>CM071641.1:2065800-2546910 GCA_036419045.1 Scirpophaga incertulas | reverse complement strand
CCATCATAATTATTTTTTATGTTTTTCTACATTTGTCTGAACATGTATATTTTCTCTATTTGTGAGATTTGACTCCTAGCACTAATAAGCAAATTTCAATAAATAATTAAAGCATTTTTTTTTAATAATTGTTTTTTTTATATATAAAATTATGATATTTTCCATATTCAGAATTCTTTCTCACCAGGAAACACTGCTAAGTTAGATTCATTCTGTATTATTATTACTAATATAATTAATTGCCGGCTCTTTTAACATAGTAATGATTAATACTAACCTGTGAGTTCTCTCACTAGACCTTTTAGAGCTCCATGTACTCCTAATACCAGCTCAAATTTTTCTGATCATCAATAATAACATTCTTTAAAATGTGTAACTCTGGCTCGGCAACTGAGGATTTTGTTTTGAGTTTGTTCACAATATCCAGTATAGCCTCATTTGTAATTCTAAAATGAAAATAATTTGAAATTAAATAAAATGAAACGATTTATACAAACTGTTTGATGTATTTGTATATTTATCAATGATTTCATGTCCGTCAGATATTAAGAGGAATGCAACCAAAATAATCAGCTGTGATGACAGAAATGCAGTATTGTTTTCTTTTCTTTGAAATTATATGATTATATTGTAAACAAACCTATCGTTGATTATATTCCGACCGCAATCAGTTTGAGCATCACGAAGACTTTGCCTGTCTGATTTCAGAATGTTCCGACTTGACTGGCGTATTATTTGAATTGATTCATTATCCATATTGCAAGGAATTTCAATATACCTGTTTCAGTATATATAAAGTACTCCCTAGACTAACTGTGCTGATAACTTTTGAATTAAAACATTTGCACTTGTCTAAAAAAATAAGTACATTTTTCGAATCTTCGCTCATATCTAGCAAGCAAAGAGCAGAGCCCATGCAGCCTATTCAGTAGTAAATATCTTCGTCTTTCTTCTTAACTTTCCTATTTCTTTATTTTTTCCCCTTTTTATATTTCTGGGACAGTGTGGGTTATAAATTTAAAAAGATGTGGATACAATGCAGTGTTCCTTAAAATTTCTTGGATAGAACGCGGAATATCATCTGTGTTCTTGTACAGATCTATAAGTTCATTCATTAGCACAAGGGGTCGAACGCCAAATGAAGAGCAATTGAAGAACAATTAATGGTCCAACGTCTCCTCTATTGCAATGTTAGTCATAGCTTTTCTGTGTAGATGAAAGTTATTACGGCAATGTCCAATACGTAGACGATTTATTATGGGATTATTATGGGATACTTTTATTATTATGGGACTTTCGATTTATTATAGGATATTAAAGAAGCAAATTGTTTATTGTCGAGTACATCGGCATAAGCTACCGAGCGTGCCGATTTTACATTTTTAGTTCTTTTGTTTCTTGATAGGGCATTGAAAAGAAATTAAAATGTGATTACCATTGCATTACCAAAGAGCTAGACGCGTTCTACGCTTATGCGTGGTAGAATGAGAGTGAGAAATTTGGGGTAAGTGTGAACCCGACAAAGTGTGAAGCAATTATTGTTGGTAGCTCGCATATGCTCAGTAGGATCGTAACTACTTCTCTTCCACCAATTCTGTTCAAGGGATCAATGCAGTAAAACTGTAAAAGATCTCGGGTTGCACATTTATTCCACATTAAATTGGCAGACGCAAGTCGCTAGTGTAAGTCAGCGGGTTACTTGGACCCTACGGGCACTTTACAGACTGAAGAACTTCTTACCCATCAATACTAGGACGATGCTTGTGCAGACCTTTATCCTTCCCATCATCGACTATGGTGACGTGTGTTACTTTGATCTGAATTCAGACTTGCTGAATAAACATGATCGGCTTTTGAATTATGGCATTAGATTTATATATTGTCTCCGTAAATATGACCACGTTTCCTCCTACAGACAAGAGCTGAAATGGTTACCCATCCGGTTGAGAAGAAACGTGCGTGCTCTCACTACTCTCTACGCTCTGCTTAACTGCTCCTGTTCTCCCTCTTATTTATTACCTCATTTCCAATATCTATGTTCTACTCACTCTAAAACCTAACGGTCGACTAACAATCTTCTTCTTAGCTGTCCTCAGCACACTTCTCACTCTGTCCACTCTTCTTTTCAAATTCAGTCCATACTTCTGTGGAACTCTCTCCCTTATGAAATCAGGATGGCACCAACTCGGGCCTCATTTAAACGGAAGGTCCGTAAACATTTCTTGGATATTATGGCACAAGCTTGATCTTGCAAGGATGTTGTTAAAGAATTGGCAAATATTAACTAATTAATATTTACATAGTTTATATATTGTTATTTATTTATATAAATACTAGCGGACCCGACAGACTTCGTCCTGTCAAAAAGATTTGTACAGTGGCAGTTTTTTGTTCCTAATTATTTTATAGATAATCGCAAAATGTGTTGGTAAGCTCATAACTCAACAACGCCTGGACCAATTTGGCCAATTCTTTTTTGTTAATGTTCGTTGAAGTTCAAGGAGGGTCTTTACAATGAGGAAAATTCGAATAATTATCGGAAATACCCTAAAACAGCCCTTTTGTTTTCCCATGCAAACGTTTTCTAACTAAAACGTACAGTCGAATTGAGTTTTATTGTTATTGTATAAAGTTCATATTGCAAGCACTCACTGTTGTCTAAGCAATGAAGGTGTGTTCCCAACATCAAAGAGTCAATTTGCGCTTTATTAACGCTACATAACACTATAGTTGAAATTCAATCATATCTATCAAAACAGTGTGCGTGCGTGCGTTGGAGCACAGAATACATCGTTGGAGGATTTAATGTCACGTTCCAAAATTGAATAGCCACAAAATGTAATAGGTCATTTAGACTGTTTTTGCGATTTGGTTGGCTATGCGACATTATCTATAAAATAATTAGGAACAAAAACTGCCACTGTACAAATCTTTTTGACAGGACGAAGTCTGTCGGGTCCGCTAGTATTTATATAAATTTCTTCTGTGTAAGTATTAATATCTGTTACTGTCGTTTGGTACATCTACTTTTTTATATCTCTGCATCACCTGAAGCTCACTGGGATACAACAAAGCGAAAACCGCTATTTCGCGGCAACAATAGGTAAGACCTAAGCGTATTTACAATTAAATATAATATATTAATTATTTATTTAACAACGAGATTTGATTATTTCAACAGTAATGTGTAATAAAAAAACAATGAATTAAGAAATAATTTATATGTAAAATATTATACAGATCATGGATTACAGGTACTAGATTTACTTTCTGATTCTTCTTTTCGATGTGTTTCTGCATCTGAAAAAGATGTTTCTTTTTATCCTCACGTTAATAATAAAAAAAGTATATATTTCAATGTTTTGATTTCAAATTTATACTGTAAGTAATGAATACAGTTTTTTTTGCTAAGCTTTCTCACAGTGCCCCGAAGAAGAAAAAAGTCTTAGTAAACAGCGTTATCAATAGAAATTATTAAACAAAAATATTTGTCACAAATTCAAGAAATACTGCATTTTACTAATAATATTCTGTATATACACGTTTTTTTATTATCAATTAATTTGTTATTGCTTTTCTATAATCAATAAATAGAAATTAATCGAGCAGTTATTATCTGCTAGATTAATATGCGTCTATGTTATAGTAGGTAATGCATTATATTTTAAAGCAATCAACAGATGGCGCTGTACCATACTAATTTGTAGATTAATTTTGTAAATATAATTAATAGTACAAGAAATAAATAGTATAAGTACGAAATAAATAGTACAAGCGACAATAATAGGTTTTTCACGAATTGAAAACCTTTGTACGAAGTTAGCAGTTTTTTTATCAAGTTCCCATCAAATAAGTAATATAACCTATATCAGAGTCCGGGTCATTCCAGCTCTGTCTGCTGCTGTCTCCATAGATAATATAGAAGATGTTGCTCACTATGTAAATGGCGGAAGTTAAGTAAAACACCTTACGCCAATCGCCTGGATTTGTCTGGAATATTTCTTTGTGTTATACAAATAGAAATAAAAGTAAAATAATTCTTTTTAATACAAGCTTTTATTAAATGCGCTAAAAAGAACAAAATAAACTTTTACATATAAAAGCTTGTCGCGAGATTTACTTACTTATAGAATACTTTTAACGACAAGCTTTTATATGTAAAAGTTTATTTTGTTTTTTAGCGCATTTAATAAGAAATTGTATTGAAAAAAAATTTTTACTTTTAATTTATTTTCCGACTAAAAAACCAAGCTTAGTTAGTAAGCCTTTTTATTTGATACCCGTATTGTAGGGTTGCATTAAAAATAATTGATCCGCCATCTTGGTAATGCCGCCATGTTGGATTTAGAATGACGTCACATATAACCATGCATTGTAATCCGACTTACACGTGCATGCAAAATTTCAGCCCAATCGGAGAAGATGGGAAGTGGGTTAAATTGTGGGTGGGTTGTTATATTGTTTGATCATAACATTTTCATTTTTTTTAGTTATTAGCAGGCGTTATCAAGTAGGTGTATGTAGGTACTTACACTTACTTGTTTTTACAAGCTTTTATATTAGCTTCACTTGTAACTATGTAAGAAAAATCTTGGAATCTTAATTCGACCCACTTCCCGGTCTCCGATTGAGCTGAAATTTTGCATTCACGTGTAAGTCGGATGACAATGCATGGTTATGTGTGTGACGTCATTCTAAATCCAACATGGCGGCATTACCAAGATGGCGGATCAATTATTTTTAATGCACCCCTACAATATGTGTATCAAATGAAAGGGTTTGCTAATTTTGTTCTTTTTAGCGCATTTAATAATAGCTTGTATTAAAAAAAATACTTTTAATTATTAATAAATATATTTTTAAATTAGGGTATGTATTTAGATATAAATGTGTCTGTAATATTCGGCATACTCTTAATAACTAGGTTTAGCTATTAAAACACGGTGTACTATAATTACATTTATTTGGAATTATCCACACTTATAATTCGTCACTTAGGTATATATATATTTAAGTTATCACAAGAGGCGCCAAAAACGGAAATGCCCACATGGTCGCCTGCATTTATTATTACACCTCGGTTACTCTCAAGTGATAGTCAGTTTAATACTTTCTAGTTTCTAAAACATTTACAGATATAGGACATAATTATCTTTATTATCTTAAATTGTGATTAGTATTTTATTTTATGTAAATACATTATAAAGTACGATATTACAAATATCAGTTTAATTGAAACATTATGAGTAACTTCCTATTAAAACTAGATACTGATTTTATGGCTTGGCTACTAGCACTTTCGAGCCACAACCAAACACTGATTGAGAACACTTTTACAGATTAGTTATATATTAAATAACTGATTATCTACGCGTATAATTATACATATCTAATATTCGGCCATCCTGACATTACAAAGTTTGTCCTCAAACTTGTATGAAAGTAATAAAAAAGAAAAATAAAACTATAATTTTGATTGGATTAGTACAATAGAATCTTCGGTCTGCTGTGTACCCCTCATCACAGGATGAACCCATGGTCGTGCACACCATCCAGACATAGCAATCTGCAGTTGATCCCTCATCTTTGAGCCAGAAGTTCTACTTATAGCAATGACCCATTGACCATGAGATCAACCTTCCAGATGCATTAACATCTGCAGTTGGTCCCTCATCGCCGGGTACAAGCCATCAACACTAAAGACTCGCCGATCGTATCAACCTTCCAGATATATTCGGTCTGCTGTGTACCCCTCATCGCAGGACCAACCCACGACCGTGCACACCATCCAGACATAATAACTTAGTAATCTGCAGTTGATCCCTCATCTTTGAGCCAGAAGTTCCACTTATAGCAATGACCCATTGACCATGAGATCAACCTTCCAGATGCATTAACATCTGCAGTTGGTCCCTCATCGCCGGGTACAAGCCAGCAACACTAAAGACTCGCCGATCGTATCAACCTTCCAGATATATTCGGTCTGCTGTGTACCCCTCATCGCAGGACCAACCCACGACCGTGCACACCATCCAGACATAATAACTTAGTAATCTGCAGTTGATCCCTCATCTTTGAGCCAGAAGTTCCACTTATAGCAATGACCCATTGACCATGAGATCAACCTTCCAGATGCATTAACATCTGCAGTTGGTCCCTCATCGCCGGGTACAAGTCAGCAACATTAAAGACTCTCTGATCGTATCAACCTTCCAGATATATATATATACACATAACACTTGTCTGCAGTTGACCCCTCGTTGCTCATGTACAGAAAATAGCCTTTTTCTCTCTTCCTTTTTTTTTACCTTGCAACCGTGTCAACCTTCCAGACACATTTTCAACTCTTTTATACAAACATTTTCAAATACACATTGGGAAAACATTAAATCATTAAAATTACATTATTTCTATTAAAAATTATAATAATGATTTAAATTCAGATATGATGATTAAAATTCACTACCAAACTTAATACAGAAACTTGGAAATTACCATACACAAAATACACAACACTATAGTTTAAAATATTTCAATTATTCTCAATCCTTGACCAACCCAGATTCCTCGTCACTGGAGTCATTACAATCATCTGCCAACGTGATCCAAGGTTGAATGCGATCCGCAGACCATACATTTTTATACCTGGCTCGAGAAATTTGTGAACCTGGAATACTAGAGACCTCATAACGGTCATTGCCTAATACCTTACTTATTCGATAAGGCCCTGTGAACTTTGGTAAAAGCTTGCGACTTTTGCCATCGTTTGAAGGAATTGGCTTTAGAATTTTGACTAAATCTCCTTCAGAATATATTTTTGCTCCTTTTCTGTTTTTGTTGAACCTGTCACGCTGTTTCGCTTGATCACTTTCAATATGCTCACTGATTTCAGTCCTGATAGTATCTATAGCTTTATCGTTTTCTCTAGTAGTTATAATTGTATCACCAAGGTGACCTTCGCCGCGATTTAAAGGACGTTTACAGAATAAAACTTCAGCAGGGGTTTTTCCTATTCCTTTATTAATGGTATTGTTCAATCCCCATTGAATCTTTCCTAGTTCTTGGTCCCATTTGTTTTCACCAACGCTATCTACATAAGTTCTCAAACTATCTAAGATGGTACGATTGTAGCGTTCTACCTGCCCATTAGCACGCGGAGCTGATACTGCGTTTAAAATGTGTTTTATTTCAAATTCAGAACAAAACTTTTTAAATTCTCCTGCGGTGAAGCACGAGCCCCGATCTGTTATCAAGCGTAATGGATGACCAAAAGTGTAAAATATTTCTTTAAGAGCTTTTATAGCTGGTTGTGATTTGGTATTGCGTAATGGCTTAATCATACAAAATTTCGTAAAACCATCTACCACGACTAATATATGTATTTGTTACCGTGAGTACTTTTGACAAAAGGTCCTAAATGATCGGCGTGTAGAGTATGAAAAGGTATATTTATTTTGGGAATACTATGTAGAAACCCTTCTTTCGGGCCAGCTGGTTCTTTGCCAAACGCGCAATGTAAACATGATTGTACATACTTAGTCACAAATTTCTTCATTTTTGAAAACCAATAATCGCGCTTAATTTTTTCTAGAGTTTTCTCAACGCAAAAGTGTCCGATGTCATCATGATTTCGTTGACAAATTTGCCATCGGGCATTTTTTGGTATCACCAATTTTAAATTATCGCCAACTTTTCTATACAATTTGTTATTTTTTACAACAAAATTTTGTTTAATATCAACAATTTCATTATATTTAGGATCAGCTAATGCAGCTCTTATATGTTGTATTTTTGAGTCTGAGAGTTGTAAGCTAAGTAACCAATCATCTTCTATGATATTTAATACACGAGAAAAATGGTTCAACTTATCATTTTCATCAACACAAGGCAAGGGATTTCTGCTTAAAGCATCGACGTGTTGCATGGACTGGCCCGGCCTGTACTCAATATTACAGTCGTATTCTTGAAAAGCCATCCACCAACGAGCAACTCTAGGAATAAGATCCCGTTTTGTGAATGTAGCTCTTAAAGCACTGCAATCTGTAACTATGGTGAATTGTGTTCCTAATAAATAGACACGGAATCTGTTTAATGATGCAACAACAGCAAGAGTTTCTAACTCGTATGCATGTAATTTTTCTTCATCTATTGTAGTTTTTCGACTAAAGAAAGCGACAGGTTTCAATTGAGTTGATTCCGGCGCTTTTTGAAGTAATATACCTCCAAAGCCATGTTTAGAAGCATCACAGTGTAACTCTGTATGATATTCAGAATTGTAGAGTGCTAAAATAGGACGTTGAGTTAATTTTTCTTTCAGAATTTGAAAAGCCTCTTCCTGTCGTTGTTCCCATGCCCATGGAACACTCTGCCGTGTTAAGTCTGTAAGTGGCCTAGCGAGCAAGGCAAAATTTTGAATAAATTTCCTAAAGTAGCTCACAAGGCCAATAAATTGTCGTACTGAATGTACATTTTTAGGTTGGGGAAACATTTCGACAGCTTCTATTTTATTTTTTCCTGGTCTAATACCATCTGCGCTAATTTCTAAACCTAAATACTCAATTTTCTTTTCAAAAAAACGACATTTCTTTATGTTTAGCGTTAATCTCGCTTCTCTTAATAATTTAAACGTTTCCTCTAACTTTTTTAAGCAAATATCAAAACTAGATCCAGAGATTAATAAATCATCCATATACGCAACAGCACATTTTTCGCTTGATTGACACTTACTAAGCATTTTATTGACTGTTCTTTGAAAAACTGCCGGACAATTAGATAGACCAAATGGAGCGCGCTTAAATTGATAAAGCCCGTCTGGTGTGATAAAAGCGGTAAGATGTTTACTATTGTTGTTTATAGGTATTTGGTAGTAACCACTAGACATATCTAGACTTATGAAGAATAAACTACCACTTAGAATGTCCAATTGGTCATCAATCCTAGGCAAAGGATACAAATCTTTGATGGTTTTTCTATTCAAAGAACGGTAGTCAACACATAATCGATATCCGCCTGTCCTTTTAGATACCAGTAGCACTGGACTAGCGTATGATGAATCTGACTCCTCTACTATATCATTGTCGATCAGCTCCTTCACCATGTCACGTAATACTTGTTTTTCAGAATAACTCATACGATAAGGACGATACACAACCGGGGTATCATCATTCAACTTAATATCTAATTCAGTAATATTAGTACACCCTATTTCTGATAAATCCATAGCAAAACAATCACGATATTTGTCAATTAAATCATATACTTCATTTATTTGTTCTACCGAAAGATTCTGATTTATTTTAATTTCACTACGACATATAGGACTAAGTGTATTTATTTTAAGACAGTTTAGATGATTAGATGTATTCGATTGCTGCTCCAATTTTGCATTATATGCCCGAGCTATCTTAAAGTCTTTTATAAAGTATAATGGTTTGTCTTTATTGTTTATATTAATTACTAAAATACTACATTTACCATCCATAACCTTGTAAATGCCTTCCTGAATACAATATTCGTTACACCCAATGGTACGGTACCCACCTTTTACGTAAATATCCCCATCGTCAAATTCTGTACAAAAGCAATCCAGTAATTCAATGTTATACACAGTTGAATCACGAGAAACATACAATTGAAACTTGTTATTCAAATAATTCTCATTCACTAGGTTACTTAATTCATCAGGTACACTACGCGATATAATGTTAAGGTGCTTTTCATTTTTAATAATCAGAACATTAGGTAATTCCGTAAAATTTTGTCCTACTAAAAGGGGGTATGTATTTGATCATTTTCAGTAATATACGCTATAATATTTGCTGTTACTGAATCAATGCATAATTTGAATGTAACCCTACCAAGTAATTTAACATTACTATTGGCAACACCACGAACTACGGGTAGATCATCCGATGTCATTTTCAATCCAAACATTGAAACAGTTTTCTTAGTAATAAGTGTGCAGTCGCTACCTAAATCTATAAAACATTCGATATTATGGACATCATTTATGAGCGCATGTTTATAATATTTGGAATTAGTACACGTGGTACTTTCTAATAACATTACCTTTTTCTCGTCCTCTTTAGTCTTTGAAAACAATCACTACTAACATGACCAACTACTACTATGACCACCTTCTACTAAATGTCGCATTTTCTAATCGGCTTAGTACAATATTGCACACGATGTCCACTTTCTTTACAGTTGAAGCAAACTGTGGTATTAGATTTATGAACATTATTATTCAAAGAAGATAAATTCGTTGTATGATAATTTGAAGCTTTGTGTCCCATTTCATTAGATTTGTTACTAATTATGTTCTGTGTAGCACGTAATTTGTTAAAATTTGATGTACGAATTATATCTTTTTGTTCCTTGCAAACATCCTTTAAATATTTGAATAAATCTTCGGGCTCGGGAAAACGACCCGAGCAAGCACCAGCTCTGACTGTACGATCGTCTATGCCGTGTATTATGCAATCTACAGCTCTTTTCCCGGATATATCACAAGCATTTAAAAGCATCACCTTTTCATAAAAATATTCGTCTAAACTATCTCCAAATTTTAATCGCCGTTCAAGCATTTCTGTTAATAGGGCTCCGTAATTAGTCTCTGTAGGAAAAGCTTTTCGTAATAACGATTGCCACTGTTCCCAAGTACGTAATATAGTAGTCTGACCCTGGTACCATTTTTTTGCATTGCCTGTAAGCTTTGGGAGGGCGTAATGCATGATTTGCATTTCATCCCAATGGTATATAGTCGCACACTCATTTACTTTTGCGATCCACAAGTCTATACGATGGTTCTTAATGGATGGATCGAATTCAGGTATCATGTTAATATTTAAATTAGCGAAAGACGATAAATTTGGCCTACTCAAGGATTGTAACAATTTTGAAACGTCGTTTATATTAATTAACATATCATTTTGATGATTACTACTATTCACTGTACCTGATAGTTGCGATTTCCCTTGCACACCAGGAACAGGAGTGCTGATCTGTGGCGTTGGGCGTTGTTCCTCCATCGCCAATATCGGTGTACAGCAATCACGTCCGGTCGCAGCATTTCTTGAGCCTACACCATTAGATCTTCTATCGCCACGTGTATTTCTTCGACCGCATTCAGAAGTATTACTAGAGGTCTTGTTATGCTGCGAAGTATGCACCTGCTGCTGTCGTGAATGCTTAGTCGTTTTTCTTCTTGAAACATGGTTACTATCATCAGTATTGTTGCTTGACTCATCGGAAGAATATTCAAGTCGTCTTCTGCTTCGTTTATTTCGATGTGCATGCCTTGAATGTTTTCGGCCCATGATAATTGGAATCCCACTTCTGATAATAACTAGGTTTAGCTATTAAAACACGGTGTACTATAATTACATTTATTTGGAATTATCCACACTTATAATTCGTCACTTAGGTATATATATTTAAGTTATCACAAGAGGCGCCAAAAACGGAATGCCCACATGGTCGCCTGCATTTATTATTACACCTCGGTTACTCTCAAGTGATAGTCAGTTTAATACTTTCTAGTTTCTAAAACATTTACAGATATAGGACATAATTATCTTTATTATCTTAAATTGTGATTAGTATTTTATTTTATGTAAATACATTATAAAGTACGATATTACAAATATCAGTTTAATTGAAACATTATGAGTAACTTCCTATTAAAACTAGATACTGATTTTATGGCTTGGCTACTAGCACTTTCGAGCCACAACCAAACACTGATTGAGAACACTTTTACAGATTAGTTATATATTAAATAACTGATTATCTACGCGTATAATTATACATATCTAATACTCTGTAGCCTGAATCGTCTCTGGTAATTTTAGCTTGAGAGGTGTCGTTAGGTTTGAATTTACTATGAGAGTGTCACTCAGTATATCAGAAGGGCGACATTTTTGTTTTAGAGATTTTTTATGAATTATAATACTACTATGAATACATTATATTATAATTAATATACTATGTACCTACTAAGAAATATTCAATGTAATTTCTAAATTACATAGAACGATCAATGTTGTGTGTAATTTGTTTTAACGAACGAGCTTGGGATTATATTATTTCCATGATAATCTTCCTATTATTTGCATTTAAATAGTTTTGTATAGATAATTTAATTATAATCTCTAACTTAGTTAGTAGTTTTAGTTTTCACAGAAAATATCTACAGATAAATGACATTGTTTTAGTCTAAAAAATATGCATTATCAATACTTCTTTTCAATTAGGGATTTAAAAAAATATATGACAAAATACACCATAGATTACATATAAATATGGTTGGTTATCCTGATTATAAATTAATGAATAATTATGTAAAAGTAATTATTATGAACTCACTTCGTCTTGCAGCATGAACCCAGCAGCTAGAGGTGCAAAAATGGAGAGAGTATTCGCAAACCCATTAGTGATGCCGCTCATCTGCCCAGCGAAATTCGGTGCCATATCGATGTGGGCTAGCTAGAATACCACAGACGCCGTTAGCTAAGTTCAGGTGGCTACTTAAGGTGTTCTTTTTACACACGACAAGAAAGTCCTTGGACTTCATCGCATCAGATGGTAAGTGACGAATAGGCCAAAATTGATTGCAAGATTCTTGATTCCCTATTAACTGTCGGGCTCGAATTGTCGGAACACAAATTTTATTAATATTGATATAAGACGAAATTTAAATAAGATGAACAACCACTTTCCCTAAATTTGTACTTAAGTTACAAAGTCAACCAGAATCAGAATTAACTCTGGACATCTGACATTAGATCACAGAGGCGGTTAAAGATCAATTTTTAATTTGACACAATAATAATAATATTTATTTAATAACTTTTTTAGTCAATATTACATTTTTTTAGCTTAACTTATATGTATACCCGTATTACTCGTATATTAACTGTGAACATACCTGGAGAACCTATTTTTTGAATTACGATGCGACTTCGAAAATCACCGATGGACTAATAATCACCGAATTTCAATAATTCGTATTTTTGAATATCACTTATGTGACTACTTTAGTCACGGATGTAATTTTCATTACGAGTGCCCTCGACCACTCGTAACCAAGGTCATACTTGTGGAAATGTTATCTTTGTTTTGTTTAGAGAACATATTGACAAAGAGTCTGAAGTTGATTTTTCAGTCTATATATATATAACTGGGAGCGGCTACATTCTGCGTGGAACCGAACTCTTACATTTGTGTGCGTACTTTATCTATGCTGGCAGCTCTGCGATCGACTTTCAAAAATTGAATGATTAGGAATCCGTGATCTCAAAGTCACCGCTGACTATTTAGCCAGCAGTGATTTCGAAGTCGCATTCGTAATTCAAAAATAGGTCTCCTGAACTAGGATTAACCTGTATCTCAGGCTTGTAATTACATGATAAAAAAATGGACACTTAAATCAAATGAAAAATGTATAGTATATCTAATTAATAACTAAATTTAAACAAACTAACAAAGAGATTTAAATATAAATAAAAATACAAATTATTTGGTAACTAGTAATAGTTTCTCTGTATCGTCATACGACATAACTTGAAGTGCTTCTTGAAGAAGTATTTTAGCTTTATGATAGGTACAATTAAACATACATAACTTGGCGTTTAATTTATTATATAGAAAAGGTCCCGTAGGAATACATAAAATCAGGCTAAGAAAGTATGCTTAATTCCTATATTTTGAGCACAAACAATATCCCTTCGTTTTTTGTTAGTATATTCGGTGCTAAAGGGAAGTATTGAGTGCTGTTTAAGGACTGTATTCATTATAAATAGTTGTCTCACAGTTAAGACTTTACAATCCTTATATAGGAGGTGCGTGGGAAACAGAAAAAAACGAAACGAACAATAAGTGACATTTGAGCTATGAATTATTGTCTATGGGCATGTGAAGTCTTGTGTATTGTAATTAATCGCACCCCATCACACAGGATAAAATCACAGAGGAGAGACATTATATGAATAATATTATATTTAGGTTATTAAACCAAGCATAGGAATAATTTTAAAAAACTTAATTACCATGTATCCTGAGTAACGCCCAGCATTGGGCATGACTACGGCAGTGAGCAGCAACACAGCAAGTGTTGGGTCTGCTGGAGCATATGAAAGACCAATCAGCGCTAGGCCAGGCACGAAGAACCCTGGAACCCGTGGACACGACATACATATATATCATCTGAAGTAAATTGTCATCTATATTTTCATTAATTTCTTCAATGGATTTACGCACTTCATTCACTACCTTATCTGGGAAGTACCCTCTTATTTAAATTGGAGGTCCTCACCTACAACTTGTCAAGTAGAGTAACAAAAGAATAGACGAAGGATATAGAGACGTGTGTTTGCGACAGACTGAGGTATCGTTTGCGTTATGGCATTATTACACTTCCATCATTCGTATCTTTTTCTCGTGGTCTCACTCTGGCTGTCGAAGTAATGAAATCCTATAAAGAAATATCAAACACTTGATCTGTTGCATCCTGATCTTGAGCAAAGGCACATATTGATATTTTCGTGTTAGCGTTGCACAGCCTTAAACAACACAGATGTAGAAGAGACAGGCATCCTAAAGTCCATCATCATTTCAGCTGACCGACGCTCATACGCTTCCATCCAGGATCTCCAAGCTCATTGGTCCTACGCTGCTAACATTTAGCGCCATGATTTGATTGGATATTAGCGGAAATTGCATATTAACAGGACTATATTTAAAAAGGCATTAAATTTTACTAATATCACGGCGTATGGAAGAGCAGCTAAAACTCTGTTACCAGAAACATAACAAAAGCACTGACAGTCGTCTAGCTTAGCATTCAGCTAGTTCAGCATTACCACTCCGCGTGGTTTACCTCGTGGTACAACCACGATATCTTTCACCAAGGCTAGCACCCTTTACAAGATCTTTAAGAAATTTTGTGGCAATTCTTTACTACTTCTTATAATGCTACTTACCGGAGTAGATTGTTACACCATTGCGAGCTCGCTTTCTATTGGCTATCCGCGTCAACATCGCTCGATTATCTAATCGCTTTGCTATTGGTATTCAAATATAAAATACGATACGATACGATTGGTTTGCTATTAAATACTTGCAAGCGGAAATATAAAGATATTAATTATACAAATATACAATTATGAAACATCCTAATAGCTATAGGCACTCGCTAATAAATGTAACTGTTTCAATATTAGTCTCCATATCTATAAGTTACTCTATGATATTAGCATTGGCCATCTCTGGCCCTATAAGGAGCATTGAAGACGGCGGCGTGGCGGGCACATTCCAATAAACATTACAGCTGTATTGATTAGCGGCACTTGTCCGACAGCTGCAAGGCGGGCGCGATATTAAACATGACTGCCAGATCGTAGATTTGGATACAAATATGTATAATCAGACAGTGTATTTTATTCATAACGTATAGTCCACTGTTGCGTATAATTCGATACAAGAAATCCGAATATTTTCAATATCAACTGTAACTCAAATTTTGGCAACATTACAAACAAGGAAATATATGTGATTCTCTGAATGTGACCAGTACGAAATAGTATTATTTAAATTTTAAGAGAAAAATCGATTTTTATGTATAGTTTTATACAGTTATGTATAATGATATTAAATTTCGTATAATTATAGACACTACAACGTAGGTATAGTAGATATGGGCCGAGGCTCCGGGTTATCAGCTATCTCCATTTGACCGAATCCAACGCAGGGCATCTCGGATTGTCGACGATCCTGAACTTGCCGATCGGCTAGATCCTTTGGCACTGCGTAGGGATCTATCTTCCCTATGCATACTTTACAGAGTCTACAATGGGGAGTGTTCCGAGGAGTTGTTCAATTTAATAGAAGCCGCTGATTTTCGCAACCGATCGTCTCGCCGGAACTATCATCCGCACCATCTGGATGGATGGCGTTCCACTACAATGCGTTTTAAAAACAGTTTTCTGCCACGCACAGTAAATATCTGGAACTCGTTGCCATCAGCTGTCTTCCCCAACAACTGCGACATTGGGTTATTCAAGAAAAGAGCATATTCTTACCTGAAGGGTAGGCAACGCACTGGCGTCGCTGGTGACGTGGGCGGCGGTGAATCACTTACCATCAGGCGACCCGTCTTGCTCGTTTGCCTCTTTTTACATTAAAAAAAATATATATTTCTCTACTGGCAGCCCTGACAAAAACTATCAAAATTACAACAACAGTCCTTACCTATACTATTGCTAATCTTTCTCGTCATGGTGATGCTGAGCCACTTCTTCTTAATTATCAGGTCGGCGCCGTATCCGAAGACAAAACTCATGGCGACCATGCACAAGTACGGGATCGCGGATATCACCCCGTTCTGCAACCAGTTACAATAATAAAATGAAAATAGATAATAATAGCCAACTTGGGGACTTGATAATAACCAGGAGACCTATTTTTGAATTACGAATGCGATTTCGAAATCACCGCTGACTAAATAGTCAGCGGTGACTTTGAGGTCACGGATTCCTAAACATCCAATTTTTGAAAGTCGATCGCAGAGCTGCCAACATAGATAAAGTACACACATAAATGTAAGAGTTTGGTTCCACGCAGAATGTAGCCGCTGCCGGTTATTGCCGGCTTAACCATCATGGTTATTATATATATATATATTCTGTTATTATATATTCTCCAAAGAACACAGATAACATTTCCACAAGTATGACTTGATTACGAGTGGGTGATGGCACTCGTAATGAAATCACACCTGTGACTAAGGTAGTCACATCAGTGATATTCAAAAATAAGAATGATTGAAAATCGGTGATTATTAGTCACATCGGTGATTTCGAAGTCGCATTCGTAATTCAAAAATAGGTCTCCTGGTCTAGACATTGAAGTGACACAATATATATATACTCACTGCCTTGATATCAACACCCTGCACTTGGTCCAAATACGAAGGAGTCAGTGTCATCAGAGTCCATAGACCCCAGTTCTGTCCACAGTTTGCCACGATCAGCGATATAAAGCCCATCGAAGTCCAGATCTTTTTCCATGGAGTCTTTAAGTTCTGAAAATGGTAAATATTGACGTATTGAAGTTATTTTTCTTGGTTCTATAATATTTTTTCTTGTCTTGAAACACCTGCAGTTACATCTGGTGGGTTGTTATCAGTTGAAAATTGTTAGATGTTCTTGGTGTATTAGTGTTATAACTATAAGTACTTTTTTCTGACTTTAATGTTCAAGTTCATTACTGTCGATATTATATAAAAAAAAATACCTTATGCCCAACAACTTCGTTCAAGGAGGTCTGAATATAAAGTCTCTCTCCTTCACTCATCCACTTCGATGTCTGCGGAGAATCAGCTCCGAATATACAAAAGAGGATCACAAGCATGGTCCCTATGGCTCCATTCACGTAGAATATGGCCTCCCAGCTCCAACTATGTATAATGTAACCAGATATCAAGTATTGAATCGCTATGCCGAGTTGTGAACCTGAAAAAGATTTGATTTTGTGGGATTATTACATATATGCTGTTATTGATTTAATATCGTCGATCAAGAGTGGACGAACGGAATTTCCATTTGCTTTACAAGTTTCATAGAATTTGAAACTTTAACCTTAAGACTTAAGATATCTAACGCAGTGCCGCAGACCAAAGTCTTGATTCGTGCGTTTATTCAGTGATGATGAGATTAATGGCCGTTTTCACCAACCTTGTCTTAACTTAGGCAACTCCTAAGTGACATGCTGTCACTTTTTGTATTAACTGAAAAGAGTGAGACAACATGTCTCTTAGGAGTCGCCTAAGCTAAGACAAAGTTGGTGAAAACGGCCATAAGTCCTCTAAAACCAACGTCCTCTACGTTACTTAAAGTTCCTCTGCATAATCAAATCTACAGAACTAGGGTAATGGACATACTGACAAGAATTGAGAACTTCAAATGGAAACGAGCAGGGTAGATTGCTCATAGGACTGGCAGCAGCTGGGAATTAAATGTCCTCAAATGCTGTATTGATGACTTCTTAATATTGATTTGAAGTCTAAACTAAAATTGACATATTCACCATTTAATTTAATATAATGAAAATTGATTGATGCTATATTTAATATTGTATAATGAATGATATACTTTTTATGCTATGTTGAATTTCGATTAGAAGATAGATTTGTACGCCTTATATGGCCGAGCATAGTGATACTACAACATTAATTTTGTGTCATCCGTATATTGCCTATTTTTATAAATAAATGATTTGATTTGATTTGAATGCTGATGGGAAATGTAGCGTTAAAAGCCTCCAACATTTCAAGGCGGAGTTTTTATGTATATAATTAATTATAAGCACAAGAAACAATCAGATTTACATGAATTCACCTTGTCATTTCTCTTTCGTACTTCTTGGCGATAGTTATGTTCTGGCTTTCCATCACACATCACAGCTCATATACGTCCCCACCGAGGGGCTCGAGCCTACCCTAACTACGTTAGGGCGCTTAGGCCTTAGTCAACCACGCTGGCCCAGTGCGGGTTGGTTGACTACGTACACCTTTGAATCGCTTCGCAGATGTACGCAGGTTTCCTCACGATGTTTTCCTTCACCGTAGGAGCGTCGGATAAATGTACATATGAAATTCGGAACGAAAAACACATTGGTACACGGTGGGGATTAGATCGCGGGCCTCCCGATTCTATGCGGAGCACGAACCAGTGCCGAGACCACAGCGCCACCGACGCTCTTTGGCTTTCCATACTGAGAGATTATTTACTATTCGCTCAGATGATAGTCAGAGATTTATCTATATCAGTTAGATACTTACGTGTGGTCATATTCAAGTCAAATACAGCAAAATATTAATATTTATTAAACATTAAAAAAGTGCTAACCATTTCATTTAAAAAAAGAAATGCGTAAAGCAATCGGAGAAGGTAGATAATTCGAAAATAAGTAACAAATTAGTTTGTGAAATTACACTCATGTATGTATATTCACTATATTTGTGTTATAGTAATCATTTAATAATTATAATATAAATATATTTATCATATAAAGCATAGTATTTTTACTATATTAATAAAACTCAAGTCTGATTTTACAATTTAAATATAATTTTCTAAATTCAACTTAAACAATTTCACTTTAATTTTCAACAGCGTTACCACTTATGTTAGGACTTATTTAAGCGACTATTTGTCACGAAGATTCAACAAGAACTGACTGCCGTTGCTCCCTTCCTGTACAGCAAATGTAACGAATGGTGTTACCAGGTTGTGTTTTATAAAATTAACTAAGGTAATGGTATATTAAAGTACGCTAATTCAAAAAAAAAATCATATCAGTATTATTAGTAAATAGGTAAACAGCGATTTTATTTTATTAATAGTTAAGTCCATCTTTCATTTGCACAGACAGTATAAAGTGACTTGCTACTATATTTCAACGAGTAAGACATACAGTCTTTACATGAAATTTGTCTCCGGCAATCGGAATATTTCTTTCACTATGAAATCTTTGTCTCTGTAGTGAGCTATATCTATTATCATTTCGTAGGTATCTTGGTAGCAGTTAGTGTGTACACTTAGGCCGTGATTTTCACTTGAATATTTCGGCATGTATCTACACACAACAATGAATCAGATTTTACGCGCTGACTTTAAGATTGCTCCTATTGCGCTTGTAACATTAGTGCCTTTGTATGTAAATATAAGGCTTGACGTCTTGTGACTGTATTTGATTAGATTTAATTTTATCATGACAATTATTTATGACTGAAGTTATTTGTAGTTGGAGGCATTGAACCCGTGTTGATTATTTGCCGTTTAGTAGGTCAATAGTATACGTGGAATAAAAGTAGAACGAAGATGGTGATACATGAACGAAGATGGTGGAATATGCAATCGATTCATTAAATGGGTTAGGACATAGATGATGCCTACTGACCTGAATAAATAAATGTTCCTAGTCTACTCCTCTCGTCTAGAGGAACCCATTTCGCTATAAAGACATGAAGACACGGAAGATACCATCCTTGCACTGCGCCTTCTGCAATTCTACACACAATCACCAGCTGCCAGCCTCCCTGTCAAAACAGAAATATTTCACATTTATGTACTAATATTATAAGCTGAATGATTTGTTTTAATTGTTTTGCTGTGCAAATCCCTGAATCACGCTTATGTCCTTATAGGTAACTAGCTGACCCGCGCCCACTTCGTTGGGCATAATATTAATAATCCCCGAAGCGAGCACGAAAGCGAACTGAATTAAACCCGAAGCCATCGCGCGCCGTCCGCTGATGATGATGATGATGATGACACTCAACAATAATGTGGATTTCTATTGGTGAAAGAATTTTTAAAATCGATGATGATGATGATCATGATGATGATGATGATGATGACACTCCGCAATAATGTGGCTTTCTATTGGTGAAAGAATTTTTAAAATCGGTTCAGTAGATCCCGAGATTACCCCTTACAATTTACAAACACACAAACTTTACTTCTTTATAATATTAGTATAGATTTCTCCGAAACGAAAATCAATTCACATTAGGTATGAGAGATTAATCCAAACATGGCAAACAACAAAAACAATACACATATTTATAAAAGTTCATTGTTTAGTAGTTCATCAATATACCTAGTTATTTATTCGATTAGACGTAAAATGATTGTCCTTAAAAACCCAAAGCCACTAAAAAAAGTTGTGATATTACTGGATCTAATCCTATATCATTAATAGATGATTTAGGCATTTTCAATCTGGGAATTTGATGTCAAAGAAGCACCTCACACTTTAATTCTGTTCAATACGCATAAAATAGACGCCGTTTTTTAAACAGTGGAGCAATTGACATTGTAGATGTTATGATGTATCTGATAAAGAGTAAATTAATCAGAAAACAGTTTAATCAGTCGCAAAAATCTTGAGATAATGAGGTTTTTCTTGAAGCTTGATCATGTCACTACGTACAAGTACGAAATGTAAATAAACTTGAAAATTAATGGCTATACTTTTCCTCTAATTGTTGTTAAACTATATTTTGTCGTGTGAAACTCTTTTTTGCGCCTAAGCGTAAAATAGGTAATCGTTCTATTAAAGATAAATACCAGATTAACAAAGTGTTACTATAATATTGTCAGAACCTTTTTTTTCCTATTTGTTATTAAAGATATAAATGTAAGAAATAAAAACCATATTTAGTTTTTATTTAACTGTACGTAAATATGTACAGCCAAATCAATAATGTACATATCGATAGTACAGTTCGCTTATCCGAAAATACCTGTTTTCCGAACACCCTTGTCCCCCAATTAGTTCGGATAATCGACGCTCTACTGTATATGCAGAATTATTTAGCTTAATATAGAAGAAAAACTCACTATCTTGGCTGCCACTGGCAAGGCGAGTGACGCAATGCTGCTGACGGCTATGGTAATTATTGTGAGACGCTTAGCTTTAAATCTGGCTACTAGTACACCACCAGGAAATTGAGTTATCACATATATCCACATAAACGAAGAAAGAATAAGGCTTTGTATCTTGATTGACCAGTCGAAGCTCTAGAACAAACCATACTACGATTAAGAATAAAAACGATTAGAATAAAACAAAATATAATAGAACAATTATTACGCCACTTTTTCTATAGGTCTATTGAAAATGAGGAGCCTGCAAGTGTGTGGAAATTTCTAAGATCAATGGGGATTGGGAAATCACGACATTATTCACTACCTAGTAACGTAGACATTAATTCTTTGAATCAACACTTTTCTTCGCACACTTGTATTGATCAAGTTAAAAAAGATCAAACAATAAAATATTTAACCTCACTTCCCATCCCAAATCATCCAGCGTTTTCTCTTCGTCAATTTGCCGATTGTGATGTTAAGAAGAACATCTTATTAATAACGTCAAATGCTGCTGGTAGTGACTGCGTGAGCAGAAGAATGCTGATACCTATCCTTCATGAAATCCTGCCTATCATTACCCACATCCTTAATTTTTCCATAACAACTGGTGTTTTTCCTAGTGCGTGGAAAGACGCGCAAATCACTCCATTGCCAAAAAAATCTAATGCAAACTCACTTTCTGAATACCGTCCCATATCAATCCTCCCATTCCTTTCCAAAGTCCTTGAGCGCTTAGTCCATGATCAGCTGAACTCTTTCCTTTGCCGAAATCGCCTCTTAAATCCCTATCAGTCCGCTTTTCGCCGCGGCCATAGCACAACTACAGCACTTGTCAAAGTCACTGACGACATACGAAATGGCTTCGATAGGGGCTATTTAACCATTCTCACCTTGCTTGACTTCAGTAATGCCTTTAATAATGTCGACCATGATGTATTGCTCAGCATTATATGTTCTCTTAACATATCTCCAATGGAAATTGACTGGTTCCGTAGCTACCTGTCTGGACGTCATCAGCGAATTCGTATTGATAATACATATTCGTCATGGTGTCACGTCTCAGCTGGAGTTCCGCAAGGTGGCGTCTTATCTCCTCTGTTATTTTCATTATTTATTAATTCTGTCTCTCTGCAACTCTCTTCGTCATACCATCTTTATGCAGATGACTTACAAATATACACCCAGGCACCGAGAGTTAATTTAATATCAGCAGTGAATATCATAAATGAAGATCTAACAAGAATCTATGAATGGAGTCAATCATATGGTATCACTGTCAATCCATCTAAAACACAGGTGATTGTCATCGGCAGCTCAAGAAATACAGCCAAGGTTGAGTGGACTAAGCTTCCTAACATTTCATTTAATAGTATTACTATACCATTTAGTAAAATAGTAAAAAACTTAGGTGTTTTAGTTGACACAAATCTAACCTGGGGACCACAAATACAGGAAGTTAGCCGCAAAATATTCGCGTCGGCTGGAACATTAAGACGGCTTCGAAATTTCCTTCCCACCGCAGCTAAAATCTCACTTGTCCAATCCCTCCTTCTTCCTATTCTTGATTACGCTGATATCAGTTATTTGGACGTCACAGAGGAGCAACTTAATAAGCTTGAGCGACTCCAAAACTTCTGCATACGGTTCATATTCGGTTTACGAAAATATGACCACATTTCTGAATTTCGCAAAAATCTCAAGTGGCTTCCTATTCGCCTTCGCCGGAATGCTCATATTCTCTCTTTCTTATTTACAATCCTTCTTAACCCGGCCACCCCATCTTACTTTAAAAATCATTTCATATTTCTTCATGACACCCACTCCCGAGCTCTTAGGTCTGAGGCGAATCTGATTCTAAGTATTCCGAAGCACCACACTAATTTCAAACACCGATCGTTTGCGATCCAAGCAGCGTGCTTATGGAATGACTTACCCATTTCTCTCAGGCGTGCGAAGTCTCTCAACGCATTTAAAAATGGTTTACATGACTACTATCTGTCACTGTAGGTGTATTGGAATTCGTGTATGTAGGTATATGCAAGGCTATGTGTCTGTGTGTGTAATATGTGTTTGTATTGTGAGATTTATTGATTTTCTTTTGTATTGTACTGTATCATAGATTGTTTTGTAGCATTTAAGAATGTGTATCCTGTGTTTATGTGTTGTACATTGTCAATTACTCAAATTCTTGGCTTCAATAACATTTTCCATCCTAAGGTTGCCTGGAAGAAATCGCCCTTCGCGATAAGGCCGCCCATTGTACAAATAATGTATTTGAAATTTATTGTGTGTGTATGTGTGATGTAAATTTAATGTACAATAAAGAATATATCTATCTATCTATCTATCTTATTAGTTTGCTGGTTATGTAGCTGTCGCTGTTAAATTTGAGTGGTCTGCATCGCTCTTGAGGGAATTGCATATGTTATGGCTAAGTTCTAAAAACTATTTATAGTATTTAGGCATGAGGCTGGTGAATCATTCCGGTTGGACCGTTCCAGCTGGTATGAACTTCGACATAATTACCGTAGCATTTGCCGCTGTGGTAGTATTCTGGGTACGTTTCGTACTCCTTAGTGAAGAATCTTTGCCTCTGTCTTCTAAGAGAAAAATAACAAATGATTTAAGCTGACAGCAATAGTAGCAGCAGTAATATAACTTCATTATCTGTTATTTTCAATCAAATTTGGTAGCAACAGAAGTCACATAATCAAGAGGCTGGCTTACATATATACATATATGTCACGCCTTCTTCCCAATGGGGTAGGCAGAAACCACCTCTCTCCACTTGCTACGATCCTGGCACACTTCTCTTCCTTTCTCCACTTTCATGAGCGTCTTTATGCATGCTCGTCGGTTGCGAATACTCTTGACCCAGCCTTTCTTTAGGACATCTTCGATTTGATCGAGATATGTCCGCCTAGGTCGAATTGCACCGATTCGTCCTATCATTCTTACCTTGTGTATCTAGAGGCTGGTTTATTAACCAGCCTCTAGATACACAAGAATACTGAAAAATACTGAAAAAAAATTATGTATGTCCATATCTAGAAAACCGGTATATTGATTGCTTATTAAAGGAAGCAAAATAACAAATAAATCCATAAATTCATATGTTTTGCTTCACTAAGCCTGGTATGCGAAACGTATCATTTATCTACATGGTAAACATGGTAATCTTTCATATACAAGCAAAAATGAAACTCAAAGATTCATTATTTTAGCCAACAGACGTCCACTGCTAGATATAGGCTTTCCCCAAGGATCTCCATCGGTTTTGCGCTGCTGGCATCCAACGCCTTCCTGCGATCTACACCGAGAGATCTGTCTATCTCGTAGGAGGCCTGCCAACACTGTTCGACACATGACTTTCACTCGAAGACATTTTCGCCCCAGCGGATGTAAGTCCTGTGAGAAGTGTATCCTGCTCATTAAGATTCGCTTATAATTCTTAGAGGTATGTAAGGTGGCCTTGCTTCTTCTGCGGATTTTATCATTTCGAATCACGCAGAGAAACTTCGAGCATTGTCCTCTCCATTGTCTTTTGGGTGACTTTGAGTCTCCTTAGAAGGTCCATTGTGACTGGCCAAGCTTTCGATTCCATATGTTATCAATGACAACACGTACGATTACATTTTGAAAATAAGTACTAATGTGAAGTAGAGAATAAGATATTTTCAAATGCTGATAGACGATTAATCAAGTACAATATTGAAATCTAACTAAGATGAAATTCCAAGTGAAAATTATACATAAGCGAATCTAGGATCTCACGTCTTCTTTGTTGCTATCAGTCATAACCACCACCGCCATGCTGATGGAATTCCGGAACATGAAGCTGATCACAGTCATGAAGAACAGAAGCAAGGTCTGGACGTGTCTGAACCCGAGGGGTTTGTCTGGAACAACATTTATCGGGATTAGATTCTTTCTAATTCACCATATAGCCTTTTTTAATGTTTTATTTTTAACTTTTTAGTATTTCTGTTTATGTATATGACAATTAAGTTCCATTCCCCGAGAGGTTCATTGTAGACGGATAAGGGCGTCATTACAACAGGGTTCGCTCTGGTACTATGAGGTGCAACGTTAGCGATATCAAATATTTATACACTCTTATACCATTCAGTACTCGGACATGCTCACATCGGTATTCGGTCATCCTTCTAATCAATCAGATATAGTAATCCACATTCATAACAAACGGAACGAATCTTTTTCCCCAATTTGCTGGAATCGCATATTTAGGTCAAATTCAATCAGGTCAAAAAAAAAAAGATATTCGTCAAGACGAGCCAATTACAGAGTTACTATGGCCACCTTCCAGCTGCATCATCAGACCCTGGTTACCATATAAGACTAAAGTCTTGTCAAGAGGAATCATATGAGTATCTTAAAAGTCTATCCTCAGACCCTGATTACCAAATAGTATCAAAGTAACTTCGAAGTTAAAAATAGGTTCTGAAAATCAAAATGTTATATGACAAGGAAATTCTGATTCTGTTCATACAAATCTAAATATACATTAAATTAAAATCAATTGATAAAAAATCTATTGCGCTCCATAATTATAATCAAATTAATGTTGTAAATAAAATATCATAACGACTCCAAATATAACACGATAATGTTAATCAACATGATTAGGCTTTTATCTAAGATAACCAAATCACGTTGATTTTATCGTAAAATTGTGATGGTACAGACAGAATTATCTCTAGTAACGGGTAAATACTATTAAGTATGGACTTAGCGCTATACTTCCGATTATGTCTTTCTCCTACAGAGGAAAGGCTGAATTTTCAAGGATACCACTGTAACCAAATGCTATGGTGATTATGTCAAACTCAGAGTTTTGGCCACAAGAGCCTTACGGCGTGGTAATAATCTGCCAGGGTGATTATGTTAGACTCAGAGTTTTGGCTACAAAAGCCTTACGGCGTGGTAATACTCTGCTACGGTGATTATGTCAGACTTAGAGTTTTGGCCACAAGAGACTTACGGCTTGGTAAAACTCCTGTGATCCGAGTTGTGTGAGAGGGCGGAGAGGAGCGACCGGGTTACGTCCACCATCGATCAGTTCTCCGCCCGCGTCCTGGTCCTGGCCGAGGAGGTGGCTCCAGGCGGAGCCACCGGTGCCGTCCCCGGGGAGCGCGGCTCCCCCATCGGAGAATAGGCCACTGAGGAGGAGGAAGGGTGGGGCGATAGGGAGTGGGCAGGTAAGAGCACCCGCTTCAACATCTCAGTCGCCCCGGGAGGAACCGGCGAGACCGGCCTGGGGAGAGGCCTCCTCCATAATGGAGAGAGAGTTCGCCCGTTTTCAGGCGGACCTTATGCGCCGGTTCTTCCTCGAGATGGGAAGGCGGCCCACGCTGGCGCATGAGCACCGCCAGATGGAGGTAGCTCGCCCCGCGTCACCTAGACCGCCGGTACTGGGCGGGAAGAGGAAAAAGGGGGGGGGGGGGGAAGAAAAACAAAAAGGCAACTCCTCCTCGTTTAAGGCCTGTCGCGGTGGCCCCGCCGGCGACACCATCAGCGCCGACGCCCGTGATTCCCGGGGTGACCACCTGGGCCACCGTGGCGAGGCGCCAAAAGAAGGCCGCCCCCGAGAAGGTCCCGGCCCCCAATAAGGCGCCGACCATTAAAGTGGTGGAGACCGGTCCCTGGAGGCTACCCAAACTACCGGCCTGCGCGGCGGTGGTTGTTACGGTGCCTTCAGATTCTGGGACCACGTACGCCGCCGTCATGGGGACCGCCAAAGCAAAAATTAGCTTGGCGGCCCTAGGGATCACCGGCGGCGTACGGACCAGGAGGGCGGCAACCGGGGCCCTCTTATTAGAGGTGCCGGGCCCGGAGAGTTCCGCAAAGGCTGACGCCCTGGCGGAACGAATAAGGGAGGCCCTGGAAGACACGGGCGCGAAAATCACGCGCCCGTGCAAGATGGCGGACGTGCGGGTGATGGACCTCGACGAGTCCATCGCCCAAGCGGATGTGGCAGTAGTAGTATCCGCTGTCGGCGCGTGCTCCCCGGCCGACGTGAGGGTCTGGGAAATATGCGCCGGGCACGCCCGCATGCGGACCGCCTGGGTCAGGTGTCCGCTCGCGGCCGTCGTGTGCAGGCGCTCGAAGCACGCCCTCAGCAGTGTTTTGGGTGCCTCGAGATGGGGCACGTTAGGGTAAATTTCCCTAACCGCCAGGTGGACCGGAGCACTCTGTGCTACTGGTGTGAAGAGCCGGGGCAAATTGCCCGTCTCTGCACCGCGAGTGATCCCTCCTGCCCGGTCTGCAAGGACCTGCGCAGACCGGCAGGCCACCGGGTGGGCAGCAGGAGGTGCTGCCCACCCAAAAGGAAGGGGGGGGTCGCCCAACCTCCCGCCCCGGCCCCGGGGGTGAGCGTAGCAATGGACGTCCAATCTTAACATGGACGTCCAAAGCACAGGGTGCAGGGTGCTTCAGGTCAACCTCAATCACTGCCGCGCGGCGCAGGATCTTTTGATCGAAACACTCGCGGAGGGTGAGGTTGCCCTGGCGGTCGGCGCAGAGCCCTACTCTGTCCCGAACCACCCAAGGTGGTTTGGGAACGACCAGGGCTTGGTCGTCATTTATTGGGCGACCGACCGACCGCACTGCACCCTGCTCGCTACGGGGCCGGGTCACGTAGTAGTGTAATGGGGGTCCACGGCCGCGATAGGCTGTTACATCTCCCCGAACTGCGGCCTCGCCGCATTCGTGGCATTTCTGGACGGGGTAGCGAACTGCGTTCGCTGTTGCGCTCCCCGTCCAGTCTTCGTCTTGGGTAAGCGTTAAAATAACGCTTACTCGCGAGAGTGGGGCGACACCCGGGACGACGTAAGAGGGGAGACACTTCTGGAGTGGGCGGCGGGACTGGACCTCCGGCTTTTAAACCGGGGGCCGGTCAGGTCACCTGCGTGCGGTGGCAGGGGGTGTCAATCGTCGACCTGTCATGGGCGACTCCCTCTGCGTACCGCATGGTGTCAGGTTGGAGGGTGGCGGCGGAGGTGGTTACACTGTCCGACCACCGGCACATCGTGTTCGCAGTGTCGGTGGCCCACCGCCGCCCTTCCTGCACACTCCAGGAGGACAGCCGTACGCGACGTTGGTCTATCAAGCGGGGTCCCGAGGGTCCGGGACAGTCCCCACGCCGCCCCGTCGCCCGGCCCTTGGTCGGACGACCTCCGGGTGACGGAGAAAGAGCTCGCCGGGGCCGCTTCGCGGCTCTCTGCGCGCAACACTGCCCCGGGACCGGATGGGGTCCCGGGAAAGGTGCTAGCGCTGGCGCTCAGGGCGTTCGGGAGCACGGTGAGGCAGCTCTTCACGAACTGTCTCCGCGAGAGCGTGTTTCCCGTTGACTGGAAGTCGGCCAGGTTGGTGCTCCTCAGGAAGGACTGGCGACGTTCCATCTTCGTTCCGTCCGATCTGCTTGCTGAACGAGGTGAGGAAATTCTTCGAGAGGGCTATCTCCGCTCGGATCAGCGAGCACCTGTCGCGCGCGGGTCCCGGCCTATCGGACTGCCAATTTGGATTCCGGCGGGGGCGATCAACGCTGGACGCCATTCAGCGTGTTCGTTCCCTGAGTCCGCAGTCCAATCGGGGGGGGGGGGGGTTCGTTGGCGGTGTCCTTAGACATCGTCAACGCCTTCGGCACCCTCTCCTTAGGGAGGCGCTCGTATACCACGAGCTGCCTCCCTACCGTGGTCGGGCACTATCTGCGCGACAGGACGATCGGCGTGATGGGACGGGACGAGGGTCACATGCGGCATTCCGCAGGGGTCGGTAGCACAGCTACGACGACCCGGGATGGACCACGCCCCTTCCGTGGCCGGGGGGGCGTCGTCGGTGGAGGAGACCGGGGGAGGTAGTGTAGCCACCCCCGAGGAGGGCTCCCCTGTATCGACGGGAGGCTGGGGGTTCCCGGAAGTAGCTTGGTAGTTCCCGGGGGCTCCCTACATGCCTGAGGAAGGCCATCCCTGAGGTTTTTAGTGGGTAGGCCTCCCCCTTCTGGGAAGGAGAGCCCCACATAACTGCCGGCTCGCCACAGCCGGGGTATGCAATTTAATGCAATTTCCTCAGGGGAACAAAAAAAAAGGCAAGAAAAAAAGAATTTTGTAGCTGATTGTTATGATTGAATGTTATGATATGGACATACAAGACATCAATATTTAAAATTGAAATCAAAATAATTGGATAAGGAGAGAAGAGAAAATCTTCATGGAAATCTTCATCTTCTGACAACAATAACTATCAAACTATCTCGCTAGCGTATATTAAAGTACACGTTAACAGTTCTATTTTTGAGCATATATTTCAACCGAGAGTGCTATTTTAAGTAAGTAGGTAAGGTAAGTTCAAGCATACTGTCAAGTATAAGGCATTTGATCAACTAGAGTATGTAATATTGTAGCAGAAGCTACGCGAATCTGGCGTGTTCACGGAATGCATCTCTCTGTTTAGATACTGGTATACGAAACAAGTAAATCAAGTGAAATGAGTCGGTGTTTTGTCGGATGAGTACAAACTCAAAACTGTGGCCTAAGACAGGGTGTACTATATCCTCGCCGTAATTATTTAATTTATGTTGATAATTTGATTGAGCGGCTGAGTAGCATGCATGTGGGTTGCCATATTGATGATATCTGTGACAATAATTTAAGTTATTCAGATGACAAGTTGCTGCTCAACCCTTCAAGTTTGCGGAATGAGCTATAGGTGCCTCAACCGGGACCAAAAAGGCGATTGCAGGACGGAAGAGGACCGGAGTACGCTGTGTTACCGGTGCGGGGAGTCGGGACATAAAATTGAGACGTGTTCGTCAATGCAGAAATGTCCCCTACGCACAGCGGCTGGAAAGTCAGCGGATCATCGACTTACATAGAGGCAAGACATGATATTTCAGTCTTCATATTTCAGTCTGCTTCAATACTAATAATAATATAACTTTTTCAATTGGATATTCTATAGCAAAGATATAACAAATAATCATCGCTCACACTGTTCGATTAGATGGCACCGTAATAATAACAAACGATGTAAGCCATCCATTTATCCTTTTTTAATGAAATAAATTATAACTTTTGAAATGTTTATTGTATAATGCTCTTGCGAAGCCGGGGTTGGCTACTGGTCTAGGATAAATGAAAGAATTAAAAAATAAAAACACAAATATCTTACTTTTCCAGTCCGTTATTGTGACACCCATATTGATGAAAAAATACTATTATTCAACACCACTTATAGGACTTCAACTATAGTATTCTTTTAATCACTAACTACTGTATAAAACCTAATGTTCCGATATATATATTGTTTTTAAAAAATTCTTAACTTATCTACGTAAACAATATGATGAAATCACACATTAATATGTGCATTATCTTTAGCAATATAGCGGCTGTTAGTTAGTTAGGACAGGTTAGGACCGGATGGAGTTATTAGCGTTATATTAGGTGTTGAGAAGGACCGGGTATTAGTTTTTAAAATAAGGTCCAAAATTGTTTATTTCACTACTGTGTATATGTGTGGTTGTTATTTTTTTTTTAATATAATTTAATTGCAGAAGCATCGCTTCTATATTTTTTTTTGTACGGAAGCAAGCTGTGTTTTACGTTATTATGTGTGCGCAAGCGCGATGAAAAACCAGCGCTGTGTCGTTATGATGCAGCATCATAGCTGAGTCATAGCATTTTTTACTGTATATTAGACATATCTGCAGTAAGTAAATTTTTCTCTTCTTCTATATGTTATAGATTTATAAAATCATATTTATCAGACAAACTACAGAAGATAGTCATTAATACGTCAGAATTTGCTGGGGGTGCCACAAGGGTCCACTTTAAGTCCTGAATTTTTTTTACAATATATTGTGTCAGAAGTGAAATTCTGTGTATAAAATATTAGCGTTAATAAGCTACTTTTTTGTATACACGCTTAATTATTATTTTATAGTTTTGTAACACTCTGTATGTAATTTCTATATTATCTCTTGCAAGATCAGTAGGATCAAATTGATAATATTTATTATGCACCATTACAATTCATAAGAGACATTAATATGGGAAAATGTTCTTTTTCTTTTAGAAAATACGTGCGAAAAGCTTTAGTTTTTGTTTTTAATATCTGGCCACCTATCTTCTGATTATAATGAATAGGATAGGTGTTCGCCACAGTACATCTAGATAGGGCTCTGGATAAGACATTTGTTGGGTTCAATGCAGAGGGCACGTAATGTAAGGAAAATGGCTCTGTCAGATTCTCTGAATTCTCTGACTTGAGTAAATGGATGTTTATCAATTTTTTATTTATTTAATACTAGCTTTCTGCCGCAGATTTTCATGCATTCATTTTCTGCAGATTTTCATGCGGATTTCATGAATAGATAGAGTGATTCTTAAGCAAGGTTTTGCGGTATTTTTTATCTCGGAAAAACGGATAGTCTTAGGCAACATCTTCACTTAACATCAGGTGAGATCGTTGTCAAACGCTCTCAAATTTGTAATAAAAAAAAACGCCTACCGACTAAACTAGGCTGAGTTTAGCCGTTGGTCCTATTCACCCTATGGCTTAACGTGATAAGGGCCTTATTCAACCACGCTGGCCTATATATATAGGCCTGGATATGTAGACTCCATACATCCTTCCTTCCTTCACCGTAGCAGCATTCTTTATTCTTTCAATAATAGTGCTTCAATTCGTCACTACATCAACCCTTCGTAATTCGGGATCTTCAAGAAACCCAGCCACACTGAGGTGTTTTAGCATCGTGCACAATGAGCTAAGTGACATATAATACACCGGTTTCAAAGTGTCCGGGTTCGAGACCCGGTGAAGCAATTGTTTGTGTGATCAATATAAGCATTTGTACTTTGATCATGATTGTAGATGTATATTTCTATCAAAAAATAAAAAAATCCCTTACACAGGCGTTACAGGTTTATACGTAATACGACTGGGATACTAGGAGGTAGACTCTGTACCAGGGTCGTCTGCATGGGTACCTCCGTCTTACCTATTTCCGCCGCCAAACAGCAGGGTTCGCTTTGCTGTGTTCCGGCGTGAAGGGTAAGATAGGCAGTGAAATTACTGGGCACTGTGACTTTACATCTTATGTCACAAGTTAGCAACGTACACTGTGGTTCTTATGAGGTTTGCAGATTTGCTGCGAATCTCGTGGTAACCACATGTCCTATAGGCGACTGTTACCACTTACCATCAGGTGGGCAGCCTGCTTGTTTGTCAACTTTAGCAATAAAAAAAATATATATATATCTTAAGTATCTAGGACTAAATGTTAATCTTAACAATTTATATTGACTATCTATTTACAAGTTAATTACAAATTTATACAACAAATAAAAGGAGAGATACCTTATAACTAATATAAGGATATAATTATGAATGTTAAGTTATCATGTCGTCTTTTTATTATTGATGTTTTATTTTTTTATGTTTTTTAAATTTTTTGCTGTGAAGCAAAGTAGCAGCAGAATACCAGTGCAACTCCTTATATTGAGCTTACCACAGTGATGGTATCATACAGCAGTACATATGAATGTTGTATTGTTTTGTTGTTCGTATCGTTGTGTGGTCCATCAATAAAGGTATTTATGTTTCTGTTTCAAGATACAATGTGTGTACAATGGTGGGACTTATCTCTAATAGAGATTTCTTCCAGCCAATTTATGTGCAACATTTGTTATAATTTAATAATATTTTATTTATAAAATAATACATACATATATAAATAAATATATCGGGAACTATTCATAATGCCCGCGCAATATGAATAATGCCCAATAAGAGCGGGCAATGTGATTATAACCAATCAATTTATCACATTGCTCGGGCATTATGAATAATGCCCAGTGCTTATTGGGCAGAGTGATGCATGTTTAATACTTTCATATGAATATTTAGTTAGATAGACCGAGTATCACAAGTAATGAAATCAATTATCGGGTAGAGTTATAATAAAAACATGTTTTATAGTTTAGTGTTTATTTCAAAATTTTAAATAATCAGACTTCGGTTTTACTTCGATCACTTTACAAAGGGCTACAAAAAAGGTATAATAGTTACCGGCGCTAGAAAAGGAGAATGCCCAAATTTGCCCCACTGGTCCCAAAGCTATAACAAAATGTAAATAAATATAAATATAAAAATAAAAATACGAATTTTAGTGGCATTTATTTCGCAAATAGGCGTGCGAGAGAAAAACACAATAAAATAGTGTTTCTTAGAAACGGAAATGGCAATATTACATAAATACGAAACCGAGTAATATGGCCAAGAGTCAAAATGACGCATTAAATTAATTGAAATTCTATTACTAAACGGCAAATAATGTATGTTACTGAAAATCAATGAAATACTGCAATTCAAACTAAATAAACAAGCTCTTATTTCATTTAGTATATTTAACAAACTTATTTTTACATTGCACATGTGCTATGTAAAAATAAGTTCTCTTTTTTACACTATGGTGTAAGCTGCTAAAAATACACGAAAATGCTGAATACTGTGATTCCAACTAAGTATATTATGCAAACCTTTCTTTTTATCAAAAAAAATATTAAATGTCAAACAAAATGTATATCGTCGTCTTACAACTTTGCTAATAAATATTAGTAGGCGCTCATTTTATTTGTCTAATATCTTTATTTCCACACGAAGTTTCAACTTATATCTGCTTCATTTAAACATCTATGCTAATAACGCACACATTAAAAAAATCTCATTAATGGACATGCATATGCATGTGACTGGGGCACAGCTCTTTATAATTTGGGCATTGTCCTTTAAAAAACTAACGAAATCGAATTTATGTCACAGCTGTGGTCATTACACTTGAAATTAACTCTAAAATTTTAACTCAGTAATCAAATTAGTCTTAGTATCTGAATTAGAAAAAAATACTCTCTAGTTTTCAGCAGGTACTTCAAACATAACATCAAATAAAACTTAAAAAACAAAATTTAGGCACACACGGATTGATCTGTGATCATGAAACATAAAATAATTTAGTCGTCAGTTTCGTTTAAATAATCAAAAATAAGTTTCAAAAACAAAAATTATTACTTTAAGTATCCAGTAACAGATCTATTTAAAAGAACAACTGCTGCTGTGATGGCATTTTTAGTTACATAGTTTTTTTCCTTTGCGACAGCTACATTTGTCAGATGTACGAGTATAACCACCTTTACAGCCACACCTACTATAAAGTACATTTTACAGGACTCTCTCAGCTAAATCTCTGTATACGGGACATCTTCAGGTGAAAGAAATTTTTCTTTGTCCACTGTAAACTGATTTCTTGAATAACCAACTAATCTAAACCAACTGTTAGAACACCTTGTTTTGTTCTCAGTTTGTATAAATCAGAGGCTGCTACTTCAATATTGTGAGTGACGTGACGTGAATAGAGTGACGTACGGGACGTCGAACTGTCAACATTGTGTAAGACGGCCGTGATATGCATGTCCACAACTCATGGGAAGAACAAGAAAAACAAGCAAAATACGACTAATATTATCATTTAATTCACAAATTAACCTTAATTCTACATTAACACATTGTTAAATGACAAACATTTTTAAAGAGTAACGAGGTTCTACTTACAATATTTAACAGCCTTACGACAAACCGTTACTGAGCAGAGCTCCGAACACTTCGACGTCTGAGAATGGAATAAACGCTTGCTTGCGTTCAAGCGTATTTATAGAAATTCTCAAGGTTAGAAGTGGCGCGAAAACCGCACACGTGCTTCACCACGTGGTTTTGTAATTATATAATAATAATCAACCCCTTTATTTAATATCTGTTTTTATAGGAATAAGCGGTATGTGGACCGCACATATAAGCTCTTTGGTTGGCCCTTAATTGTTACGTAATCTATGAACAACACAACAATTAATGCACAAATTATCTACATTAATCATTTATCTACATTTTTAACAGTGCTTTGGGTTTATCTAGTGTCAAACAATATGGTTAAACAAAGTAATTTATAATATTAAGTAATTTACAATTGTAAAAACTACACGTGGCAAGTTTATATCATGTGTCCTAATAAAAGGTGATTTGATATTTGTGTTATCAATTACTGTGAATCATTTACTGTGCTAAATGTGACTTTCGAGAGTTATTCTGTATTCAAAAAAATAGTGAGCTGACAATGGTAACCAATTTACAATTCACGTGGTGTGCCGATACAATGCGACTTTATTATTTAATCACTTTCATGGTAAGTCGAAACATGGGTTGTATTGTATTCTAGCAACAGTAGGCTGACAATCGACCATCCTGCGATGAACGTGACCTCGCGTTAGATATTTGATAATCTATTATTTATTTAATATATATACAAGCCATTTGCCAGAGAAACGTAAATGTTATATATATTTGATTTCCTAAAACTACTGTAATTACAATTATATGTATCTAAATATTTTCAATAATTATAGTTAAGTACAACAAGTATAATAAAACATGTAAATCACAGTTAAGCAAAAAATGGATAAAAAAAAAATAAGTAGACAACAGGTTAGACAAAACAAGTGAATGATAAATTAATTAACTTAAAATAAATTCTTACATAACAAAGAGAAATGAGTAGACAAACTTTATTAATTAATTACAGAAAAGAAACTTTAAATTCAATCAACAATGTTACATTTGTTTAAGTGTTAATTATAACCACTAACTTAAAAAGTCGAGATCTTTAAGTCTAATATATTTTGATATTTCAATATATCGAGACCCTTCCGTCCCAATAGCATATCTATACTTTTGATATTTCAATATATCGAGACCCTTCCGTCCCAATAAGCATATTTATACTTTTGATATTTCAAAATATCGAGACCCTTCCGTCCCAATAAGCATATTTATACTTTTAATATTTCAAAATATCGAGACCCTTCCGTCCCAATAAGTATATTATGAGTCGGGTACCTTTACCCTGTCTTAATATGAGTCGGGTACCTTTACCCTGTCTTAATATGAGTCGGGTACCTTTACCCTGTCTTAATACGAGTCGGGTACCTTTACCCTGTCTTAATATCGGGTACCTTTACCCTGTCTTAATTATGGACCCTTCTGTCCGTTTACCAATTATGAGCCCTTCTGCTCAAAATATAAGAAGTATTACTCATTCGGATTCATTGGATAATTCTATGAGCCCTTCTGCTCAAAATATAAGAAGTATTACTTATTCAGATTCATTGGATAATTCGGTGTCGGTGTCATGTGATCTTTTAAAATTTAGCCAAGGTTCAATTTTATCCACGGCAACTACCGTTGAATAAAGTCTATTTCCCTTTTTTGTAATGGGTGTATCTTCTATGCGATAGCGGTCATGCTCAAGAACATCTGTGATTCTATATGGGCCTTGAAACTTTGGAACTAATTTCCTACTTTGCCCAGTTGAAGGGATTTGTCGTTCTACTCTAACTAGATCACCAACCTGAAACTTTATTGCTTCGCATCTCTTCTTATCGAATTGACACTTTTCTTTAGCTTGTTTTGTTTCTATGTGTGATTTTATTTCTTCCCTAATTTTTATAATATCATCTTGAAGAGATGATGTTATATCTTCTTTTAATGCAGATAAAATTTTACCCTCACTAGGACCAATCAATTTTTGACCGAACAATGCTTCTGCTGGCGTTCTATTTATACCTTTATTAAAAGTATTGTTCATACCCCATTGTACATCGGGAAGATAATAGTCCCATTTGTTTTCAGGGAAGCCAATCAACTTCGCAGTTAATGAATCTACGATGATCTTGTTATAACGTTCTACCTGCCCGTTAGCTCTAGGAGTAGCTACAGCGTTCAATATATGAATTATTCCTTTTTCTGAAACAAATTTCCTAAACCTATCGCTAGTAAAGGAAGTTCCCCTATCCGAGATTATCCGCCGTGGTGTACCAAAGATACCAATATACTCTCGTATTATAGTTACAGTTGTTTGTGATTTTGTATTTCTGACCGCTTTCAAGTAGATAAATTTCGTGAACGCGTCTATTATTACGAGAATATACATATTGCCTTTACTGCTACGTACAAATGGCCCGGTGTGGTCAATATGGATTGTATCAAAGGGAGTAGATACCTTGGGAATAGGATGAAGAAAGCCTGGTTTCTTTTTACTGGATGATTTTGAGTAAGCACACTCGAGACATGATCCGACATATTTTTTTATAAACCGCCTCATTTTTGGGAACCAATAGGTTGATTTTACTTTATCTAATGTTTTTTCAAAAGCAAAATGACCTATGTCATCGTGATTTTGTTTCAAAATTTGCCACCGTACTCCCTTTGGTACGACCCATCTGTCGCCTTCTGGCGTAATTCGGAACAACTTGTCATTTTTTAATTTAAAGTTATTTTTTATATTAATATAATCGTTAAATTCGGGATTACTTAAAATACTTTTCGTTCTTTGAATGTCATCGTCAGTGCTTTGAACAGTTACTAGCCAATTGGAGTCTGTTACCGTTAATACACTTATAGTTTCCGAGTTGACTTCAGACTCAGGTAGCTTGACTGGATTGCGACTAAGAGCGTCAACGTGCGACATAGATGTACCAGGCCTATATTCAATTACGAAGTTAAATTCTTGCATCTGTTCCCACCATCGGGCAACGCGTGGCAACATATCACGTTTTTGAAATGTTGCTTTTAAAGAGTTGCAATCGGTTACAATTTTAAACTGAATCCCTAGTAGATATACTCTAAATTTTTTTAGGGAGGCTACTACTGCTAATGTTTCTAGATCGTAAGAAGTATAGTACTGTTCCTCTGGAGTAGTCTGTCTACTGAAGTATGCGACTGGTTTCAGCAAATTTTCGCTATTTCTTTGTAAGAGAATTCCCCCCAAACCTATCTTACAAGCATCAGTGTGTAATTCCGTATCTGCATCTGGATTATAAAGTGCTAATACCGGTTTTCGAGAGAGTTCGTTTTGCAAAGTATGGAAAGCGGTTTCCTGTTCAGACCCCAAGTCCAGTCAATATCCTTTTTTAGCAAGCGTGTTAAAGGTTTTGCAATTATAGAAAACTGTGGGACAAACCGTCGAAAGAAACTTGCTAATCCGAGGAATTGACGAACGTTGTGTTGGTTTTTAGGAGTTGGGAATAGCTTTACAGCTTCTACCTTTCGTGCCCCGGGGCGAATTCCTGATTCTGACACTTCGAACCCTAGAAAGTCGACGCTATTCTTAAAAAAATGGCACTTAGGAAGTTTTAATGAAAATCCGGCATCCCTAAATAATTGAAGAACGCACTGTAACTCTGCCATACCTTCAGGGATAGTTTTAGATGGGATAATCACGTCATCTAGATATGCCAGCGCGCTACCATAGCGTACACTACCCAATACCTGGTTCATCATCCTTTGGAAAGTCGCGGGAGCGTTGGCTAAGCCGAATGGCATCCTATTAAATTCATAGTGCCCATCAGGTGTGACAAAAGCCGTTTTGTGCTTGTCCTCCTCCCTAATAGGCACCTGATAATAACCGGATGCCATATCAAGGGTAGTAAAGTATCTACTACCAGATAAAACGTCCAATTGATCATCAATCAGGGGCATTGGATAGTTTTCCTTAATTGTCTTTTTGTTTAATGCACGGTAATCGACACAAAGACGTAGTTCTCCGGTTTTCTTTTTGACCAGAACTATATACGTAAGTATGATAATAGTTTATCTGGGTCGTCAAATTTAACGGCTTCGGCTCCCAGCCTAACAGACCGGTCGTCGATGCCATGTATTATACAGTCAACGGCACGAGAACCTACTATACCACACCTACTAATGAGCGATAATTTGTCATAGTAGTATTCTTCTAAAGAATCTGAGAATCGGGCTCGTTTTGCTAACATGTCGGTGAGCATTTGACCATAATTTTCGTCTGATGGGAAAGCAGAACGAAGTTTATTCTGCCACTCACCCCAGGAATATAACACAGTAGGAAGACCCTCATACCATCTTTGCGCAACGCCCCGTAACTTAGGCAAAGCGAAATGTATAATTTGCTTTTCTGACCAATCATATATGGTGGCGCATTCATTAACTTTGTGTAACCACATAGCTACGGTTTGTTCCTTCCTATTCGGGTCAAACTCAGGAACAGTGTTGTGCACGGACCCTAATTTATCCAATGAATCTTTGCAACTTAATTGTTTAAGCACTTGGGCAATTTCAAAATTACTCCAATTCGACTCACCGAATTTCTCATTGGATTCTTCTGCGTGACCTGATGACCTCGTTGTCCTATCTTTGCCGGACTGACCGCCGGGGCGACCGCATGACCGCTCGCTGTAGCCGGTGCACGACAGTCTGTCGTGACGGCTGCGCGAACGCCCGTTGTGGCGGCTGCGCGACCGCCCGTTGTGGCGGCTGCGCGACCGCCCGTGGTGGGGGCTGCGAGACCGCCCGTTGTGGCGGCTGCGCGACCGCCCGTTGTGGCGGCTGCGCGACCGCCCGTTGTGGTGGCTGCGCGACCGCCCGTTATGGCGGCTGCGCGACCGCCCGTTGTGGCGGCTGCATGACCGGCGGTTGCGGCGGCTGGGCGACCGCTCATTGCGGCGGCTGGGCGACCGCCCGTTGTGGCGGCTGCATGACCGGCGGTTGCGGCGGCTGGGCGACCGCTCATTGCGGCGGCTGGGCGACCGCCTGCTGCGCCGGCTGGGTGAAAGCTTGCTTCGGCGGCTGGGTGACCGCCTGCTGTGCAGACTGGGTGAATGCTTGCTTCGGCGGCTGGGCGACCGCTCGTTGCGGCGGCTGTGTAGCTGCTCTGCAAGGTAGCTGCTCAACTGGCCACTATGGTACCCGCTTAGCTGCCCCTTTTCGTGGCTGGGTGGTTTTTCGTTGAGGCCGCCCAACTGCCGACAGTCACTTGTTACTGCCCTGTCTGCGACCCCACCATTAATAGTGGTGCTCAGCGATGCAGGTATGATAGGGCTGATTGGCAGTAAGTTGCCCTCGCGAACAGGGGCATCTTGTAGAGATGGCCCTGTTAAATCATTATGCTGATTCTCCATTTCCACTAAAAGAAAATAAATAATAATTACGTACCTTACCATATAGAGATTAGACTGAAGCATTTACATACAAAAATACGCATATACGAAAAGTATACACTTAATTTTTAATTTCAGGTATTAGCCACATACTAAATAAAATAAGGTAAAGAAATCCAATTCGGTAAAGGTATTCAGGCAACTTGGTGGAAAATCCGAAGATATCTGTCTCTAATTAGCTATAAGTAAAACTGTTATGTTCAGAAGTTTGGCTTTATAAAATCTACATTTTATTGCAAACAATTTATACCATTATCTGGAGAATGTTGCTCAAAGTGGTAACTTAGGTCCAGATGAGGACATGCCTTCACATCTCTCATGAGCAATAGTAAAAATAAAAAAAAAAAAAATAATAATAATATTAATTAAAAAAAAAATCTAGTCTATCCCACTTCTGAGATGTAAGACGGCCGTGATATGCATGTCCACAACTCATGGGAAGAACAAGAAAAACAAGCAAAATACGACTAATATTATCATTTAATTCACAAATTAACCTTAATTCTACATTAACACATTGTTAAATGACAAACATTTTTAAAGAGTAACGAGGTTCTACTTACAATATTTAACAGCCTTACGACAAACCGTTACTGAGCAGAGCTCCGAACACTTCGACGTCTGAGAATGGAATAAACGCTTGCTTGCGTTCAAGCGTATTTATAGAAATTCTCAAGGTTAGAAGTGGCGCGAAAACCGCACACGTGCTTCACCACGTGGTTTTGTAATTATATAATAATAATCAACCCCTTTATTTAATATCTGTTTTTATAGGAATAAGCGGTATGTGGACCGCACATATAAGCTCTTTGGTTGGCCCTTAATTGTTACGTAATCTATGAACAACACAACAATTAATGCACAAATTATCTACATTAATCATTTATCTACATTTTTAACAGTGCTTTGGGTTTATCTAGTGTCAAACAATATGGTTAAACAAAGTAATTTATAATATTAAGTAATTTACAATTGTAAAAACTACACGTGGCAAGTTTATATCATGTGTCCTAATAAAAGGTGATTTGATATTTGTGTTATCAATTACTGTGAATCATTTACTGTGCTAAATGTGACTTTCGAGAGTTATTCTGTATTCAAAAAAATAGTGAGCTGACAATGGTAACCAATTTACAATTCACGTGGTGTGCCGATACAATGCGACTTTATTATTTAATCACTTTCATGGTAAGTCGAAACATGGGTTGTATTGTATTCTAGCAACAGTAGGCTGACAATCGACCATCCTGCGATGAACGTGACCTCGCGTTAGATATTTGATAATCTATTATTTATTTAATATATATACAAGCCATTTGCCAGAGAAACGTAAATGTTATATATATTTGATTTCCTAAAACTACTGTAATTACAATTATATGTATCTAAATATTTTCAATAATTATAGTTAAGTACAACAAGTATAATAAAACATGTAAATCACAGTTAAGCAAAAAATGGATAAAAAAAAAATAAGTAGACAACAGGTTAGACAAAACAAGTGAATGATAAATTAATTAACTTAAAATAAATTCTTACATAACAAAGAGAAATGAGTAGACAAACTTTATTAATTAATTACAGAAAAGAAACTTTAAATTCAATCAACAATGTTACATTTGTTTAAGTGTTAATTATAACCACTAACTTAAAAAGTCGAGATCTTTAAGTCTAATATATTTTGATATTTCAATATATCGAGAAGAAACATGGGTTGTATTGTATTCTAGCAACAGTAGGCTGACAATTGAGTTTAAGAACATATACTGTTTTAAAGTTATTTTGAACGATATCTCATGTTTATTTAATAAAAATCAACGTCTATGAACGGTGTACAGACTGTGTTTGTGTTAATATTATATTGGAAATTAAGAAGGAATCGTAACTAGAAAATTATTTTTTTAAACTTTATTTTAATCGGGTAGTTTTGTTACAATCCGCAAATTCAAATACACTCGATTTTGAACTATTGAGAAAAAAATATTGAGTTGTTTTCAATAATTGTGAATTGTGGAGCTTGCGTAAAATTTTTGTCGCTGTCCGGAGCGGCGGCTTGTAGTATATGCCTGATAAAGTACCACCGAGCTTGCTTAGCCATCACGGACAAAACGCAACTCGCTAAAGACTGGATTTGTCCAAACTGAAAGAGGCACATGCGAAAAGGCGACAACAGCCAGACGCCAGTAAAGAACCTTTGCGAGGACAGTGGCCTTGAAGAGCCTGCCCAGTTATCATCTTCAGCCGGGCCTGCTGGCGCTCCGGCGGCCGCCGAAATCGAGCGAGTGTATCGATGAGATGCGAGAATTTCTCTTGTTTACTTACGAGGACAAATCAAAGGGCACACTCGTTTGAAAGACAAAAAAAAATCACTTATGCACAAATATAATAAAACTTTAGCAATTAAATTTATACGTATCTTACACTCCTCACTGCGACGACACTTGCGACACACTACAGCTGCGAATCAGCTGATTGTCCCGTTATTCGCGGTTTTAGACTCACTCGATATCAGCCGGTACCAACGCAGTACAACTGGAAATTATTCAGCAAATTGATGTAAATAACCAGAAAAACCTGGTGCGAATTGTTAAGTATGAATAACCACCACTGTCTACCAACCACACTGCCCTGAAAATACTAAGCATAGATTGCTGTAGCGCGGAATAGTTCCCCTTCCTCGTACTAATATTATAAAGAAGTAAAGTTTGTGTGTTTGTATATTTGTTAAATTGTAAGCGGTAATCTCAGGATCTACTGAACCGATTTTAAAAATTCTTTCAGCAATAGAAGGCCACGTTATTGCTGAGTGTCATAGGTTATATAAAAAACCGAAAAATAAAAAGGTTTTTACGTGGTAGTCCGTTTTGCAAAGTGAATCGGAGAAAAAAACAGGCAGCGGACGGCGCGCGATGGCTTCGGGTTTAATTCGGATCGCGTTCGTGCTCGCTTCGGGGATTATTAATATTATGCCCAACGAAAGTGGGCACGGGTCAGCTAGTAAGGAAAATAATTGATTTGGATAAGGAATATCAAAAGGCTTTAAAAGGAATAGTTACGGGAAAGAATAAACAGGGCACTTAGCTGTATTTCGGCTTCGAAGTGTTCTTTTGCTGAATCACTGTTCGATGTCCTCTTTGTTTTCTATATTTCGATATTAATTTCCTTATTATTTGTGTCCTGTCACGGTCGCCAATGTTTACGCCTTTGTGTAGCGTAATGGAATTTATTATTTAGAAAATAAACTCAATGATTTCTTGATGACTTTTAATATTTTTATAATTTACAATAAGAAGCTATGTTGTTCCAACTAATGTCTGACGTATAATAATTTCACCTCACAAGCAAGAGGCCACGAAAGTAAACTGCAGCAACATTGCTACGAAAAGTCTTGCAGGCGTAAACACACACATAATATATATATAACAAATATACATACATATATACATATATGTGTGCTTATCCATTGTCCCGTAGATACCATAACAGAAGCCTTATAGTGCAAACTTTGGGCTCGGCTAATTGATGTAAATGTAAGAAATATTTATTATATTTATTTTTCAACTATACAAAAAAAGCTTTAAATGTGTGGTTTGCTGATAAGCTTAGGAGAGAATGCGTCTTTGTGTAAGACGTTGACACAGCTGATGTCTATACGAGCCAGTCTGGTCGCATACGACTTCTGTAATGGTGGGGGTAGCTACGGAGAACACTAGCAACCCAATGCCTCTAGCGGAGACGGAAGCCGTGTTATTCCACGTTGGAGCGGTGCAGGCTAGGCCGAGCGGCTTGGGGGAGGTAGTGTAGCCACCCCCGAGGAGGGCTCCCCTGTATCGACGGGGAGTGGAGGCTGGGGGGTTCCCGGAAGTAGCTTGGTAAGTTCCCGGGGGCTCCCTTCATGCCTGAGGAAGGCCATCCCTGAGGTTTTTAGTGGGTAGGCCTCCCCCTTCTGGGGAGGAGAGCCCCACATAACCGCCGGCTCGCCACAGCCGGGGTATGCAATTTAATGCATTTTCCTCAGGGGAACAAAAAAAAAAAAAGGCCGAGCGGCTGCCCATGCTCGTAGCCGCTCATTCATGGCCTGTGAGGTGTTCCCGAGGGTTTTAGTGGGTAGTCGCGGCTGCCGTGGAGTCTCACACACCCTTGTCCCCTACCCAGGGGGCTGGCTTGGAGTGTACTACTGGTATTGAATATGAAGATATGAATCTTAAACCATAAAAATCGGTTAAAATAAAAGTATCTGAATTTCACTTTATATGTATTTAATAAAAATTAACATCGTCTTATATATTACAATCACAATCTTTTTAAAATTAGATTAGTCTGCTTATTAAATACTGAAAATAATCACTTGCAGCTTTATCACCGCCAAACAATATAATGACATTAATAAATCAACATGATCATTCTCTTTACATACATACAAACATACCTACATATACTCACGCTTCTTCCCCATGTGGGTCGGCAGAGATCAAAGTTTTCCACCTGCTACTTTCCAAACATACCTACTTCCCTAGTTTCTTCCACTTTCATTATATTCGCTCGACGGTTACAGGTACCTTGACCTGACATTCTTTCATTCACTTTTAATATCAAAATAATAACAACTTTTATAATAACACAACAAAAATGTTAACAAATAATTTTATGACAGTACATTATCTTCCATTTTATCACTGGAAGTAAAATATATATTTTAGTTTTGTTTATATCGTAGAGCTATTCGCGTTTATATCTTTTACTTCTATTCTTCTGAGCATGATTTCGACATGCATTACTTAGAGCCGATTTCACCGTCCTTCATGCCGTTTGGGTAGCTTCACGGTAGCTTACAATGACCCTGCTTGTTTAACGGACTCCGATTACAATGTCGAAAAGGAAAAGGGACCCGACCTTTGCTGCGAGCGAAAAACAAACGCTCATAGAACTTGTGGAGCGGCATTTCGATATTGTTGAAAGTAAAAAAACAGATAGCGTCAGCGTCAAATTAAAAAATGAGCTCTTTAAACGCGTTTAGAAACGCTAAACGTCCAGAATCGGCCGTTCAGAAACTGAACCAAGTTTAACATGAACGACGATTACGCAAAGCTGGTGAAATGCAAACTCGGTAGCGAAACTTAGTTTAGAGAGTAAACTGAGTTTAACTTGAACTGATCGCGTTCAATTTCGACGGTGAAATCGGCCCTTAGTAGATTAGTTCTTTAACTACACCCAACCCTACCCTCTATAGTGCTTTACAGACTGTGCTTACAGTGTTTTTTAGTTTCGTAAAAGGGTTTTTATGTCAAAGTTACATTGTATAACAACATTAAAAAAGAAACTATAAGCAAAACATAGGATTCGCAAGTTAAAATTATACAGCTACGTATTGTTAAAAGCTGCCAGTTACATGGTTATTTTTGTGAAATACATTTTACTAGTTCGTTGATTGGTAACGGTTACATACTTAATACAAATAAACGTTGCCTTTTTTACGTTAAGCTTACATTATTATATTCTGTGCAAACTATTAGATTTGTCTTTTGAAAAACATCAGATCAGCGTAACTACCAGGAGTTTACGTTCGTTTGCAGTTGATTTCGACATAGTAATTTTTTGTATGTAAACAATGCACAGCTACTCCAGCGGAAGTGCAACGAGATAACATGTTATTAATTATAGATTTTAGACATAAATTTTATAGTTTTTTATACGTTCTGTCGTTTTCGATAGGTATTTGACGTATAGTAAACTACAGAAGTTTACAGTTTAATATGAAAGAATAGTACAATTATGATCCGCTAGGGGCGCTGTATAAAGTTTTCATATAAAAATTCACGCTGTTGATATGATTTTGAAACCAATGTCAACTTCTGAACACACGAAATTTCTTTGTCGTTGTCTTACTACTTCCTGCTCTAGCTTACACAAAAAAAGTAAAGTTAGAGCAAGAGGTGTCGTGAAGCGACGATGCTATATCGTTTCTTCGATTTTAAGATTTTATTATTATTTTATTTTTCATCGCGGCGTCTTGTGTGACTTATATTGTCCGTAAAAGTTGCTATTTAATACACTAATAAGTTATTTCGTTAATGGACGATAACGATTACGTTTAACAGATTGATAAAATAATGCCTATTTGTGCAATATCTACAATTTTTTATTGCCTTATTTTCGTACAAGCAACATGCGTGAGTTTTGAGAAGTTTTAAATGATATTAGATAATTTATTTCTGTTAAGTTTCCTTTCTTTTATGATTTACCCTGACTACTAATAATATTTTAATATAGATGGCGTATTTTCATATACCCGTTTAAAAACGGCCACTGCTCTGTTTGTAAATACTTATCTTCTATATCTTTTAATGTTTCACGAGATTATGAGTAAAGAGAGTGATGATACAGAAAGAAAGGGACGGAAAGAGATAGCGTTGTGCTAATCAAACACAGAATCGGAGCGCGGATTGACATCTTCACTCTCTCGCTATCACTATGAGACTAAATGATATCACAACAATAGGCCGAATTCGCAAACAATTCCTGTGTGTATATAACAACATTGCTACGGTTTCTCGTAACGCGTATCGTAACGTAAATGCAGTCTTTTAATACTATCTACTGGGAGTAATAACTATTTCACTGGTCTTTGTCTGGTCTGCTTTTACATCTTCACACCACCTTTTCAGGTTTTTTCTCACAGCTATCTGTAAATATAAAGAAATAATTGTAAAGTTTAATATTTTTTTTTTACATCATTGTCAAATAAACAACGTATATTATATTGTTTGTTTTAATTTTTAATATATGCTTACTAATAATTTCGTTTTTATTAATGTGTAAAACTTTGCTATGTATTATTCTGTTGTTATCCATTCCACCCTAAGATTGTCCGGACGATATAGCATTTAGCTTAACGCTAAAAGCTTTCGATTTGCCGTAATATTACTATTATTTTTCCTCGCATTACTGGCTTTTAACTGTTAAAATTGCAAAGCTATTACATATTCGATTATTTGCTTAAATTAGGCAAATATTTAGCCGAACCCGTTTGATTTCTGCAGCATACATATATTTATTATAGTGTTTAAATTTATGTTTCTTTATTTTTAATTTTTATAATTGTTTTACTAGATATTTACGTTTATTTTTGCAGAAAATAATAAACGCTCTACCTATTTATCTATATAAGTATATCTGTATTCAGAAAAAAAAAACTATAAATTTATTTTGCTGTACTACAAATCTCTAACACACAATGACAGATCAACACTAGACTAGATTTGGAGGTTTGTATTTAGATATGATATCATTGTGTTGAAAAATGATCAGACATCATTATATATTTAGCTTCAGTGCTTGAATTGATAGTTTTCTATTTCCTGCTCCTCTACAAATCTTAATACGATCTTGAACAAGGATCTCCGATGAGTTGTGTCTCCATTCAAACCTGCGTGCCCGTATCCAGAAACCTGCAGGTTTGATATACCTATCAAGTATCTTAGCACTCTATTCTTCGCCTTTCAGTGATCTTTCAAATAGAAGTTATCAAACTGGTTTAGTAGATGTGTACAAAATCTGATCAACTACATATAGTTTTGCATGGCTCGTAAGGTTTAGTTAAATTATCCAAAGTCCAGTTTCCCCGTGTGTTATGTTAGTACACCAATTTAGAATTATTTTGCCATTTTGCATGCGTACACATGCATCACTGAACCCGGATCTGTTAAAATAAATTCCTTCATCAGTAGCTCTTTATCTTGTTTCAGTATCACCACAGCTTCTAAACAGGACCAGTTTTTATACAGAGGCATGATTTCCAGGTCTCTATTATGTCGGCATACATATAAATACACTCAGATTACACTTTTTTGAAATTGCTTTTCAGTGAGAACGTAATTATTTTTTCGGTACCTCTCTCAGCCTATAGACAGTCTTCTGTAGATGGTGTAACTTATTATTACTATCTACATTGTATTTTTCATGAACATTCGTGAAATCTGTTTTTTTGAGATCCATAAGATCTATGTTCATGTTATGGAGTATAGCTGCCACTGCTAACAACATACATGGTATAGATCTACCTCAGCACAGGCTAAAAGGTCTCAAAGTTATCTACATCATATCTTTGAGTATATCTCTTAGCCATGTGTTCAGCTCCGCTTTAGTCCACGCTTTCACTTATAAATCCAATTAGACTTTACCGCTTTCTTACCTTTGGGTAAATTTTCTATAGTATAACATTCATTGTCAATGAATGACTGGTTCTCCACATCAATCACAGCTTTCCACTGTGCAGCTTCTGGATCGATATCTTCGTTTATAAATTTCACTTCGTCGTCTCCAATCAAACTCTGCGCCATCAGATATGCTGTGAAAAATTCATCATCAAATACACTGAAGCTATGCGAATCTACTGAATCAAAATATGACAATACGTGCTAACAGGCCCTTAAAGTTGCACTCACTCAGCCAATCACTGCCACTCTTACAAACTCATTTCTGGTTACACTAGTAATAGTTGAAACTCGTGAAGATGCTATGATTTTTCAAAAGGTTAGTCAATTGATTGCAAAATCATCTTGTGGCCTACATCATCACCGACTGGTGTCCCATGCACTTTTCCAAGTGGATAAATTACGAAATCCTAAGACCTGCCTGTTTATTAACTAGAACCTGTATTTATGTAATTTACATCATCACGCTTTTATTCATAGATAATAAATTCAGTTCGGAGTTTGAGAGAATCCCACGATGAAGATAAGAATTCAAGGGTTTATTACTGAAAGAAATCTACAGCTCGGCAAATAATTTATATGTTATCTGCATCTGATGAAGCACACAACAGGTTCCGAGACCTTTGGGAAGAAATGTCACTTATAACCCAATAACCAATAAACTTTTCACTTACTCAAAATCAAAAATCAAAATAATCTTTATTCAACATAGACATTATACTCATTCTCTACGTTAAAATTGTCGTCTATTCAAAGCTTTAGAAAGCGACAGAAACTCCACAAGCTAATATACTCACAACATTTGAGTTTCAACTTTTTATACTTTTATACACAGATTTTACCAACACGAGATCTAAACAATAAGTTCCATCTACTATTACACTGAATAGTGATCAAAATCATAGCTGTTAAGTAGAACAAGATTTCAATAATCTGGATGTATTGGAAAATAACTGGAAATACTGTACCCCTACTTTATGATACTGATGGCATGTCGAATGGAACTATATACCAGTGCCCAAATTTATGATACGGAAGCAATTGCAGAATGAAAACAATTAACGTGTAATACGTTGCCACCTACCAGAAGCAACTCTTCATATTTCTGCAATTAAATAAAGCAGTTCCACGCAAATCACAAACATTTCACAGTAACGATATAAATACCCCAGCTCACAATGAAACAGTTTGTTGATCAGATAAACATGAAAATGATCTTGCTAGTCCATCAACTTCATTCCGTTTCCGCGGATATTGAAAGTATACTTCGTATCTTACAGAGAGCAGGTCCCTCGTTCGGCTCTCCCAACAAAGCTGCAACGTAGTCAAATTCCCAAGCAGATGAGGATGACCATAATGATGAATCAATGTATTATGTTAATTAGAAACCACTCGCTTCTAATTCTAGATATTAGTCCATTTTCAGCTAAGCGGTTGCCATCAGGCTCAGGTCCACTTTGAAGGTTGCCCCTCCACCATACCCTTCCAAACGTGGAGCATAATATTAAAAACCAATCTATTAGCTTCTCCAAAGTAACACATTCCTTCGCATATGTGCGTACGAGTATCTTCATTAATTTAAGAAATTTACGATTTTCCTGTTAAAATTTCTAAGGTTCATTTGACGCTATATTAAACAATTAACAAATCTAGAAAAGTCACGTTTCCATGGTAAATCATGTCAAAAACTTTCCAACCAAAATCTGTGTCTAAATTAAAAAGTTTACGCTACAGATAAATATGAGTAGATATGTACATACATCAGATTATATGGTTACAAAAAGACTGCATTGTCTGTGTGAGGTTTTCACTTTTTGGTTTACTAGTACATAACAATTGTTATGGTTGATCATGTTATTAGGAAAGCTATGGACATCAAAGTGGATAGGTGTGCGGGGAGAGGAAGCCTGAAGGAAAGATGGATGGACTGTGTGAACGATATTTGTATGTTGAAGAAGTGAGTGTCGAAATCGTGAGTGATAAAGGAGAGTGGCAGAGGAAGACAGACATGTTGCGCCGACCCTAAATAAAATTGGGAACAGCGCAAAAGAAGGAAAGAAGATTGCATAACAATTGTTTTTTGACTATCGTATTGGCTGAAACGATTTACTTTTTATACATACGAGTAATGTATAGTGCACCAAAATGGACTTAATTGACCAAGTCAATCTTAGGGTGGTTTGAAGAACAGGATACAAACGCTTAAAGCAAATCATGATAATATTATAAAAGCAAATGATTTATATCTATATAATATACGTGACATGATTGATAGCCACCCGTCAGATATAGTAAGTTTTTTAACCTTTACTGTCTGCTGTCTTTGGCTCGTCCCATTCCTGACGCTCGCTCGTTCCAAATATTATCAATACGAGGTTGCAGACGAAGTAGACGATGGATGAAATGAAGAACAGTGTCCGCCATTGTACGATGTCAGTCTGTAAAAAAATAGTTTTCCCGTAATGTCACTAGTACACTTTTCTGCAAAGATGAAAAATTGACCGTCAAATCTTATAGCACAGACACACATACAAAGCACATACAGAACACACGCGGTCTGATCAGTGTTACCTTATACCCATTTTCGTAATTTATTGAGATTTACCAAAACCAAAAGAAAAGTGATTTACCAAAAATAATAAAACTGTAAATTTGAAAGAAACCATATTTTTAATCGATTATATACGATTTATGTAAAGCAAAAGTACTTGTTTTCGATATGATATACTCTTGTGGATTACACCTTTAATTACACCGATGCCAAGAGGAAGAGAGAGAATAAAATATACAGACCAAGTCAACCACGACTCTATAATCGTAATTGGCTGGGTGGGACTATTTCTTATGTCGGGATGAATAACAGAGTGTAAACTACATGTTCTAATCTACTACGAGTGTGTCTTTCTACATATTGACAATACAGTCTGATCACGAATTCGTGGAGTGAAAACTGATATGTAATTTGCTGGTTTTCCGGCAGCTGTGAATACACAAGTTGGTCCTTTACTTTCCTGTGCAGAAAGTGGAGTAGCTATTCAGTTTTGTGTGGATATTTCGTCTTACTTATTTCTGTAGCAAATCTGGCATGACTGTGTTTGGCTTTTATGAGACATGTGACATTACATCTTATATCACAAGTTGGCAACATAGACTGTGGTTCTTGTGCGGTTTTGCTATAGGTAAATGAAGACACTTAATATCAGATAGCTTGTGTATCCCAAATTGTTGTATTAAACGTTAGAGTGTGTATGTAAGGAGTAACTTGTTTTTTTTTTATCGTACAGACATTTAAACAAGGATATTATTTGCTCAGTTAATTATAATCTATTTAGTGTGTAGTAAAAGAATTTATCAGTCATAGCAGAATGTATGTGATAAATCGAAATATAATGCATTAGAACAGTCACAGCGTCGGTGGTGTTGTGATTTCGGCATTGCCCTTCTAATCGGGAGGTTCGGAATACATCCTGTCTGAGATACAATACCAAAGAAATAGTGTAGGCTCGTCTATTTTATCAAGAAGCAACAGACCTCGTCAGTGAGAATGGCGCCAGCAACAAGGGGTGCGGCAATAGACACGAGACTGGCGATGCTGTTGGTGATGCCCAGCATCGTGCCCGCGAAGTTGGGCGACATGTCCAGGTGCACCAACTGGAACAAGACATTGACACAGCACATGAGATAACAAGTGACGGCTATCGTGGTGTGAGCATATATTAAAAGTTCTGGCAGAGAATATTAATAATAATAAGGGAATATTAATAAAAACGACCCCATCGCTCGCTGGTGAGGCATTTAATGCCTCTTAACTGCCATAAATGTCCCACCAGTGCAGTGAGTCTCCGTCAGGGCAGCTTGTGGGGAGTTGTCGGTAAGTTGCGTCACCGAGGGTATCGATGAGCTTCAGGGGGACGTATGCCACCCGCCTCTATCTTGCCTTTACCAGCCGGACAGAGTGGAGACGCAAGAGCAGTTGTTCGAGGGGTGGAAATGTAATAATATTATAACGCCGACGACGGCGTCTCGATCACTGTCGCACTGTCGCAGACACATCTACACTCTAAGTCGTTCACACCAATCTTGGGCCCTTCACACTTGGTCTGCATATTTTTATGACACTAATGTCGTTTGGGATTGTACTTGGAGTGATAAATGGATATGGATTGCTCTTGGGGTAAATACTTCACGAACTTTAGATGGATTAATCGTGGAAGACCTATGAAAGTATGGATGAATCACCAAAATAAATACAGATACAAAGACAAAATAATAAGGCTAGTATTCACCTGAAAGCCAGTGTAGTGTCCAGCGTTGAGTCCAAACGCGACGGTGAGGAGTCCCACGGCGATGGTGGCGTTAGCTGGCGCATATGTGAGACACACCAAGGCTATAGCTGGACCCCACATACCTATTTAACACATGGATATATGTTAAGGAGTATTTTAGCTCGTGTACTCTAGCAAATTAGAGCTAAATTGAAAAAAAGGAAAGTAGTCGTTTAGTTCGTAAACAAAACGTTCCCTTTCTGCTTGCATTGCAGCACGAAAGCTCCCACGCCATATCCAGAATTTTATTACACAAAATCTCGCCCCAGTACAAGACAGTAACAGCGACCCCTCTCTCTCCCCAGACTCACTCGCTCCTTACTCTTGCTTAGTGAAAGTACAAATAATCGTATTCACTGCTAGTGTCTTTTTGCATCATATATTCCATATCATTATGTTATTAAATATCCTCGCAAAAGAACGAGTCTACTTTAACTGAGCTAGGAATCGTTTTGTATTTAAAGGAAAATCCGATAATCGCATATCGTGCTTGAAATCTTCTGAGTGCTTTCGGAGGAAACCTGGAAATTGCTGGTGATGGGGAGGTGTGGTTGGGTAGACGTTATGATCATAGACTTCTTAAAGGAGGATAATGAATAAGGAGGAAATGTTTCATCGCTAGCTTCATAGACAAATGTTTTCTATTTTTTTTTTTTTAAATTTATTAACCAAAATAAAAACTTATGACTATGTTTACAATCGGTAACCGAAACCGGAAACCACTCAGGGTTTATCTGGTTTCGGTGAGTCGCTATACAACAAAGAGTTGGTAAATATGCAGTGTATTACAACGTAGGTACATTTTAAAGTATCCTAATGAATCTACTAAATTTTATCTGGATTTGAACTGATAATCTACTGATAATCTGTGTTTCCTATAAATTAAGCGACTCAATTATACATTAATATTATCTTACCAATTGAGTTTGATATTTTTCTGGTAGCGGAGGTGCTGAGCCACTTCTTCCTTATAACGTAATCCGATATGAACCCCATTGGGAAGCTCATCATGTACATCGCCAGGTATGGTAAAGCGGACATCAAGCCGGTCTGGAAATGTTTTGATCTTTGATAATACTTTTCTAAGAAATGTATTCTGCCTAACATCGGCTCTTATCTAGTAGAGAATTTTAAGAAGCTCCTGTACTATCTATCTTACAATTCCAAAACCCTTTTAGGATACTGCTGGGACTTTCACTTTATTGTTGTGCATATATTTGTCGATTTCTGTATTGCAAAGTTTGACAGGAATTCAAAGAAGATATGCGTCTCTGATGAACATGTTTCGTGGGAGTGCCAACAGTATTCTGATCACAACAATAGGCATACAACTAGATTGTTCTTTTTTGTAGGTACATTCTAATACAAAGTTTTTTTTACTAACATTGTTTATCATTAGTCTATCCACCAAAAATGTACGGACAGACAAGGTCTGAAAAAAATACATATTATCTATACTTATACTAAATTTGTAGAGGGGTCAATTCTGTACATGAAATATATTTTCAAAATAACTATCAGGGGATGATTAGGGATCGATACTGATACCAAAAATGCCATCAGTAAAATTTTTGACTGTCTGTCTGTCTGTATGTTCCTTATAGAAACAAAAACTACTAAACGGATTTTAACGAAACTTGGTATAATTATTCTTCATACTCCTGGGCAGGTTATAGAATACTTTCCATTACGCTGCAATCAATAGCAGCAGAGTAGTGAAGGGAAATTTTGGAAAAACGGGAGAAGTAACTCCATTTTTTTTAGCTTCCGTTGCGTGTGTAGCCTTAATGGTTAAAGTCACATAAAAATCATGTATGACGGAAATATTCTACATAAAATTGTCTAAAAAACATCCCGCAACAGCATATGTCTATCTTTTATGGTTGACTCACAATAATCTATACTAATATTATAAAGCTGAAGAGTTTGTTTGTTTGAACGCGGTAATCTCTGGAACTCCTGGTTCGAATTGAAAAATTATTTTTTTATTGAATAGCCCATTAATCGAGGAAGGCTACATAATATGCTACTAATAGGAGCGAAATAATGGAAAATGTGGAAAAACGGTGAAAATTAATCATCTTTGAGGGCTTCCGTTGCGTGCGCTGCGAAAACGGTACTAGATACCAAAAAATATGTATGAAAGAATTATTCCTCTTAAAATGATCTAAAAAAATGTCCACGACAGTATATATCTATCTTTTAATGTTACCTCACTAGAATCGTTTTTATGGTGATCAAATTTGGATATGTCGCGTTGTTAAGATCGGGTAACAGCTGTGGTGGTTGTTTGCAGAAATAAATTTGATGCTCAAAATAAATATTCCACGCGGACGAAGTCACTGGCACAGCTAGTCTAATAATATGTTCATATGTTTTCGTCCATTCTTCTCTGACTTCGTTGATAAAATCATCAAATAATATGATTGTATTCTCATACTATTGAACCAATGAGTTAATCTTAGAAATATGTACTTATCACTCGAAGACCTTTCGTAACTCGATGATATTTGCAAACCCATAATGTAAATTTCTAAATAAATCCTAAATCTCAATAACAAAAATTATGGAAATGTTTTTTTATCAAATTACCGCTTTGATGTCGACTCCTAGTACTTGCTTCATGAAGGTGGGTACGAGCGACCAGAAGCCCCAGGTTTGGCCGCAGTGCGTGATGATCAGCGCGATAAATGGCACAGAAGTGAAGAGTTTCTTCCATGGAGTTTTCAGTTTCTGAAAGCCAATTAGGAAGTTTGAACACAAGTAAACTGAAATATAGCAAAGCTAAACCCACAAAAAATTTACAAAGTGTGTTTGTTATCTATTTAAAGTTATCTGTTTTATTTTTTCATGATTTGTTATTTTTTGTGCCCTCTTAAAATCAGAATTTAAACTGAATATTATATTAATCTGTCTATGGATCATCACTTATGATGATATGATTAGGCTTTATTACATCAAGGGAGAAGAATATCTCTAAAATATTAATAAGAAAACATTTTTTGTCTTTGTATTTCCCAATTTTGGAACAGGTTCTTCATAAAAATATAAGACAAACCCAACGATTCTAATTATATTTTATGTAGAAGTGTGAGATTGTTCTGAGCATTATTCGAAGTTGTTTGTTGATGTTTTTTACGAAGCCTTATTCATTCTTACCTTCTGTTCTCCAACCTGACCAAGAGAAGTCTCGATATACATCTTCTCAGCATGGCTGATGATGTTGGATGTCTTAGGGGTGGCAGAGCCGATGAAAATGTAGACAACGGTCCAGATTCCGCCCAGGGTGCCGTTGAAATAGAAAATGGAAGGCCATCCCCAGTAATGGATTATATACCCTGACACGAGAAGTTGTACAGCTATGCCTAGTTGACCTCCTGTGAATCAATATTAAAAAGGCGTCAGTGGCACTGGTTTTTAAACCGGAACAATCGGTTGGCTTGCGGTCGAGCCTGATATGTGCAAATGTGTTTATTGTATTTCATATACCTATACATTTATCAAAAGCTCAAATGATGAGGGAAAATCGTAGCACCAAATCCAAAGGTATGAGTAGTATGTAGTACGAATGTAGTCACCAATCTGCATTGAGTCAGCGTGGTTAATCGAGGTCTAATCAGATTAAAATCATTCCTTTCTCAGAAATTCCATCAAATAATAACAATTTTTATGAAATGTGAAATAATTAAATTGTGGGTTTGTATGGTTTGTGAGATTCGTAAGAGTTTGCTTTTCCATACAAACTTTCCTTAATTATTTATAAACTAATAAACAATCAAACTGTAAACACCTCAAGAGACATTAAACAAAATATATAAATGCAAGAAAAATTGTTTTCAGTAAATTACTCGTATAGACAAATTACAAAAGCCTGAAACGATGTTCCTTTCAAGATTTACTTTCAATAAACAATCCAATACCAAGGATCATTTTTATTCTTTCATTGACATTTAAACCTTTTACGATCACATTATATATAAAGTCCGTGTGTAAGTTACAAGTTATTCACTATGAAAAAATTCAGGTAAATTAGTTAATTCCACGATAAATATATGATTGGTTTTCCATTTCTTATAACCTCTGGCAAATACTCACCAGAATAAATAGCAGATCCCAACCGACTTTTTTCGTCCAGAGGCATCCATTTCCCGATGATGTTATGCATGGATGGGTACAGACACCCTTGCGACAAACCTTGCAGCACCTTACAGGCGCTCACGGCTTTCCAACCTCCCTTAAATTAAAAACAATGAAAATGTTAAAAATTTATTAAGGAAAGGGTCTCCACAAAGTTTCTCTTCACTGGTAATGCTAACGTCTTTTTTATATTAGTTGACAAATTTTTGCTAAGGATCATCAACTCAATAGTAATTGTGGGTATTAATTTAACCATTCCAGAAATAGTACGATTTCATAGGTTTGAGCATACTAGGTAGATTTTAGATCTCGTGTTTGATTGAAAGATAAAAAGTGCAATTGAATTGAATTTGTCATCGATTCCTCAACATCTGAAAACTACCTATTGGAGATGACAATGTGTACTACTACACGACAGAGCAGTTCTCGCATGTTATCTACAAGTTACCTGACAAGGTGACAATAAAGGTTTTTATTATATTTTCTTATTTCCATATCAATCGGTTCTTCTTTCTCTGTTCCCAATTTTAATTGGGGTCGGTGCAAATATGTCTTCCTCTTTCACTCGCCATTTCGACATTCACTCCCTTCTTTAACATATCAACATTCACCCACTCCATCCATCGTTTCTTCGGTCTTCCCACACGCCAATCCATTTAATCTCCATAACTTTCCTAGTAACATGATCATTCCCCCTTTTGAATATCAGGCAGGTCTCCTTTGTCTTAATTTTTCAACAATAGCGGCTACTTTCAGACTTCCCCTGATATATTCCTTCCATTTTGCAATGAGTGTGTTTGTAGAAGGTGCACGAACAGAAGGTTCGACGCCTAGCCGACTAACGACACCGGCGACCCTTCCGGAGTCATTAGGGTCGAGACAAAGGGAGTCGACGCAACTTGAGCGCGCCGTGTAATGGCTCGAACGCTCAAGTTCGATCCTTTCTTGTCACTCCATACATCCATCTTAACATAGCAACCACATGCAATCTTAGTTCATCCATCCTCTTGACTGGCCAATATTCCGATCCAGACCTGACGACAGGTCTAATTACTGATTTATCAATTTTACTTTTCAGTTTTAGGGAAATACGGGTATCACAGTCAGTTCCCGTTACCTGTCGCGCTCTCAAGAATAGAAAAAGTGTTAGTTTAAATTGATTACATCGTCCAGTATTATGATCAGACTTAAATCTACATAATCAATTTGAATTGTTTTGTCAATACGATATATGAACAAATAGCCATTAAATTGTCAATTCAGATTTAACCTCAGGTGTGTTATTCGACACAGGAATTTAATAAGCGCCATTACGCCTACAGTTAGTTATTGCGTTAACAGCAGACTAGGCGTGTCAATTGAAAATTTTGCTTCTTTTTCAGTCGCTTGTTTGGAAAAGTTTAATTGGTTTTAATCATTATATATATTACTCTTAGGTAAATGTTATTTCATGGGAACAGATAAACCCCTATATATTATTATTATTGTAAACTTTTGCTATAAACCTTAGTTTAGAATTTCTGACAATATTTAACTTACATAATACGCAGCAGCGGGTATCAGCAAGGTTACAGCAGAGTGGATGCCAATAGAACCGATGAGAAGAAACTTGCTTCCGAACCTGGACGCGACCACCCCACCCGGGACTTGCAGAAGCACGTAGCCCCAAAAGAACGAAGACAGAATAACGGTCTGGCGTTGTATGCTCCAGTCGAAATACTGTGAAATACAAACAAACAATTGAACTATACTTACTACAAAATAATTTGAGAGGCAAAATTTTCATTCGATACTATATAATTTATGAACATTTTGCGCCTTAACAAAAAATGATGGCAATGTGTCAGTACTACAGCTTGTTGCTGGTCATAATAGTTAGTTATTATATAACCACCATCTATTTTTATTGTTTCGCCTTAGATAACTTTAATTATTACTATCCAATACCGAACTTTATATCAAAATCAATTCTTGCTTTTTCAAATAATATAAAAGGGTTTGATTGCTGCTTCAATGCTGCATCCGCTATCCAAAAGAGGAAACGGAAGAAGTAGACCACTTAATCTAGGATGGAGATAGATTACAAATCAAAAAAAATCAAAATCAAAATAATCTTTATTCAACATAGACCTTTACAGGCACTTATTAGCTTAAAAAAAAACAAAAACCTTGTCCTTATGTAGGAATAAGGAAAAAAAAAATTGACTCGACACCTGTTCGAAAATTGGGAGAGCCTTCTCGAGAAGAACAGGCAAGAAACTCTGAAGATCTATTTTTATCTCCTCTTTTCAATGTTAATAATCTTCTTCTTTCTTATATATAAAAATGAATCGCAAAATGTGTTGGTAAGCTCATAACTCAACAACGCCTGGACCAATTTGCCCAATTCTTTATTGTTAATGTTCTTTAAAGTTCAAGGAGGGTTTTTACAATGAGGAAAATTCGAATAATTATCGGGAATACCCTAAAAACAGCCATTTTATTTTCCCATGCAAACGTTTTCTAACTAAAACGTACAGTCGAATTGAGCTTTATTGTTATTGTATAAAGTTCATATTGCAAGCACTCACTGTTGTCTAAGCAATGAAGGTGTGTTCCTAACATCAAAGAGTCAATTTGCGCTTTATTAACGCTACATATAGTTGAAATTCAATCATATCTATCAAAACAGTGTGCGTGCGTGCGTTGGAGCACAGAATACATCGTTGGAGGATTTAATGTCACGTTCCAAAATTGAATAGCCACAAAATGTAATAGGTCATTTAGACTTTTTTTGCGATTTGGTTGGCTATGCGACATTATCTATAAAATAATTAGGAACAAAAAACTGCCACTGTACAAATCTTTTTGACAGGACGAAGTCTGTCGGGTCCGCTAGTTATAATATAAAAATACAATATAATATAAGATACAATCATACCCAATACGATTACAGTCGTATGTATGTTTACATACACATATAAAAATAATACAATATTATAAATAATGTTGTTACCAAACATGACTCTATGAATAGTGTCCCTATTCCCAAATAGTGTGATAATTTAGATAGTCACTTACTTTATAATAACCTTTACTCATGAGTGTCTTTTTGATATGGATTTTAAATTTATATAAAGGCAAATCAATGACACTTTGCGGAAGTTTGTTAAACATAGATATACATTTCCCCAAGAACGAACAGCTAGTTCTATGGAGTCTGAACATTGGAACGGCAAGTTTATTTTTGTTTCTAGTATTCACATTATGTAGATCACTGTTTTTATTGAATTTATTATAGTTTCTATATACAAAAACTAAATTATCATATATATATTGACTTGCTAAAGTTAAAATATTAATTTCTTTAAACAATTCTTTTAGGGATTCTCTAGCCCGTAAACAGTAAATAGCACGAATCGCTCTTTATTGTAAAAGGAAAATACTCTCAATGTTAGCCGCTGATCCCCATAGCAGCAGTCCATAGGACATAACACTATGAAAGTAGCTGAAATAAACAATTCTTGCCGTTTCAACATTAGTTAAAAGTCTAATCTTTTTTTACTGCGTACGCCGCTGAACTAAGTTTGATTGCCAAAGTTTCAATATGTGGATCCCACTGTAGTCGTGAATCTAATGCCTAAGAATTTAGTATTATTTACCAAGTCAATGAGATCACCATTCATATTTAAACGAGTATCAACCTGCCTTACATTGGGCAAGGAGAATTTGATACATTTTGTTTTCTTAGAATTTAAAGACAAATTATTAGTTGTGAACCAATAAAGAACTCTCGAGAGAGCACTATTTACATCGTCATAACATTCCTTTTGTCTATCAACTTTGAATAGTAAAGAAGTATCATCTGCAAACAATACTGTCTCACACGATTCTGTAATGTAGTAAGGAAGGTCATTTATATATATTAGAAACAGTAGAGGACCCAATATTGATCCCTGGGGAACCTCCATAGTTATAGGCGAGCTAGCAGATTCTGATCTATTAATAACGACTTTCTGCAATCTGTCTGATAAATAAGATTTTAAAAGTATCATCTGCAAACAATACTGTCACTACAGGCTAGGAAGGCCCTACAAAAGAAATGATCCAATCGTCTCTTGTGTGGTGATAGACAACCGAAGGGGGCTATTGCCTACAGATTGTACAGGCAGTTCTATGATCTAGGTCTCTCCGTTAATTGATTATTAGTTAATTTTAATTGATTCTAGTGTGTAAACAAGTTAATATCCATGCTATATCATATTTTATATCCCACAATAATTCCTGATTTGAGCGCTAAGAAAGTTAATCTTTATATCTATGTCTCTATGATATCCATGTATCTACGCAAAAATATAGCTATTTATCATTTTAAATAGATAGTATTAACTAATAAGGTAAGTGTGGATATCATAGTCCATTTATATAGATAGACAATATTGACACGTGTTAAACATATACTTAGGTATATTTATGATAACTAGTGAGGTCACTCACATTCTCGTTGCTCGGATCGGTCATGGCAACGAGAGCTATGCTTATGTTGACCCTCATGCCGAAGGCGAACACCATGCCCAGGAACAGCATCAAGGCTTGCAGATGCCGTACCCCTAACCATGATTCTGCGGATTAAATAATCATAACTTAAGTAAAATCAAACAGTGATTTTGTCTAGAATAACATAAGAGATTGTACTGAATAATAAATCGGATATGATCTGTTTTATTTCTCACTGGATAAGTTCCATGATACGACTACAGTAAAAAACAAAATTAGATCTATGGATGAAAGCAATTTTATCACCATGGTTCTTGACTACGTCTGTAGTCTGTAAAATATAATAATGATTGACCAATATAATTTGTAGAATATTTTATTAAGCATGTTGTTTAGATTAAATTCTGATCCGTTGTAACGAAAATATTGATATCACATCGACAAGTATCTTTAGTGTAAAATCGATATTATATTACTTTAGTCGTAACAACTTTTGACGTCACAGATACTTATTCCGAAGTAATTCAGTCTATATATAATTTCAGTAACAAACCAGTTTTCAAATATTCGTATAATCTGTGCCAAAATTCCAATACGCATAATCGAGAACCAGTGAAACTAATTACATACCTAATTCGAGTACCTACGTATTCTAATTTCAAATTCAAATGAATTAAAAAGCGATAGTGTTATGTAAACTTAATTAGATTGTTACTTTCTAGCTGTACTCAGGCAGCGATTTGAATTTGGGTTTGATTTTAGAATACGTGCTCGAATTAGGTAGTTGGTTTCACTGGTTCTCGATTATGCGTAGTGAAAAGTTCTAAAGTGAAATAAGAACGAGATAGTGCTGTTATGGTAATTTGCATTGTCTCCTCAATCAAATCTGGTTGGGAGGCCTGCCACAAGATAGGCAGACGATTTGGTGAGGACCGCCGGAAGGAGCTGGACGCAGCAGCGCTGGACCGAACTACCATGGAAATCCTTGGTACGCCTATGTTTAATAGTGGGCGTCTACTGGTACTAATATACACTACATCACCAACATCTGATGTGTATAATATACACACTACAATATCATCACTATCGCCACTAAATACTAACATCTATACTTACATATAAATAAAAAATTGGAGTGTCGTCTGTCTGTTTGCTTAAACTATTCTCTGAAATGGCTGGACCGATTTTAATAGGACTTTCATTAAAAGGTAGTTGATGTAATAAGGACTAACTTAGGCTACTTTTATTTTAGGAAAATATTTTAGTACTGTCCAGTACCGCGCGCAACTCACGCGCATGTTACTTGAAACAAAAAAACTAATGAACTTTTTTGTTATATTCCACGCAGACGAAGTCGTGGGCACAGCTGGTTAAAAATAATTCACGTTAATCATTAGAATATATGTATGTATATATTAAATCAGTTAAAATGTAACCGAGGTTAACTTACCGGTAAATTGAAAAATTATTAATGCATGCTTCAAATTGCAATTTTATTTATGTGCAAAATAATAGAAATAAATGATGAAATTGAAGTAAAGAAAATAAAAAAGTACCTATTGAACTATTAAAACAGCAATGGAAATTATACTGTTAGCCACAGAAACCAAAAATTCCTTTCAAAGCTGCAATGACAGGTGGCTTTGTCATACACAGTCGTAGCCCTCTTAACTATTTCTAGTCTAGAAATATATAGTTAGTTTAGTTAGATCAGATTCAATTAGATAGTTAGATTAGATGTAAGCGACAACGGGCTTTAGATTAATTTGAATCAGTTCTAAAAGTAGGTCATTGTCGGTGAAGTAATCAGTGTTGCAATCTACTCATACGCGGTTATTGCTGGTATATGTATACATATAGCATATGCAAATAAAACTGACCATTTTTTGGTTCAAGTTAGACGCAAGGGCTTCGATGGTATTATTTCAAGTGAAGTGAAGCTATTGACGGCTGGTCTTCAAAGAATTGCATTTAGAATTATAACCGGAGCTACAGTACTGCAGTCCTTAGAGAATTTTTAAATTTGTCCTTTCGTGTCAGCCCTGCCAGTTCTAGTCATTAAAAAATATGATAAGGTAAGAAGTTATAAGTTATGTAGTAATTCTCAAAATAGTCCAGGTAGACCTCAAGAGATTCACAGGAGACTTGATGAAGGTCATGTTAGACGTGGCAAAAAAATGGGAATCCATAATCGTATGGCTGTATGGAAATTAAGTTTGTCAAAAAGTAATAAAATATAGGGTTGCCTTCAATCAATATAGACAGATTAGTAGACAATAGACAGATCGGATAGTATAGTTAAGAAATAAGTATTTATTACACTTACACCACTTTTTTTTTAAGAGTGGAAATGCTACCTTATGCACCATGACACACCGCGCTGGCAAGGCGCGGCCGTGTGTGGGGCTCTCCGGTCATAGAGGACCGGCCTACCCACTAAAACCCCCCCGAGTTCTCTAGGCCCATGCTTACGCAATTCTACCGCCATAACACTTACACCACTTAGCCTAACTCAAACTATGCTCAGTAAGGCTTGTGTCATGGAATCTAGGGTAACGGATAGACATATATTATACACATATAAATATTTTTGATAGAAATATTTATTAGCAACCATGTCAAAGGTACAAATGCTCGCATTCAACGCAAACGTCTGCCCCCACCAGTACACATTGAAACCAGTGTACCAACCACGCTAATATGGGAGTTGGTCCTTCACTTTTCTTCGAAACTTAGAATAGTATTCGGTACAACGCGTTAAAATGTTTATAGATAGATCTAATCTTTACATTTTTTTCGAAATTAACAAATTGGCAGTAATGTAGTTGCTTCGTGGGTTCACCGAATTTGGAAGTGGTCTATAAAGCAAAGGAGTTGGGAAACTCTGCCTTGGACGACAAGGGCGCGAAAACCTACAGTGAGACTAAGAAAATCATACTATATGATATTCAATATTATGGATTTCTCGGATTCACTGTGAGACATGTTAGGCGGATAGTGCTCGGTGGCCGAAAGTTCAAGGTTAACTAGTATAAGATATTTGTCTATGGTTAAGAGGTCACGGTATGCGTAGACGCAGGTGCTGTGGTCTAACGGCGAGTTGAATATTTGTTTGTATTTTATTTAAAAATAGCAATAAATATATAAAATATATTACAATCTTATATATAAAAATGAATCGCAAAATGTGTTGGTAAGCTCATAACTCAACAACGCCTGGACCAATTTGGCCAATTCTTTTTTGTTAATGTTCGTTGAAGTTCAAGGAGGGTTTTTACAATGAGGAAAATTCGAATAATTATCGGAAATACCCTAAAAACAGCCCTTTTATTTTCCCATGCAACCGTTTTCTAACTAAAACGTACAGTCGAATTGAGCTTTATTGTTATTGTATAAAGTTCATATTGCAAGCACTCACTGTTGTCTAAGCAATGAAGGTGTGTTCCTAACATCAAAGAGTCAATTTGCGCTTTATTAACGCTACATATAGTTGAAATTCAGTCATATCTATCAAAACAGTGTGCGTGCGTGCGTTGGAGCACAGAATACATCGTTGGAGGCGTTCCAAAATTGAATAGCCACAAAATGTAATAGGTTATTTAGACTTTTTTTGCGATTTGGTTGGCTATGCGACATTATCTATAAAATAATTAGGAACAAAAAACTGCCACTGTACAAATCTTTTTGACAGGACGAAGTCTGTCGCGTCCGCTAGTTTTTATATAAAATGCAAAGTGACCAACTCGAAAAAGACAGATCCTTAATGATAGACTGCAGATGAAATGCATTTTAAAATATAGCAATATTTAATTTGGAAATAAATTTGGGTAGGTACACATTGAGTAGAATATCATATTATTTGATGCAAAAAAAATCGGTTGTCTACATACTCAATTAAGTTATAAATTATAAACGGTTAAATGCCTCATCTTGTCCTGGTTTGATCTCAATAATTAAAATCAATATTTTACGATTTTTTCATTTTATTGTATATATAAGTACCTATACCTATTTTTAAACAATGACAAAAATGTTTTGTTGTAATTAACTTTGTTGAATTATGACTGCAACATAACACCGTTTATTAAACAACATACTCGTAGAAGGTCGTTCAGATGTTTGACTTAGATGAAACAGGTTTCTTTGAGTGTTATTATAAGTATTTGTAAACGCGTTGATTTAAAGTATATTTATTTAGCTATACAAAACTCAATCATTTTATAATAAGCAATAACAATGACGCTTCTGTAATTGCTTAGCCTTTGCTTAGCGTATTCAGTATTTAGTACTTTCTGAATTAAAATCGTAAAATTGAACCCAATGACTGCGAATCTGAATATGGTCTCATCTGGTCCATATAATATGGCTATCAGGATATACAATAAGATGCCAAAGCACATACAAAATGAAGCAAATATAGGCAAGTTTCGGAAAATATTAAAAAGTTACCTGATTGGAAACAGTTTTTATTCAATATCGGAATACTTTGAAGCCTTCGATCATATATTTCTGTAGATACACAATTCCATAGAAAATCAAACAAAATATCGACCCCGCGTCTATACATAGAAGAATAGATGTATATTATAGTACCAATTTTGAAAAAAGTTCTAAAGTGTCATATAATTTAAGCCAATTTAAATCTTAAGTAACGTAATGAAGTATGAAAATAAATCCTTGTTAAGGTCGTTACATATTATCTTCTGGTTTCGATGATATAATGATGCAGTGAAATCAGAAATGAACAAGACATATTTGAAAACAAATAAATTGGATAATAAGCCCTTAGTCCGTTGCAATTAAGCACAAATTCATTTCATATAATAATGCTCCTACGTTCCATTTGACTCCGAATATTGTGCTCGCGTCTTATCGCATCCTACTTGAACATAGACAGCAGTGGAGATGCTTAGTTTTTTTTTTTACACTTAACAGTACGGAAACATTTTAAATTTTAAACATAAACCAAGAAGTATGTAGAATTAGGTGCTAAGGAAAGTATGTAGAATTAGGTGCTAAGGAAAGTACAGACTTTATTAAGACAGGGTTTCTCAACCTTTATTTTGCCGAGCCTTACAAACAAAGAAAGCGGAAAACTAAAAAAAAAGAAAGAAAATCACAAAAAATGGTATAGGCGACTCCATCATTCCACTGACCTTTTTCTGAAACATTAGCTCTGTGCTATTTTTTCCTATGAGTGAGCCACTCTCGATAGAAAGAGATAGATGCGATGCATTACGCATCGTGGCATGGTACGCGAGCGTTTTAAATTGATATTTTAGTAATACATAATATGAATAAAAGTGTTTTACTCATAAAAAATGCGCTAATAAATGAAGATAAAGATATACTTATTGGAAGTATGACATTCCATCCTTCTTTTGCACTTTACGTGTGTCATTTTTACAAGTAGGTATAAACTACGCATTTCGGCATCGCTGACGTTATCAATCGCGCGCGGCCACCGAATGAATGAGAGCGAAACAAGGCACATTTACTGTTTGTGCCTTGTTTCGCCGGTGCCACTTTTTAGACGGTAACTGTGTATCTACAGAAATATATGATCGAAGTTTGAAGCTAATAAAACTAATTTGCACTGAATTGAATAAGTACTGTTTTTTTCCTTTTAATTTTATCATTCAGATCGAGTATTATGAATTATCGACATATATGATTTGCAATGTTGGATTAGAAATAAATTACAATTCCTAATATAGCTCCTATGTATAGATATTTTATTTTTATTAATAATTTAATTTAGTAATATTCTACTGACATTAATTCGTGAAATAGCTTGACTTTGATTTTATTTGACATTTGAATTGTAATTAAATTGACATTTCTAATAATTTAAGTGTATGAATTAGTTTAAAAAATATATATGTACTGACTTATTATGACATATCAAATGTAATAGTGAAATAATTACCAATGCAATTTAATTTTATATATTAATGTTTTCTTTTTTGAATCAATAGAGTAATAATAATTTAATGTTATGATTGTGTTAGTAAACTTTAAGATTGCTGCGCCCTAACAGGGTTCATGTATGAACTATTTACAATTATTTTACCAACTATATTACAACATGAATGCAATAAATCATTATGAATTATGAATTAATTATGAAAATCTTAATTTCCAACATATGCAAGTGAGATCGAAAATAAACCAGGGATATTGCCCCCTTTTGGGTGTTGATCCCTAGATTAATGATGGAGTAAACGTATCTTTGTTGAGATTGGATCATTAGTATCCTGATCAGTGCAAAGATTCGAATCAGTAAAGTGCTTCATTTGCATCATTTATATCTCATGAAAGTATGTCAATATGGAACTTTTAGTTTAATTATTAATTTATATGTTGTTAGATTTCTACAAAATGAGCCATTATTATTTACTTAAATTAGGCGAGTTTACTTAGTTGTGACGTCACGATTGCAGTGTTTCTAGTATGGAGCGTGTTTGAGCGCCCCGCGACAGCGCCGCAAACATGGCGATGTATCTTCAAAAGTAATAGGCGCAGGTGTACTGTTGGTTCTACAATATTTCTCACTTAAAAGAGTACTCTTATTATACATAGAATTTAAAAAATTGTCGTCTACCCAATTGAGCGAATGATTCATTTGAAGCGCTGTTAGAAATTCGAATCGGTAAATTACTTGGAAGAAACGATTCACTGAGTCGTTTTCTATTTATATTTTTTCTACAATATGGAAATTTTATTTTTTAATTCTACCACCACTATAGCGGAGTTAATTCAGTAAAACTATTTATTTTTTTCTGGCAACACCAACGAACGGTATTTATCAAATTCATTAATTTGTTTAGCGCGTACTTGAGCACCCTGAGTTTGTGTATTTTCTTGCGATATAAAATGAAATAAAAATGCCTAGATCGTAAATATTGTAATTAAATATTTTCATAAAAAACTGAAGTCTTATTCCTATCGAACTAAAAAATGTCTGTCCGTTAGTCTTAATTGCATAATGCCCAATGTCAATCTGGTGAAAACCCCCATAAAAAAATAGGTTGAATATATTTTTTTTTGTTATATTCAAAGGTATCCAAACTGTTTTATTTAAAGAGATCATATATTTTTTTTAGTTACCAGACCATGGAAAATGAAGTGTTAATATGAGTTACTCACGACACGTTATCTATTATGACAAATCAATATTTGTCGTCTTAAATAAAGTACAATTTGTCACAATCATTTGTTCATACACAATTTCGTTTCCATTAACAAAGCATACAACCAAATCTATATATTTTCAAATCCAAACGCTTCGTAACCACTTACAGTTCCGTTATCACAATGTTGCAATAAGTTTTGATATCGTAACTACGATCTATGAAATGTAATCATGTTGAAATGAGAACGTTTAAAGATATTTCCAAGTGCCATTATGATCTGTTTTAAGTGCTTACACAATATAACTGCCTTTATCCCATTCGTATCTTTCATCAATTTAGTCTCGCACTAACATTCTTCGCATTCATAGATTTACGTTGACAGTCCATATTTTTTTATAGTTATACTAGCGACCCGCCCCGGCTTCGCACGGGTGCAATGTTTATATAAATAAAAGTAATTAAATGGTTATAGTAGGTTATCCCTAAAAGATAGACATATACCATCGCGGACTTTTTTGTTGAACTTTTTAAGGTGAACAATACTGTAGTACATTATTTTGGTCTATCTCGTAGGGTTCAGCCAGCGTTTGCAATATAAGCGCAAAAAAACGTGCTTATTTACGACATCACATTAGAAACCTTTAAATTTATCAGTGTTTCTCTACTATATTATGCATTTATTATACATACAAACCTTCCTTAAGAATCACTCTATCTATTAAAAAAACCGCGTCAAAATCCGTTGCGTAGTTTTAAAGATCTAAGCATACATACGGACATACAGCGAAAGCGACTTTGTTTTATACTATGTATTGATGTCTCTCGATTTGTCTGAAAGCAGAATTATTAAAATCGGTCCAGTACTTTTTGAGTTTATTCGTTACATACAAAAATACAAATCCTCCAAAATCAAAGTCAGAATCAAAAGCAAAAATTAACTTAATTCAATTATGACTTTATAGAAAGCTCTTTTGAATCGTCCAATTTTTTTCCCCGACCACCCATTCAGATTCCTCTCTATAATATTAGTGTAGTTTGATTCTTCTGACAGAAACTACTCAAGATCGACGTGACCGCTGTACACCTTCTGAACTTTAAGACTACTTTACCAGTTCTAACTGATACCTGCTCACGTGTTATTAATCGTAATATTACCGTGACATAAATTTTAATCATAACGAGTGCCACGTGAGACCAAACAAAACAATAAGTATAAAAACAAAATCTATTAAAATGTAATACTGATAAATTCACATATCGGTCAAACTATTTTGATAAAAGCGTTTGAGATAGCATTGACAAATATTTACAACTAGCGACCGGCCCCGGCTTCGCACAGATGCAATGCTTATGTAAATATACCTACTACAAAATGTCTTTATACACAACTAGCTGACCCGCGCCCACTTCGTTGGGCATAATATTAATAATCCCCGAAGCGAGCACGAAAGCGAACTGAATTAAACCCGAACCCATCGCGCGCCGTCCGCTGATGATGATGATGATGATGATGATGACGATGATGATGATGATGACACTCAACAATAATGTGGCTTTCTATTGGTGAAAGAATTTTTAAAATCGGTTCAGTAGACCCCGAGATTACCCCTTACAATTTACAAACACACAAACTTTACTTCTTTATAATATTAGTATAGATGTTCACAGCTTTTTGTCATTAGACAATATAAACATGTTTTGCGTTGACAATACAAACATTTTTTTGCGTTGACATCACATTAGAAACCTCTAAATTTATCAGTGTTTCTCTACTATATTATGCACTAGCTTTCCGCCCGCGGCTTCGCCCGCGTTATATTCGAATTTCCCACAGGAAGGATATGTTTTAACAATACTGCCATACAACCTTTCACCCCCTCCTTTCAACCTTTTACAACCCTTTTCTGCTTTAAAAGGTAGCCTCTGTCCTTTCTCAGCCTCTAGACTATCTGTGTACCAAATTTCAATTAAATCGGTTCAGTGGTTTTAACAATATTTTCATACAACCTATTATCCCTCCTTTCAACCTTTTACAACCCTTTACGACCTTTTTTATATAAAAATAGCTTGTCCTTTCTAAGGCTCTAGACTATCTGTGTACCAAATTTCATTTAATTCGGTTCAGTAGTTTTGGCGTGAAAGCGGAACAGACAGACAGACAGAGTTACTTTCGCATTTATAATATTAGTATGGATGTATTATACATTATAGTGACGTAACTACAATAGATAGACATATGGTCTCGCGAAGTTTTTTGAAAAAAATAAACGTCAAATTTACGATGATTACAACGACACCTCAAACCGTATCGTATTGCTTATCGCAAATTTGACGTTTATTTTGCGAATGTTCGTCTGTCAAATTCAATTCATCGTTGTCATTTAAGGCTTTCTTATATCAAAATTAATATCGTTCGTTCGATCGTTCGGTGGAATACTTTAAACGATAGTAACTAAGAGTAGGATACGACACGACGAAGTCCACGATATATCGAATATCGTTTTTAAGAGTACGCCCCCAGGACTATAGGAATAACATAAGCTTTGTTTTGACGCCGTATTTTAATAATAGTTACTTCGTCTTTGAGTTATAATATTATTTATCTCTAAGTTAATATCCAATGAAATAGAGTCGTAAGAAACGAAAGATGAAACGATTACGAATTTCCTTATTAAGGTTTGTTTGTATACATTTTATCCATCAATCAAAATACAGACAGATATCTTAATTCGCGACATGATAACAATGTAGAAGCTGAATGGTGTGTATAGTTATTTATAAAATTTCGAGACGACAAAGAAATTTAATCTTTAACGATGTTAGGTAACTGTTTTTATAGATTTCTATAGAATGCAGTGCAAATTGAAAAATATACAAAAAGATTTATAGATTATATCCACATTATATATATCCACAATAGAAATAATATAATTAATCTAATTAAATGTACATTGAAACAAGAATATTTCCAAAAATCAATATAAACAATTTAATTTTAAGAAATAAATTGACAAGCAATATTTTGTATGATTTTGGGGCATTCGCGAGGCGTAATCTATGATAGAAAAATCTTGACTTGCTTTCGTAAGTTTTGCATTCTATTCCATATGCTAACAGTTCTACCAACATAACGGATATGGCTTTATCAAGAGGAGTTAGAGTGGGGAAGGTGAGCGATAATATGGTACGGGGCTATAAAGATACGCCTGTATCTCAGGAGCTGCAACACTAGACCTGATACCCGTACGGTGGGTCTATGAAGTATTCAACGATTTTATCTCTAGAAATTGAAGTATAAGCGCGCTTCAAATGGTGATAGAAAGATTGAATAAGTGATATAAGAATTGCAAATAATTAGGAATGTGATAATACATACATACACTCACGCCTTTTTCCCACGGGGGTAGGCAGAGATTACGTCCTTCCACTTGCTACGGTCCTTACATATCTCTTTCGCTTCATCTACTTTCATAACATTCCTCATACATGCTCGACGATTGCGGGTACTTCTGACCTGGCCTTTTTTGAGGACACTTTCGATTTGTTCGAAATATGTTCGCCTAGGTCTTCCTCGTCCCGTGTCTCCACTCACTCCAGCTTCATAAATCATTTTGGTCAGTCTACTTTCATCAATCCGTTCCACATGCCCAAACCACCCAAGCATCCCTTTCTCTATTCTTGTCACGATATCCTCTTTCAAACCACATTTCTTTCTAATCACTTCATTATACAATCTGTCACTCAGTTTTACTCCTGCCATACTCCGCAAAGCTCTCATTTCTACTGCATTTATTCTGCTTTCATGTCGTTTCTCCCATACCCAACTTTCACTTCCGTACATTAATGTTGGGACCAGCACGCCCTCATGCACATTTTAAATACATATTTATGACGAATAATGAGGCATTGTAGTTTTGAATGGGTTTCTGAAATACGATTATGTGTTCATAATAAAAATATGATCAGCAGGTTTGAACTTGTTAATTCAGAAATAAATAGAAATTCATAATTGACAGGACGATTAAATCAAGAAGGTTTTAATGTCTTAGATGACAACTCGCTTATTTCTCGTAGCTCCAGTAAACTTAATCGCATTTTAAACTTGTGATGAATTACTTTAATAAGAATACTTATTAAAGGTCGTCAATTATGTTAATTAATACTTATTAGCATAATTGACGAACACCATAGTCGAGCGGATAGTACACCGGTTTCAAGGTGTCGCCATTTCTGAGGTCCCGGGTTCGAATCCCGGTGCGGGCAGATGTTTGTGTGATGAATGCGAGCATTTGTACCTAAGTCATGGTTGTTGATATATATTTCTATAATATATAATACATGTATGTCTATCCGTTTCCCTAGATCCCATAGCGCAAGCCTTACAGAGCTTAGTTTGGGCAAATTGGTGTCAGTGTTACAAATATTTATTTATAACTAGCGGACCCGACAGACTTCGTCCTGTCAAAAAGATTTGTACAGTGGCAGTTTTTTGTTCCTAATTATTTTATAGATAATGTCGCATAGCCAACCAAATCGCAAAAAAGTCTAAATGACCTATTACATTTTGTGGCTATTCAATTTTGGAACGTGACATTAAATCCTCCAACGATGTATTCTGCGCTATACCGCACGCACGCACACTGTTTTGATAGATATGATTCAATTTCAACTATATGTAGCGTTAATAAAGCGCAAATTGACTCTTTGATGTTAGGAACACACCTTCATTGCTTAGACAACAGTGAGTGCTTGCAATATGAACTTTTTTTTTTTTTTTTTATAGCATAGGGCAGCAAACGAGCAAACGGATCACCTGATGGTAAGTGATAACCGTTGCCCATGGACACCCGCAACACCAGAGGAGTCACAGATGCGTTGCCGCCTTTAAAAGGAATAGGGAATAAGGGGAATAGAGGGGAATAAGGGGGTTGGGCCTCCGGTACCCTCACTCACTCGGCGAAACACAGCGCAAGCGCTATTTCACGCCGGTTTTCTGTGAGGCGTGGTATCACTCCGGTCGAGCCGGCCCAATTCGTGCCGAAGCATGGCTCTCCCACGGTAAAAGTTAAAAGTTTACGGAACTTTATACAATAACAATAAAGCTCAATTCGACTGTACGTTTAATTAGAAAACGTTTGCATGGGAAAATAAAAGACCTGTTTTTAGGATATTTCCGATAATTATTCGAATTTTCCTCATTGTAAAAACCCTCCTTGAACTTCAACGAACATTAACAAAAAAGAATTGGCCAAATTGGTCCAGGCGTTGTTGAGTTATGAGCTTACCAACACATTTTGTGATTCATTTTTATATGTAAGATAATAAAAATCTACTAAATAATATAATATTTTCTTTCATTTAAAGGGTGGTATTTATTTATATATATATATTTAACATACATATATACTAATATTATAACCGGGAAGTTTGTAAGTATGTACAATGTAATGTACAATGTACAAAGATATTGTGCGAATTGTCTATAATAAGTGCACCGCATGCGACATGACACGTTTGGTAAAAATAATGGCGTAATCGGTTGAAGTGACTGAACGATTAATCAATAAATCTTGACGTAATTGCTTCGTGTTTTAGTGATTAAGATACTAATCAATAAGTAAACATTTATAAATCCGCCTGATTTCGGTTGGATTATCTAAAGCAATCTTTTCATTTAATTTGGACTGTGACTAGAAATACCATCTCTGATTTCATTATCATTGCATTTGTCATTATTATTATTAAAATAAATAATGCTATTAATTAATATTATTTAATAATAATAGTACATTATGATACTAGTGTGCAAAGTTGTTCATTGCGTACGAGGCGGTATTGGTCGCGCGAGCCGTAAGGTGAGCGCGACAATTTAGCCGAGGATGCAATTAACAATGCTCACGAGTTTCATACGATGTTTTTCAACACAAGTTGAGGAAAAAAGCTAATAAAATGCAAATTTTTATTTATTAAAACAATTAGTAAATGTATAATTTGCGAAGTGATACTGTACAGATTTTGCGGGCATTTTTACGGTTTCAGATATAAATTTACATTCAACAAACTTGCATTGAGGTGCAATAGTAATCAAAGATTCACTATAATTTTATTTAAATACATTATATTATCATATGCTGTTTTCTTGAATTTATAAAATTTTGGCTGAATGATAATTTGACTCGTGCCTGTATGCCGATGCCGCCATTACGCTGAGCGGCGCGCGCATGCGCGATTGCGCGGTAAAAATGAAAGTTGCTTGTTGCCGTTCAAGAACATTATTGCGCTTTTATAACTTTTCTTCATTGATAAATACATATTAAATATTAGAATACATTTGTTCGAGAAAATGAAAGTGCTACCAGACGAAATTAAGAATGCATTGTACGTATATAAAAACGTCTTGTAACAGGGAACAACCGAATTTTATCGGGTTATAAATATTGCACACTAGTGCGTAATGAAATTGCGCACTAGTGTGCAATATCCTAGTTTTTGAGATTTAAAACACGCATGAAACAGCCCCGTTATAAGAACGTGTGTTGAAAAGTATATTACTTAACGGCAAAATGATACTCCTAATTATATCACTGATACTGTAAAAGAAAAGCTGTGTTTACCAATTGAAAAATGAGAAAACTTCGTAGAATCAAATATTTGCATATCTAATTATGATCATGACAGTAAAACTCATCATTGCTACAAAGAAACGTCGATGAGTTGCCGTCACATTAAAAAATACTGTTATAAAAAGACAATAAATGGCAATAGAAAACTAAAATTACTTACTTGGCTTTAAAGCTATCGCGTCGTCACACACCATCGTGTTCTACGAAGAATCACCAAAAAAAAAAAGAAAGAAAACGACCAATAATTCTCCGAATTTCAATTTTTAAGATTGGAATATAAATTTAAATTTTCACAAATCGAATTCTACCAGTAATTTCAATATTAATATTGACACGTAAAAGAACGAAATTTTAAAAATTTTGAATTCGAACCGCTCCGACGAAGCGAGTTTTAAGTTACAACCGTCACTCCGCACTGCGCACGCGCTGGCTATCAGCGATATTCTTTACTAGAGGCCATTTATCAACACCATATATATACAAATTCTCAAATCTATGATATCTCATGAGAAAGGCGATACAAAAAAATATCGTAATTCGAACCAATCCATCATTATGATTAATTATTATAATGGTTATATGCAAACCATCCTTAATATAGTGACACTGGTTTTTAAAACAAGATTCCTTAATTACTATGTGTTTTTATGTTTTTTATCGCAAACTATCCCTTTAAATATTACGTTAATTGTCAACGATATAAAATGAGAGATTCTCATGAACATTTTAATTATCCAAATGTTACAGAGAAAAGGGTGTAAGTTAAAAATAAAAAAATCGGGTGGGGCTGTGCCGAGGCACACGGCCGTTGTTTTGAACATGAAACGTCTATGTCAGGGAATCGCTTTTAAAGTAAAAGATTGAAATAAAAACAAGATTGACGGTGTTTTAAGTATTTTAATAAAAAACTCAATGTCACAACAGCGAGCTGACTATATAAGTGACATATTCACACCACATTTTTGTTTCTAAGACCAATAGTTTTTCAATTATTAAGGTACGATGATATAGACCTTTTCGTTACGGTCCACTTTTTAAACCTGGTACCCGTATGTTTCGGCGCGATTTTAAAGACGTTTCACGTCAAAAAAAAATAAAGGAGATTACCCATTTTTGTATGGACCGTCGTTGCGTAATAAAAAAATTTGTATGACAGTGATATTTTGATATAAAATAGGAATGATATTTTACTTTCAAGGAAAATGAATGTAGTAGTACTAATTAAATACAAACTGAAAACCCCACATACGATTTTAATAAATTGAAGTGGAAATACTTAAAAAAAATATTTAATGATTTATGAGCATATTTTGCTTACCATACTCTTTCATATTAAAGCGAAACGATTTTGGGCATTCTCCTTTGTGACTATATTTAATTTTGTTATTGTTTAGGAATGAATATCAAATATTTTATACTACTTAAATATAAAAATTAATAAAGGTGAAAGTTTGTATGGATGGATGTTTGTCAGTCTTTCACGTAAAAACTATAGAATGCATTTTAATTAAACTGTACAATAATATAGCTTATACATTATACATTGCACGTAGGCTGCAAATTATAAAGATATACGCTAATATAAGCTACTTAATATAAGTTACTTAAGCTACTAATACTAATCCTATAGACGAAGCCGCACTAGCTAGAATTAAATTATTTTATGTATCAATTACTTCTAAATTGATGTTTATAATATTATTTTTTTAACTCTTTTTAGTTTTCTGCGGGCTCTTTGGTCCGCACTCTTTTTTTTGTTTGAGTCTTATTTTTACATTTCCTTATATATTATTATTATTATTTTTTTATATATTAGAGCAGGCAAACGAGCCAGCGGGTCACCTGATGGTAAGTGATCACCGCCGCCCATAGCACAAACAACACCAGAGGTATCATCAGCGCGTTGCCGGCCTTTCATGAAAGTATACGCTCTTTTTTTGAAGCTTCCCATGTCGTAACTGTTCGGAAATACCGCGGCCGAAAGTTGGTTCCATAACTTTGTCGTTCGCGGGAAAAACGTACGCGAAAACCGCACTGTGGAGGACAGCCAACTATTAAGATGGTGGGGATGGAAAGCAAGTCCCCTCCGTGACGCACGATACAGGAAATCGGTCGGCGGCAGTATCCCAAACAACTCGTCAGAGTACTGGTATATGCGGTAGAGAACACAAAGAGCTGCGACATCTCTCCGCAGCGCCAATGAGTCCATACGACCACAGAGCACCGGGTCGTCGACAATTCGAACCGCTCTACGCTGGATACGGTCAAATGGAAGGAGCTGTTACTGAGGAGCTCCGGCCCAGAGGTGAGAGCAGTATTTATTCTACAAGTAACATATCATTTGTCGATCAAGACAAAGGCATTATCTCCGTCTTATGGTCACACATGGTCTTGTCCCCCACGGTCATAGCCCCATCTATATCTATGTTCTAACTATTCCTTAAGACAAACAATGTTTAATTAGTATCTATGATTAGTATTTACATTTGTGTGTTTATATACTAAGATTGGAGCATCGGTGGCGCTGTGGTCTCGGCACTGGCTGTGCCGAGACCATCATGTGTTCTTCGTTCCGAATTTCATATGTAGGTACATTTATCCGACGCTCCTACGGTGAAGGAAAACATCGTGAGGAAACCTGCGTACATCTGCGAAGCGATTCAAAGGTGTACGTAGTCAACCAACCCGCACTGGGCCAGCGTGGTTGACTAAGGCCTAATCGCCCTAACGTAGTTAGGGTAGGCTCGAGCCCCTCGGCGGGGACGTATATGAGCTGTGATGATACTGAGATTAATTATAATTAAGAAATCTTACATATTACTTGATTACATTAAAATTTATTGCTAATTGTTTAATAGTTATTTATTTATTTTATTTTATTTTTTATTATTACTATTATTATTTTCAATTTGTTATCATTATTGTTATTTATTATACATATTATATTATTTATGATTACAATTTTTCACAAGTACAATAATGTTATTATTATTATACAATTTTTACTGTTTCTTAATGTTTCAAACTTTTTGACTATTTCTTAACATTTTAATTTTTTTTTCCTATTTTATCTTATTATTATTATTGTTTGTTGCAGCTGTTTCTGCCATGAATTTTAAAAATTATTATTTTTATATTATTATGTTTATGATATTAGTAATTACGATTTTTTTTTCTCTTAATTTTGGCAAGAATAGTCGTGTACAAATATAAATAAATGCAAACATTTTCGGTTAGGGTGGGTTGGAGTGGTGCCTTAATCAGTTTAATCACCAGTTTTGGGTGCCGACTTTGGGACCGTTACTTTCCTAATCTACATGATTGATAATAATATACTTCGGGAACAGCTAGTTTTATAGGTAAAACAATATTATTTTTTAAAGATAAAACAGTATTACAAATTCTACTTACAGATGATAATTCAGTAACAATGAAGGTTGTAAAAGGAATAAAAGACACTGACGTTGTAAATATTACACTGTTAATAGTATTGCACTAGCTCACAATGAATAATAAGTTATTTCTTCTCTCAAATAAAATTAAATACGTTTATTTTATTGTACTGTTAACAAAGTATATGTCGTTTTGTATTTTTAATTGTGAAACTATAGAATTCGTTACTAGCTCTACATTTTTGGGTATTATATTTGACTTTTTTACGATATAGTTCTCAGTTTCAGTCTTTGGCAAATAGACATACTAATGCATTCTCAGCCTCCTCTCCTGAGGAAAAAAAGGTATATATAAAGTAAATAATACATAATTATAGAATGGGCCTGATTTTTGTTCTATTTTACTTGTTTTATGTATATACTGCTATTAAAAATATTTTTCTATTACGAAAACGAGCAGTTTGCGCTGTCTATAATTTAGGATCCAATAATGACTAAGAGCTTTAATGTAGGGCACCAATTTGTTGACATTCGTATACAAAATATATACACAGGCTTATATTTTAAAAAATTATAATTGCCTTTCTATCGTTCATTGAAGAACCTTCCAAAAGGTTCGATTATCGGTAAATGTATAGCTTAAATGTGTTAATAATAGTCCTTTCATAAATTTGAAACACGTGTTAAGAATTTATGTAGGAGTAAAAGATAATTACTATGTAAAATAAATAAAATAAAATAAAAATAGTTTATTTAATAACAACAGGTTACTTATATTCTATCAGAACTTTCCAGTAAGTATCTGAAAATATTTGTGTTGAGATTTAGCGCGGCCAGCGGTGAAGGGACAAAGTACCGCTTCTTCTTTAAGAGTGTACGGCCTGTTCGCAGTAGCTCGTGGATTTCATATTGATTCGTCACTCTCATACAATTAGCTGACACAATACAGTCACACATATCAAGTCCAAATAAATCCATTGGTTTCACCAGAACGGCACAGACGATTATTGTTACACGTGTCAGTAATCTTTACATATAGATTATGTCGGACAGCCCCATCTGTCTTTTAAGCCTTCCAAAATAAGAATATCAACTCTATCTCATATTGAAATGTGATAATGTACTCCTATCAAATGTAAACACACGGCAACTTTGCAATATACAAAAGGAATCCTCAAATACAAATGGTAATGACTCAATAAATAATCCTGAAACAGGAGATTCAACCAAGGAATTACACGGACCAGAATTCGTACTACCCATTCCACAAGACAAAAACCTGACTGCTGGAACTTGCCAGTCCCTCCTATCCAAGCCGTAGGGCCCTTATGGCCAAGCTTCATTCTGAGTTCTATCTATAGGTAATTCTGACCAGGATGACTCGATCCGTTTGAAGTCAGACATAATCATCGTGGTCGTTTTTTGTAGTGGTATCCAAGAGGATTTTCAACCTCTCCTCTCCAGATGGAAAAATGTCTGGCCAAGTCATCTTTAGTCTGATGTACACATAGAAAATAGGACGAGGATGTTCTGAGGAATAGAATCTGATAAGTTGTAAGTGATATAATCAGACACTGTTCTTTGATGCACAGGACGCAATACAATATGCTTATATATGCAGCAATACATTCATTCTTTTTTGTTCCCTAATCACCCCCTGATAATTATTTTGGAAATATATTTCATGTACAGAATTGACCTCTTTACCGATTTATTATAAGTATAGATGTAATTTATAACAATCCAACATAATACAATACTTTCGTGTGAATGAATGCATACACATACAAAATTAACTCAAAATAATAAATAAAGTAGGTTAATACCGGACATAGCTCAATGACTACTATATGTATTCCCAGAAAGTGCGATAATTTAGATAACTATTTACTGTCAATACTTTATACTTATGACTGTCTTTTAAGTTTTTAAATTTATACAAAGGCAACTATGCGTAGGCTGATTAAAAATAAAGATGAATTTCTTCAAAAATAAGTTGCTTGTTTTATAAATCCTATACGCATTCTGTAAACCACTGTTAAATAATTTTCTAACAGCTAAGGTTAGAATATATTTTTTAAACAAACATTTGTTCGTAATTTGCAGATTATCACCAGACTCGCTCTGCAAGAGGAAAATTCAATGCAAGTAGCTGAAATAAATCAATCATGCCCTTTCAATATTAGGCAAAAGCATAATATTTTTTATTGCGTTTGCTGCTGAATTAAGCTTGTTTGAGAAGCTTATCGCCTATGTGGTAAATTAACGTAACGTCTAAGAATTTTACAAATTTATGCCATCACCTTATATTTAAATAATACATTGGATAAAGTGAATTGGATGTATTTTATATCCTTAGATATTTAAAGAAACATTATTAGCTATAAACTAATAACTAATAATAAATTGACAGACCTACCGACTAAACTCAGCTTTAGCCATTGGTCGTATTGACCCTACTGGCTTGACGTGACAGTGAGCCGCACCTCAGGAGAGGCACGGTTAGCGCTGCCCTATGGAGAGGGCATATGCGCTAGAAGAGGCACGGTCCAAAGTGGGTCCGGCCTATGTTGACAGAGAACCTACTCGTGGCTAAGCAGAAGGCTGCCGAATAGGGGATGACAAGGGAAGCGACGGCTCAACTTTCAGGTCTTGAAGGTCTTGCGTTAATTGGTTAGGGGGATTGCTAAGGACATGTTGTGGTCTACGTATCCTCTGCCGATATTGACTTTGGACTGTCTGACCCGCTGAAGGCGGTGTTGACGAGAACATATTTGTTTATGTATCATATATTTTATTTTATTTTTTTTTTGTTTCCCCCTGAGGAAAATGCAGTAAGTTGCATACCCCGGCTGTGGCGAGCCGGCGGTTATGTGGGGCTCTCCTCCCCAGAAGGGGGAGGCCTACCCACTAATAACCTCAGGGATGGCCTTCCACAGGCGTGGAGGGAGCCCCCGGGAACATCAAGCTACTTCCGGGAACCCCCAGCCTCCGCTCCCCTGCCTAGAGGGGAGCCCTCCTCGGGGGAGGCTACACTACCATCCTTGGTCTCCTCCACCGATGACGCCCCCCAGCCACGGAAGGGGCGTGGTCCATCCCGGATCGCCGCAGCCGTCGCGACTTTCTCGCGCCCGCCGGCGACCCGCGGCGGCGCCGCAGCTGTGCTACCGAGCCCGGCGCCGCCTTCTTCGAGCGGGATCGGCCTTCTCCCGACCCCGCTCGGCGGCCTACTTCTGGAGCATCACTGTTTCACAGAAGGAGACCACAGCCCTCCAACCTCCCTCGTCCGCCAGCATTGGCGCAATCAATGCCGGCGGAGACAGATCTCGCCCGATCTCTGCGACCAAGACTCGGCGCTCGGAAGCCCACGCGGGGCACTCCGCCAGCGTGTGCGGGGCCGAGTCGAGGTCGGATGCGCAGTGTTGACAATGTGTCGATCCCTCCCGTCCTATTCGACACAGATACTCACCGAGCAGCCGTGCCCGGTGAGTATCTGAGTGAATCGGTAGGTGACCTCCTCCTCCCTCCCGTGGAGCCAAGCTTCGAGCTGAGTTTAGTCGGTAGGTCACGTGGTCAGACCGCTCTGGCCGCGTGGAGTCTGACGTAACCTCCGTGACACTTGCCGTATCCTAGGCACGTTTCGTGCTCCTTGTAATGGATTCTCAGCCTTCCTCTCCTGAGGAAAAAAAATAAAAAAAGATCCACTATTACCGATGCTGTAACTGTACTTATTTAACATATAATTTGATTTTTGTGAGAGCAAACGGGATATAGTAGGAGCATTTGTGACTATGAGTCATGCACCATTTATGAGTAAACGTATAAATTACGGTGTCTCGGATGACCTCTTAAGCTCGTATCTATCAAACAGATTACAGGATGTATATATTAATAGGTCAGAGTCCGCTAACGCACCTATTACGATGGGAGTGCGTCAAGGGTTTACATTAGTTCCTTTAGTATATATAACTGCACCCTCTTATTGTAGTACAAACTCGTGTAAAATATTATAAATGCGAAAGTAACTCTGTCTGTCTGTTACTCTTTCCCGCTTAAACCTCGCAACCGATTTTGATGAAATTTGGTACAGAAAATTAATTTTTAAAGATAAAATCATGAAACTTTATATTTAAGCACTTGATAAGAAATCATTAAACATTTGTTCTAGCATTTTTGAAATTTCGACCAGCTAGGGGGTGAAATAAGGGTTGAATGTTAGTATGCAAGTTCGTCAAATATCACGTCATAAGAAACAAAAAATCGTTATTTCTAGCTATGTGAAATTTTTACCAGTGTGGGGGTGAAATAGAGGTTGAATTGAAGATAAGACCATGAATCTTGGTACCTTAGACATAAGGGACCAGGATTTACAAAAACGAATTTCACGCCGGCGAAGCCGCGGGCGGAAACTAGTAGAAATATATATTAACAACTATGACTAAGGTACGAATGATCGCATTGACCACCGGGACCTCAGGGATAGCAATAACTTGATTTTTTTTTGTGAAAAATAATCTTAATATATATATTTCTTGTGTGCGTGTGTATGTGACTGAACTCCTCCTAAACGACTGGACCAATTTTGATGAAATTTTTTGTGTGTATTCCAGGGGGCTTGAGAATGGTTTAGATTCACAATACGGTCATATAGATATTGTTTTTCAGCTAAATTATTTATTTAAAAACATTTGAGACAACGTGAGACAACGTGACATTTGAGACATTTGACATTTGAGACATTTGACAGGACAACGTCTGTTGGGCCAGCTAGTATATATATATATATATATATATATAATATATATAATCTGATTGAAAACGTGGTAACTATCTTAAGCCTAGTGCCAAGGTTGATGAATGAACATTGTTAATACATCGATTTAAGCTACCGCTTTGCGATTAATCATACATATTGATACATATCGTTAGTTAAGCCGCGATTATTTTTTAAATCACGTACTAAGCAAGCAAGAGATTGAAGTGGCACCGATTTTGAAAGATATTGCATACTAGCTGATGCTCGCGACTTAGTCTGCACAGACTTACACTCACAAATCTAACTTCATAATATTAATCTAGACAATTCTTCTATTTAATTCTATACAATATATTCAATTTATTATCTATAGAAATCAATTTTTATCTCGTAAATAATATAAAGAGGAAAGATTTGTATTTTTGTATGTTACGAATAAACTCAAAAAGTACTGGACCGATTTTAATAATTCTTTTTTTATTAGAGAGCTATTATTAATTTATCACTGAGTATATTTAGTACTAGATTACTATAGAAATATATCGTCCCTGGGTGAAATCGCGGGACACAGCTAGTTTTATATACATTTATATAAATTGTTAAAATATATTTACTATACAGCGTAATTTCAAATGTTTTTTTCTCAGGCGGAGAATCCTCACTAAGGAGCACAAAACGTGCCAGTCATTAAAGCCTGAAACCTGAAAGAAATTAGTAACTCGCTGAAATTTGGAGGGGTCATTAAGGAAGGTGAAATACATTGCCGTGTGATTTTGCAGCACTCTGGGGTGTACGGAAAGGGTTGAAAAGGCATGAAAAGTGTTTTTTGTTAATAAAATCGTCAAAAAAATTAGTAACACGCTGCGAACTTAGAACTAGGTTGTTCTCATTGTTTTGTAACGTGTATATTTTGCAGCGTTTTGCAATGTGCGGAACATTTTTCGTAAATAGTTTAAAAACAGTAAACGGTTAATTATTAACATAAATTTATTAACATAACATTAACATTAAAATCTTTCGGCTTTCAGGCTTTAATGACTGGCCTAATACCTCCGCAACGGCATGTGTCACTGAGGTTATGTCGGACTCCACGCGGCCAGAGCGGTCTGATCACGTGACCTATCGTCTAAACTCAGCCTTTGCTATGGCCATAAGGGCCTGAATGGAATAATTTCAAAGTGACATTTTCAAGGTGACATTTCAAAGTGACATTTTCATACAAAAAACGTGTTTGTTCATAATAGTATCAGGAGAATTGCATAATAGTATTTAGATTGTTTTGAAATATCAATTATTATTGTTTTCGATCTTAATCCATTCATTGCGAATATTGTCATCAAGATAAAGTGACTTGCAAAACGGAGTGGTTTTCGTTCGAGTAATGTGTTCTGATAGTATTGTCAAAAGGACATTGTTCAATTTTGGCCTAAGAACCGATGTGAATATAAAATATACTATAATTTTTATTTATTTTAAACATATTTTAGTATTCCACGGACACTTCTAATAAATAAATTCAGTATTAAAAAGTTGAGTCACAATTATTGATACCGTATAAAATGTTTTTCGTCAGCCAGTGCTGCCAGTTTCGAAAGTTTTCGCGATTTCGGTAAATGCGGATCGAATTGAAAACCTCCTCCTTTTTGAAGTCGGTTATTAAAATTAGTTGATAACACTTTATTCGTTTAAATACCTAAATTTAATAGCTAAAAAAAAACTAATATTATATATTTTTTAAGCGAAATCGCGAATTTCTAGCTTGGCATTCGAGTATTATAGTTTTCGTAATTGGCAACACAGTGTATTTCATACCTTATCTGTGTCCGTTTCATTTAATTTTTGATTGCTTTGCGACTATCGTTTCTTTTGTGATTTTCTATGCGTTTCATGTTTTATATCCAACAACTTTGGCTTGATTACGGACTCCGATTACATTGCGTACCTACTTGGTAGACTCGGCTGTGTGTAAAGGACTGGATTTTGTAAAATGATAACAAAGAATTATCTTAAACTTGACTAGGTACTATCTCTTTTCCTAGTATCTAGTAGAGTAGTCCTTTCCTAGTTCTAGAACTGGAGACCATATATAGCTGTACATAGTATTGTTAATATTACTTTGATATTACTACTCTGCTATTTCACGCAAGGTTGGTTATTTTTATTTATAACCTCAAAATATTAACTTTTTTCTTAATTATTTTAGTTTTCTGAAGTGTCCGTTCGTTGAAAACTTATTTCATAGGATTCCATATAATTTTAAGAGTTTATATAAGTCACTTTCAATTCGAACGGTTCTTAGGCGGAACATGTATGGAACCGGAACAATGTCCTTTGATTTACTTCTACCAACTTTAGAAAAATCTGTTGTTAATGAAAATGATGTACCTAGTTAAAGTTCTTTGAATAAATAGAGAATAAATAAAGCTTATTTAAGAAATAAAGGGTTGGTGATGCTCCTGGTGCTACTGCCATCCATAGACACTTACTGCTCGTTATCAAGGAGGCCGTTACGTTTTTACGGCCATGCTATGAAAATGCCTTGTTTATCTTGAGTTGCTTCTACACGACACTAATCTCATACAACTTTACATTCGGGGTGACTTCGTTGAAATGTTAGATTAATTTGGGAGCGTTTGTATTGCGTTTGTTTCTTTGATTATTCATTTTTTGATATTGCAATTACAATATAGCAACTGTGGTTTATAGTGCCTTGTATCAAAAAGAAATTGATGATTATTTCTGAGTTTTGATGTTTACTTTCACATTTTATTGGCTATTTATAAATTCGTTGAATTATGCGAAAAATTTCAAAGACAATCAATCAAATTTGACATTGTTGTAACCTATATAATATCTATGCATCTATACAAATAAATAAAATTGGAGTGTCTCGTTTGTAATGTTAAAATAACCGCTTAATTTTTGTCTGTCTGTCTTTTTGTTCCGGCTAATCTCTGGAACGGCTGGACCGATTTGGACGGACTTTCGCAGGTAGATAGCTTATGTAATAAGGAGTAACTTAGACTTTTATTTTAGAAAAGAAAAATAAATATAAATTAAAATGTCAGAAACAAAAAAAAAATAATCTACTTTTTTATTACATTCCACGCGGACGAAGTCACGGGCACAGCTATACTCCGTTTGTTTAGGTAGTTAACTAAAGGTAAACAATAAAAATGGCGGCGTTCAGGATTTTCAACCTTTTATTACAATGTTTATTTGTATATTGAGGTGTATAAAAACTACATTGCATTACAAATTATTTATTACATAACAACATAATTGTAATCAAAAGTAATAACTACTACATTCATTACAACAACAAAATAAGAAAACAGTAAAGAAACTCAAAAATGCGACGAAAGTAAAGCGTTAAGCGAACCGTGAAATGACAATGACACGAAACGAATGGCGTCTGGTAACCGGGATAATTGAAATTACAGTTAAACGTGTTGCCGCTCTATCGTGCAGGTTTACTTTTTAATTTAGTAGGGTTATTTTAACTATGAATTTACAAGAAATGTTTTGAACACCAGTCTTTTTAGGTTTCTTTACAGTAGTCACACCTTGCAATACTTGTGTGAAACTATTATAATCTAAGTTATTTATTATTTTTAAAGTAAATAAATAATATTTACTGTTTAAAATTAAACGAGGTAGTTATATATAGAAAGATATAATAGTAATTATTATGTTTAAATGAACCAATAATTTGTTTTGGTTACATTTTATCTCGGAATAAAAAGTGGACCTATAAAAGAAACCTTTTTATGATTTGTTTACATTTAGTTAATTACCTAAACAAACGGAGTATAGTTAGAATATATAATTTAAAAATTGTTACCATATAACTCAGCAATTCATTTAGGACCGTATCAATAAAGATTAACAATAGTTTTTTCAATAATATGTATACTTTTATCAATATAAATATTTTTTAACTCTGAAATGATATTTAAAAATTCTCGGTCGGAACGAAGTTGCTTTCAGGTCTTGGAGACCTTTGCCTTCACTACATAGTATAAAACAAAGTCGCTATCCGCCTAACTATACAAAGGATTTTGATTTTTTTAATAGATAGAGTGATTCTTAAGAAGGTTTATATGTATAATCCATGCATAATATAGTAGAGAAACACTGATAAATTTAGAGGTTTCTATTGTAAAGATGTCGTAAATAAGCATATTTTTTGTGTATAAGGATATTTTGTAGTAGGTATATTTACATAAGCATTGCACCTGTGCGAAGCCGGGGCGGTTCGCTAGTATAATCCCAACTAGTATTATAAATGCGAAAGTAACTCTGTCTGTCTGTTACGCTTTCCCGCTTAAACCTCGCATCCGATTTTGATGAAATTTGTACAGACAATCTTTAGAACCTGAGACAGAACATAGGCTACTTTTTATTTCGAAAAAAAGGGATGAAGGGGTTGAAATAGAGGTTGAAAGTTTGTATGGGATTTCTTAATTTTAAAAGGTAAAACCATGAAACTTTATATTTAAGCACTTGATATGAAATCATTAAACATTTGTTCTAGCATTTTGAAATTTCCATCAGCTAGGGGATGAAATAAGGGCTGAAATATTAGTCTGCAAGTTCGTTCAAATATCACGTCATAAAAAAACAAAATAATCGTTTGTTCTAGCATTTTAAAATTTTTAACAGTGTGCCTGTGTGAAATAGGGTTTGAATTGAAGATAAGACAATGAATCTTGGTACCTTAGACATAAGGGACCAGCCCCCCTGGACAAAATGCCTTCTATTTTGCGTTTTCTATAATAGATTACATTGAAAATGTATGGAACTGACATTTCCAGTAGATACGTCACGTGACTCATACCAATAGATTGGTGATAGATTGTTTGTTTATGTTTTAAAATAATGTGTTTTTGCCTAATTATTCCTAAAAATGCACATGATAAGGCTTTGTGGGCAGCTCATACCGAAGAAACGTTGATTCGGCGTAGAAGGAGGGTTCAAAATCGACGGCAGCTGGAAAATATTAATGACATGACCGAAAGTTTATTTTATCGAACATTTTAGATTAAATAAAGAAATGTTTTTAAATTTGTGTGCAGATTTAAAAGACTAACTAACATAAAACGAACCAATGAATTACCATTGGAAATAAAATTAATTATTTCAAACACTTCTTTACTTCACAAACATGGTATTCTTTATTTGTACAACATTAGCACTTTTTTATTAAAGGTACTTTGTGCTTATTTTTTCGCTACGGGTTCTTACCAAAGAATAGTTGGCGTCACACAGCACATAACCCAGAGAACTGCAGGCCGATGTATTCGGGAAGTTGTGGACGCCTTAAACAGCAATGCTATTTGCACCAAGTGGATTGTGTTTCCACAAACACGAGAAGACAGGTCCCAAATCACACAAGAGTAAGTTAGTTAAGCTGCAACTTAGTGAAACTTTGAAATGGTTAAAAATGTTCATAATGATATATATATGCCACGTCAAATTCGTTCTTAAGCCAGCTATAAATGAACAGCCTATAATATTTTAGAATCTGTTTTTTTACTTACCTCTAAATAAATGTCTACGCAACGATTTTCAATTTCAAATCCAAAGTTTGTTTAATTTAGCCCTAATTAATGTAAGTAAATAATTGTGAAGTACACACCTTTGAAATGTTTTGAAGTACCTCCTAATGGCATTTTTTCTCTTTAAGCAAAGAGAATTAAAGCGAAACACGGTAGATTATTTTCTATTTCTATTCTATTTTCTACTGTCACGGTAGACACAGCCATTCTATCAGTAGATACACTTTGTCTAGCATTTTTCGATAGAAAACGCTTAGACTGTTATAATAGTAGAAATAGAATAGAAAAGACGCGCGTGCTTTTTGTCTAGGGCTACAGGATTGACAAAAACTAATTTCACGCGGGCGAAGCTGCGGACGGAAGCTAGTATAAAACATCAGAGACCCAAGAGTATCCGTGAAATATAGACGTGCTTGAAAATATTAATGAGTCGAAGAAGCTAGAGAAGTATGTTTAGATCATATCAATCTCTGCCTAACCCCATGGGAAGGTAACGTGAATATATATATGTATGTATGAATGAATGAAATATTAACTTGATAGAGTTTACTTGATTAATTATCATACATAGAAAGAAAGAAAGAAAGAAAGAAAGAAAAACGTGTATTGGTCCTAACAATACATATCGCACTAATAATACAATAGTGTATCAACTCAAAACGTCGTACTTGACATAATACTATAAACACACGCAAAATTTGATTCCTCACGCGTGATCAAGACCGTCGTTCGATTAGTGCAAAAACAGAATAAGGATAAATTAAAAAACTTATGTGACAGTTATTCAATTTGCAACTACTACATGAAGTGAGTAATAAGTTTTTTGTTGATTCTGAAAAATGTTCGATTTTGAGTTGATACACTATTGTATTATTAGTGCGATATATAAGTTACACATATACTAATGTTTAAAATTAGCCCAATTAGGCTATTGCCTCAGCATATGCCACAGTGACAGATGTGGCACTGTGGCGCTGGTATTCTGCACACATCACCTGTCAACTAACCAGCTGATAATAGTGTAATGTCTGTGTACCGCCGGTAATTCAATATTTCACCAATAAATATCATTAAATCACGTTCTAAACAGCTTTTTTTTATTTTATTCTTATGCACTGCACTCAGCTTAGTAATTTATAATTATTCACTAATTTTCTTGCGAATTAAACTGTAGTAATAAAATTATTTCCTTGGAGCACTGTTACATAGATGTTTATTGTTTGATGTCAAAGATCATACTCATATCCATAAGACATAGACTGGCTTAGGATAATTAACTCAGTAAGAAATAAAATTGAAGGAACTTTATTTACGTGGACAGTCTAACAGCCATCTCGCGGCGAATGTTCAAACTATCGTAACATAACCCACAGGCAGAGTACTCTTTGTTATAGAAACGTTTACGTTGCTGTAAACTAGATGTCGCAATTAAATACAAAATGTCTCGAATAATGTCTCATTACATTTATTTTTCTATCTACCTCCTATCTGGAGACCTATTTTTGAATTACGAATGCGATTTCGAAATCACCGCTGACTATTTCGTCAGCGGTGACTTTGAGGTCACGGCTTCCTAAACATCCAATTTTTGAAAGTCGATCGCAGAGCTGCCAACATAGATAAAGTACACACATAAATGTAAGAGTTCGGTTCCACGCAGAATGTACCGCTGCCGGTTATTGCCGGCTTAACCATTATATAATATATATGCTACATTCATAATATATATATAGACTGAAAAATCAAACAAAACACAGATAACATTTCCACAAGTATGACTTGATTACGAGTGGGTGAGGGCACTCGTAATGAAATCACACCTGTGACTAAGGTAGTCACATCAGTGATGTTCAAAAATAGGAATTATTGAAAATCGGTGATTATTAGTCACATCGGTGATTTCGAAGTCGCATTCGCAATTCAAAAATAGGTCTCCAGCTTAGTGTGTGACACGTGATAGGAAACATAGTCTGTATAATACGAGTAATATAAGCGTTTGTTGGCCTCGAAAAACTATCAATATTCACACGTAAAATTATATTAACTAAACTTATATTAATTAAACATATTCGGGACATAATAAACTGGCTCAGCATATGCTGTACGGCCTTTAAAGGCCTTCTGCAACTCTGTTTTTCAGCCAGTTCCTGTGACTCCTGTAAAGGCCTTCCGCAACTCTGTTTTTCAGCATGTAAATGCAGCATGCAATATCTATCATGATTTTAAACACTTAATCCTATAGTCTCTGATGTTATTGGACATATAAAAAAACATGAAAAAAACCGAAATAAATAAAAATCCTAAAATAAAACAAAACACTCTTTAAAAACCCTCGAAGAACATATTTAATTTGAGCTATTTAAAATATGTATTACTTAATAAAACTTACATAACAAGATAATATCCAGAAGAGGATTTTTTCAGACAAACAAAAAAGTGAAATTGATAGATCTTTGCCTTATCTAATCAATTGCGGCACATATGTAGTTGGTAAAAAATTGAATATTTGGAGTGCGCGGCTACTTATTGATAATCTTAAAATATATTGGGTTCAAAAATATTGACACTTGATTCAGGGGAACGATAAAGTGATAAATCACCTAAAGACGATGACACAATTCCGTCGATACATCTCAGCTATGTTCTATATTCTTAACCTTGCTGATAAGTCGATAACTGACAGTTGCACTTAGTGTTGTTTTGCACATCCTGAATTAATTCAGTTTTTATATGATCGCTTCTCGAGTTTTTAGGTAGAAAAACAACGCATTTTATTCGATTCTCTCAGGAGAGAGAGGTTGAGAATCCATCACTAAGCACGAAACGTGCCCAGGATACGTGTGATAAGTGTAACGAGGGTTATGTTGGACCTCCACACGACAGTGTTACCAACTCTCAAAAATATTTATCCCTAAAGTTTGTGTCAAAACCCCTAAAATCGCCTTAATTATTGAGTTGTCCCCCTAAAAAACATTTACAGTAGACGCTCTATACAGTTACGCTTTCGGGGGTAGCGTAACTTTTAAAAACGGACATTCAGAGGCGTAATTAAGAGATTTGTAGCCTAATTAGGAACTAATTTCAATTTGAGGGAAAGGTAACTTTTAAAAACGTAACTTTTATATTATTTTAAGTATATTTATTTATTTTAAATAGTTACCACAGAGTGGTTGTAGAATTACGAACTAGATGTTATAAGTCGGTAGGTCAAGAAATAAATATTAATGTTTTTGTTGGCTACATTGATTCACACGAGAGCCATTTTTAAATTTATCTTAAAAAAAAAAATTAAAAATATAAAGAGTCAAAAAATCCCTAAAAATACCCCTAAAAATTTCAAGTCCCTAAAAAAATCCTATCTCACTTATTTTGCCCCTAAATCTAGGGGGAAAACCCCTATGTTGGGAACCCTGCCACACGACCGGAGCGGTCAGATCTCGTGACCCACCAACTAAACTCAGCCTTAGCCTTGGCCATAAGGGCCCTACGGCTTATATGGAAAATCGATATTGCAGTAATAAGGTTATTTATATTACTACTTATTTATTTTCTAAAATAAATTTTGCATTCGAGGCTGGCAGAGTAATTTGTCTCAGTGAGTTAGGCGTGACGAATCAATGTGTCGTATAAGAAGACTAGGAAAAATGGTAACCCTCGACCAGCTGACTCCAACAATATCCTGTCCTGCAAAACCTGCGAATATTACAATCGTGCAGTCTTTGTGCTAGAGTAAGAAACCGGAGTAGATCCCGTCTACTGTCTACAGGGGCACCGGAGACTTTCAGTTTGTTTCTTCGGAATCCTTCCCACATTCGAGACCGAATCTAGCTGTGGTTCTCTTGGAAGAAAGTGTGGAGAAACTCAATTTTTATTTTAGTCGCTATTACCGTCAACAGTGATAAGAATATTTAGATTAATTAATCTAAATATATAAAAGAAGAAACTGACTGACTGACATATCAACGCACAGCCCAAACCGCTGGTCCTAGAGATTACAAATTTGGCACGCAGGTTCCTTATAAGGTGTAGGGGTGCACTAAGGAAGGATTTTTCAAAATTCATCCCTTAAGGGGGTGAAATGGGGGTCCAAAATTTGTATGGAGAAACAAGATTTGTTTGAATATTTTATTCGAAACTTCGCAGGAGTACTCCTAACAATAAATGAGTAAACACGTCTTTCAGTATTTTTGAAAATTCAACCCCTAAAAGGGGGAAATGGGGTGTCAAAGTCTGAAAATCGACAATGGGTATTGTTTTTATGGTTTATCGGGTCGCTGAGAAGCGTATGTAAATTGGTTCAGCCAAAGATGAGATAATCGCGGACAAACATACATACTTACATACGTACATAAAACATACGGGTCACACTGAGAAGCCCTTTTATGTAGACGGTTGAAAAATACGATTAGTACGCGGGCGAAGCCGCGGGCACAAGCTAGTAACGTATAAAACTGAAGATCTTAGGGGCATTTTCACCCACATAATCAAGTAGTACATGAAATTGTCCCAAAACTTGTATTGCTTTTTAATGAATGGATTGATGAAGGTGTCTTCTCTGCCCTGAAATGGTGAATAGGAAGTTCATACCGCTACCTAAATCTGGTAATAACACAAACTCTTTATATTACACACCTTTTTTTTCTTTTTTTTTTGTTACCCTGAGGAAAATGCATTAAATTGCATACCCCGGCTGTAGCGAGCCGGCGGTTATGTGGGGCTCTCCTCCCCAGAAGGGGGAGGCCTACCCACTAAAAACCTCAGAGAGGGCCTTCTTCAGGCACGTAGGGGGCCCCCGGGAACGCGAAGCGACTTCCGGGAACCCCCAGCCTCCACTCCCCTGCCTAGGGGAGCCCTTATAGGGTGAGAGGCTACACTACCTCCCCCGATCTCCTTCACCGACGACGCCCCCCGGCCACGGAAGGGGCGTGATCCATCCCGGGTCGCCGTATCCGCGGGCGCGAATTCCTCGCGCCCGCCGGTGACCCTCGGCGGCGCCGCTACTGTGCTACCTTCTGGAGCATCACTGCTTCACAGAAGGAGGCCACAGCCCTCCAACCTCCCTCGTCCGCCAGCATTGCCGCAATCAATGCCGGCGGTTATATTACACACCTATTTCTATTTAAATTGTTCAAGTTTTTGAAGATGTTGCTTCTAGTAATTTAATATTTGTTTTATTATACTTTTCAATAGCTCGGTATACAAACATTCGACTAATGTATATATATTCTTTATTGCCACAAAAGACATTACAGTAAAACAAAATATGCAGTGATTGGATGTGTACATGGGTGGGCTTATCCCTAAAAGGGATCTCTTCCAGCCAACCTTACTGGGTGTCAAGTGACTTATACTGTTACGTGGGAGAGATTGAGAAAAAAAAAAACAAGATACATGGGTACATAAACTATATAAAATAAATACTAATAATATATAATTATGCTTAAATATACAAATATCAAATAAAACTAATCTAAATTAAGTACATAAGATATTATTATATACTACTTATATAAAAATATAGTTAACTAACTAGAAACTTTCAATAAATGCTCCTTTAGCCTCACTTTAAATACTGTATCGGATGAGCTCTCGCGGATATTTACCGGTAGCCTGTTCCATAGACGCACAGCCGTCACTACAAAAGACTTTGATAGAATTCGGTTTTGCAGACTGGCTGCACGAGTGTCTTGGTTACACATGCACGCCTTGGATAAGGTAATGGCGGAAGGTATTGGAAGCGGGTACGGAGAAACTGGGGGAATTTAGGGTTTTGAGGATTTATATAGAAAGGTCAAAATGTGCCATTCATGCCGTTGTCTAATTGAGAGCCACCTTAGACGCGCACGAAATTCAGAGACATGGTCATACTTTCTCAAACAAAGATAAACCTAATTGCTAGATTTTGAAGCGCTCCAATTTATTTAACAGATCTCAGTGACATCCAAAAAACATACGTCAGCATAATCTATCTTGTTATGTGTGTGGTATAATGGTATGTCTACTGGAAGAAGAATTTCAAAAATTATGTTTGGTACAATCTACTTTAGGTAATGCAACCATAGCTATTTAGTTCTCTATATTTCAATTTATTCGAATATATATCAGGGGAAATCTTAAAGTGGTCCGTACTGTTGAAATATTGAGAAAAAGGGGCTTTCTTGGTATGGCCACGTATTAAAAGGAAATGATCATGTTACTAGGAAAGCTATGGACATGAAAATGGGTGGGCGTGTGGGGACAGGAAGACCGAAGGAAAGATAGAAGGATTATATGAATGATACGTTTAAGAAAGGAGTGAGTGTCGAAATGGTGAGTAATAAGAGACTGCAAGAGAAGGACATGATGCGCCGACCCTAAATAAAATTGGGAACAGGGCAAGAGAAAGAAGAACCGATTGATACGAAAATATAATGAAAACCTTTATTGCCACTTAACATCAGATGAGATAACAAGAACTGTTCTGTTGTATAGATCGATGACAAATTCAATTCAATTGCACTTTTTATCTTTCACTTAAACACGAGATCTAAAATCTACCTAGTATGCTCAAACGTATGGAATTGTACTATTTCTGGAATGGCAAAATCAATACTCAGGGTTACTATTGAGTTGATGGTCCTTAGCAGAAATTTGTCAGCTTATATAAAAAAGTCGTTAGCATTACCAGTGAAGAGAAACATTGTTGGGCCCTTGCATACGCTTGCGACGACACGCGAATATGTATGTGAAGTCAACTAATCAGATTAGGCCTTCGATCCTGACTAAGGCGTAGTCACCGTTAGGGTAGTCTCATTTACTGATGCTGAAATGGCAAGATTTGATTATTTTACTATATTTTCATAGTATCATGTCATATGAGCTATTATAGTGAGGAATCGCTGCGATTACAGACCGTATTTTATACTACAAAAAAGAGCGGTCCATGCTATATATAAATTAAAACCAAGGAAATTCTCTGAAAGATTTATTGACCTTAGAAGGAATAGAACCTTACTCTTTTATGGGAGAAATGTAGAACCGTTATCGATTTGGGTTTTCATAGATTTAAATCAATTATCAAAAATACTTTTATCAAAAAAGAGTATTACTGTTAAGGATTAGTTTATTTAATTTATTTAATTTTATTGACTTGATAAATAATACAATGAAACTATAGATGTTATAGATATATTTCGAATTTGTTTAAGCTAGTAATAGAAGTTGGGTTCAGATTACTTATCTGAGGTCAGCTCTACGCGTTCAATACAGTTCCCATGCAAAATAATGCGTAGAAATGCTGGCGTTTTACAGGGTTCGGTGCTCTTCCCAACACTGGTCACTCTGCACATCAACGAAGTGTTGTCAATTGAGAGCATATGCACATTGTCCTTAATTTGATATTTTAATTTTAACCATTACAAGTCCCTCGGATGTCGTTGCATGAAAGAAGGTTGCAATGTGTCTTAAGTAGAACACTTTCTAGGGCAAGTCTCCGAATGAATTCTTGAAATTTATATTTTTATCTAAATAAGAAAAATAATCGAGTTACACGTTTTACGATATATTTGCCAAGGGAATCGAGGTTCAATTTAAAAGTTAAGCTTTTTATTAAATCAAAGTCAAAAAATAGTCAAAACCTTACGCAATAAATATGCAATTCTACTTCTCATGTTTGATACGGATTTGACTACTGTCTATTTTCTGTTTGTGATGTTATCCAATAAATGATGCACGTGATGCACGTGGCAGAACACAGCTGCGCATTTAATTTTAAAGTGTAATGATTAGATATGAATTGATCGGCGAAAGTCAGGTAGTCAGTCAGGAAGAGTGCAAGTCATAGAAGTCACGCTCGTGTTTCATCGCTATAAGTAAATTAATTGTTATTTCTAAGGAGGTGTTTGATTTAGTTGCCAATAAACTAGTCTCCTATTTTCAATCCTATTTTAAAATTTGTTAAAGCTTTGTCGGCACGACTGGTCCAAACTGCAGAAGACTTTAAAGCTGGCGCTTATTTCGCCCAACGTATCGCTCTGGCGGTATAGAGGTAACGCCGTCAGCATAATGGGATCCATGCAACGTCTCTTTTTTTGGTATTTAGATAAGTTTGGAATTATATATCTCTCTCTTTCTAGGATTATTTTATATTCAGAATTAGGTTATTTAATTTTAGAATCAATAAACTTATTTTATAATAAATGGTTATTAAGCTTTGTTATTTACAAGACGGCAATTTTTTGATCTCAGTAGCGCAATTTGATTTTTACGATTATTAGATAATTTAGTATTTTTTTTACATAATTTCTTACTTACATTTTCTTCCGTGGTGTATCTTAATTCTGTGAATAAAATAGATATATGAGAATCACATCTAAGTGAATATTAACCCGGCGTGAGTGAGGTCGGGTATGTCATACCCGAAAAGTTTCTAAACGCAGATATTTTAATGTTACTGTTGCCATGCAAGTCCTGTTTTTTCAGTAGCTGGAGGTAAAGATGCAAGGGGTGAGGTACAGTATCGAGTTTAGTGTTGCACCGGCGGCGACGGCAAATACACATGCGTACCCGCGGCTGGGGTACGGAATTGTGTTGATTTGTAGGTGTAATTTTGGTGCTCTATTACACGATCTCACAAGACTTTTCAGTTCCTTTTTTATTTATAATAATTAGAAGACACTATTGTTATATTGATTTACCAAAGTTGGAATTTTGTTAAATTTTTATGGCAAAAGAAATTAATTGCCTGAATTTGTATTTTTCGAAAATAATTTAGATATTTTGTTATTTCAATAAAAAATAATGCTGCTTAACTTAATGTTGGTATTTTATTTACTCATCTTGTAGAATAGTTACTATTATTAATATATCTTAAGCATTAATGCTAATTACACAATCATAGTATCAACAATTTTACATCAAAATTTTGGGTATATCATACCAACATCATAGCTGGTGTAACAATTTCTCACCTCATTCACGCCGGGTTAAAGGATGTAGATTAATAGATAAAAAGATTTTATTATTTCATAATATAATATAATCGTAATTTAGAGAAACATATGTAGTCTAATATCAAAATGATTTTAAAGCAATCTTTTTGTTATTACAAGATTAGATAAAGTTCAGGTTGCAATCAACAAATCCGTTTCAGATATATATTTATAATGACAATAGAATTATTTCTTTAATCAACGAATAATTTGTTAAGCAATGTAATAGTAGAAATTTAATATTATAAAATAGAATCCAAGTATTTTTAACATTAAACAAACGGTTTATCTTGAAATAACCTGTTGCCGAGTCGCTACTATAAACCTTTTTTTATATAAGTATGTACTTATTTTTTACATACTCTTTGATATTTTATAATTTATGTAAAATAACTTTAAAAACATATTTAACTTTAGTTCTGTATAAGGTAGCAAGTCACAACAAAGACTAATGTGGTCCTTAAAAACTGACGGAGATAATTGGGTAGTAGTTTTGGATAAATCTACGAAAATTAAAGGATTATTTCCGAAAAAATTGAAATCTTCATTTCGGTTTTTTCCAGCAAGCTAACCAGCAAGGAGTATTTTTTTTCTGCCTGTATTTTTACAGAGTCGTCAATTAGACTTCCTTAACGTGTTTAAATATGTTTACCTTATATATACCCAAGCATTTTTTTTAATAAATAATTTTTTTTATACAAGCTTTTATTAAATGCGTTGAAAAAAAAAACAAAATAAACTTTTACATATAAAAGCTTGTCGCGAGATTTACTTACTTATAGAATACTTTTGACGATTTTGTTTTTTTTAGCGCATTTAATAAAAGCTTGTATTAATATATTGCTCTTAATATTTTATTTTATTTTATTTTATTTTATTTTATTTTATTAGGAAAGCTTACAGCTACATTTACAATATAAAACAATAGAAGTAACATTTATAGGCTAATTACAAGCTTCCACATATAAATTTTTAATTTTCTTAATTTAACAACAATAATTTATTCGATTACTTTTTCAGTTAATAAACGTTTAACATATTTAGTTGTGCCATTAAATAAATCAAATCGATTATCCATTATACATTTATGATTCAAATCGTTAAATAGCTTAAAGGACCTAAGTAAATAACTATTGGTTCTGTAATTAGTACGAGCATGGGGAATGCGAAGCAACATGAATCTCTGGCGAAGATTTGAGGATGGAACTTTTAGCTCAATTTTGCTTAGGAGCTCAGGACTATCGATTATACCTTGGGCTATGTTCATAAGAAAGCATGTATCAGCGATTTTCCTACGTAATGAAAGTGGTAGCAAATGCAGTCGCATACATCGCTGATTATAGTCTTGTGACGCAAGTTTAAATTTACTGTATAGAAATCGAGTGAATTTACTAAAATTAATATAAATAAATACTCGTAGTAAGAATAGGCTCGTGCCCTGTAGTGGGGACGAGTAAACAAGAACAGCTGTAATGGTTTATGTAGGTTTGACAGAAACAATAATAACACACTTCCAAGCATTCTATAGACAATAATTCATTAAATTTAAGAGACATTATTTTTCTTAGCAGTCTCGGTGCATTTGCACTGACAAGCGCATGCGACCTTGACAACGTCGCCAAGGTACGCTGCTATTTTACGATTACCAACACTGAATACTCATTTGCGATAATTTTTTTATTATAAACTAGCTGTGCCCACCACTTCGTCCGTAATCGTAATTTTGGGTAGCATTTTTAATGACTGGGAGTGTTATAAATAGAGATCGGATAATCGGATGCATATTTACCTAAAGTTAATTTTTGGCTCACAAATTACGGAAGCGGCTTTTTAAAATACATTTTGTTAAATAAAAATCACGGGAAAATACGGGACTGCAAATTTAACGTAGTGATATTGTTTGAAAATTACTAAATTAGCACGTGGTATTTATTTTCAAAAGACCGAGACTCCGGGTTCATTTATACAACTATGCATACGTATTTACATGAAGTTTAGTTTCAGTTCCCCGATTAATGAATGTACGATTAATGAATGTACGATGTAATAAATTACATGAAGAGTGTTATACGAAAATAGTGAGCTAGTTTGACTACACAATAATCAATCAAATAATTGAATAAAAAAACAGAAATGGCGAAAAATTTTATTTAACAAAACAATAAAAAGCCGTTTCCATACTTTGTCTTAAACTAACTTTAGGTAAATATGCATCTGATTATCCGATCTCTAGTTATGAACGTAAGTGTAGACAAATATAATCAGACAGCTTCGAACTGTTAAGCTATCGGGATTTACACGTGTTATTGTGAGTCAATCATAAAAGATAGATATATGATGTATTGGGATATTTTTTATATAATTTTAAGGAGAACATTTCCGTCATACATAATTTCTGTGTAGCTTAACCATAAAGGTTGCACACGCGTCGGAAACTTAAAAAATGGAGTAACTTCTTCCTTTTTTGCAACATTTCCCTTCACTGCTCTGCTCCTATTGATTGTAGCGTGGTGTATATATATACGCGTCTATTAAACAAACTTATTACTCTAACTTTCAGATTTCAAAACACGACAGGTTTGTTTATGGATAAAATGTGTAACTTGTTACAATACACTTTCACAAAGCACACGTGAAAAATACTATATCGAAAAAAGCGGCCAAGTGCGAGTCAGACTCAAGCACGTAGGATTCCGTACCACTATATGTACATCTAAATAAATGTTTTTCTTTATTCTTTTATGTTTTGTTACCGTTTTACGGTTTACGATTTATAACTTAAAAAAAACTAATTATTAGATCTCGTTCAAACCAATTTAATTTTCGGTGGAAGTTTGCATGGTAATCATATATTATCTTAGACCTATACATAGATAACCCGTATGGGTTTGATGAAAAAATAAATTGAGTTTACGTATGAGGAACCCCAAAAAGTAATTGTTTATTTTTTAGTATGAAACTCTTAATGCGGTTCACCGAATAGATCTACTTTCCACAGTATAACTCTTATAGTTTCCACAGTATAGCTCTTATAGTTACGGGAAAAAGTGGCTGTGATATACGAACGGACAGACGGACGGACGGACAGACATGACGAATCCATAAGGGTTCCGTTTTTTGCCATTCGGCTACGGAACCCTAACAAATATATTACAAGATTAATAGTTTGTTTAATGTTAAAAATACATGAATTAAATTTATATTTTATACAATTTACACTATAAGATTATATAACAAATTAGTATTGATAAATCTGTTGACGTAATAAACGATGTATATCTGATGCTTATGTTTTGATTGCGATCTGAACTTTATCTTGTAGCAACAGACAGACGTACTGTCGCCGTCGCTTCCCAATTGACAATACACGGGCTCCATGTGACAGACTCTACCTGTCAAGCGCATAGTATTATATATTCGTATTCAAACCAGTGGCGGATCCAGGGATCCCCAGGGTACCATGGGGGTAATGACCCCCCCCCCCCTCTTTGAGCTGGTTCCAGGACTTAGGTGGAGCACTAATTGAACATAATAACTCGAGTCATAACTAGAGATCGGATAATCGGATGCATATTTACCCAAAGTTAATTTTTGGCTCACAAATTATGGAAGCGGCTTTTTAAAATACATTTTGTTAAATAAAAATCCCGGGAAAATACGGGACTGCAAATTTAACGTAGTGATATTGTTTGAAAATTACTAAATTAGCACGTGGTATTTATTTTCAAAAGACCGAGACTCCGGGTTCATTTATACAACTATGCATACGTATTTACATGAAGTTTAGTTTCAGTTCCCCGTGCGATTTATGAATGTACGATTTATTACATGAAGAGTGTTATACGAAAGTAATGAGCTAGTTTGACTAAAACAATAATCAATCAAATAATTGATTTTTATTTAACAAAACAATAAAAAGCCGTTTCTATACTTTGTCTTAAACTAACTTTAGGTAAATATGCATCCGATTATCCGATCTCTAGTCATAACACTCGATATACTGCTGCTATGACAAATCATTCACCACGGCTATGGAATATAAATAGGCTGCATTTTTCCGTGCGTGCTCCCAGTCAATCCGCGTAATACAGAATATCGTCGACCCAGGCACGTCATTTCTGACCCTCCCGACTCATTGACGCTGGCTCTTCAAGCCTTGCGAGAGGCGGCATCTGCGCCGCCATCCCTTAGTTAGTCCATACTTCGCAGCTTGCCGCACATGTACGAGTAGGCCCCATCACTTCAAGGCCGGACTCACTTTGGCGTACCGAGCCTTCCTTCGCGCATATGTCCTCTTCGGAGGGCAGCGCCGACGTGCCCTCTTCGGAGGGCAGCGCCGACGTGCCCTCTTCGGAGGGCAGCGCCGACGTGCCCTCTCCTGAGGGTGCGCCAACCATTCCGTACAAGCCATGAGGCCACTAGGGCCAAGGCTAGGCTGAGTTTAGTCGGTAGGTCTGTTGGATCGAGCCGCCTCGATTCACCAGGAGTCCGACATAATCAACGCATCCCTGCTTGCCTGTTGCGTTGGTATCCATGAGGATTCTCAGCCTCTCCTGAGGAAAAAAAAAAAAAAAAAAACCGTGCGTGATAGTGCTTCTCTGGATGTCTTCAAGAGAAGATGGCAATTACGTGTATGTGTACAAGTTATTATGTGTTAAATTTTTCAAGTGCACAATGAAGGGGCATATTACATCTCGAACTAAAAAATGGTTAATTTTGGCGTTCTCGATCTCAGAAACAAAGATACATTAACAATTTTAACTTAGTGAATAATGAAGAATAGCTATTGACATAGTTCGTAGCGGCCGCGGTTCGCTTTTTGTAAATTTCGCTTAACTTTTTAATAAAACCCAAAATTGTAAAGAAAGATTTTCATAAAATGCGCGAAGGCACTTTTTTGAGCTCCTGGATCGAACTACTGTTCTACATAAATGAAATTAATAAATGATAATTTTATCTCTTGTTAATATAGTTCGTAGCGGTCTCAGAATTTTGATATATTACTGATTTAATATAGAAAAAAAAAATCTTATTCTAAACGAAAAAAACTACGAAAATCGCTTTAAGTTGACTGTGAATATCTTCTATCTACGATAGTATTTATTCATAAAATTTATACCAGAATAAATGTCACTTTATGAGGAATAAATATGTTATATTTTTTAACCAAGAATTTATTATCTTATTTTAATAAAAACGATAAATCATACTGCAAAATTACTACAAAATGCGATGCGTAGGCCGTCCGAATTCATTATAGCATAGAGTAACTTTTACATATACATATTATAGCTTGAGCGCTCCTCAGAGTCGGACCTATGTCGAATTTCTTCGCGATTCATCGTGCCGTTGAGCGTCAGAGTATAGCGCGATTATCAGTTTTGATCACGTAATTAAAATTATTTTTTTGCGACTTTTAAACTATTATATATTTTGATTTCACATTTTTTTTTAAGTTATTCAATTCTATATATTATTTTTATTTATTATGTCTAAAGGTTTATCAAACCAAAACCATTGGATCGATTTGATGGAAATTTGGCAAATAGGCGATTCTGTTTTATGATGATTTATACTCCTATATAATTGGTAACTAGTTTTTTTTTTCTAATCTGAGCTATTTTTAATTTAACACTAAACCCGTCTTTTGCTAAATAACATAAAGGGTTTTTCAATAAGGGCGGGTAGATTTTGAAACGAAATTAAACAAGCTGCGTATGAGGTATCAACAATTTTTTTTTTTATTTAAAAGGCACATATATGCCATTAAGTATGGAAGATGACATCATTCAAATGCCCGCCTCGGCTTCTCACAGTGGCACGGATCCGAGTGGTCCAATTTTCAATAACTCTTCCGCATAGATCCGCCTGAATTTGAGCGATGGCATGTGTTATGTTCGCCTTTAGGGCATCGGTGGATTGTGGTTTATTTGCATAGACCTGCGACTTCAAAAAACCCCACAAGAAAAAGTCTAGCGGGGTTAAATCGCATGACCTTGGTGGCCAATTCACATCACCCCTGCGAGAGATAGCCTTAGTCTCAAATCGCTCATGCAGAATGTCAATCGTGGCGTCCGCTGTGTGGCACGTAGCGCCATCCTGCTGGAACCACATGTCGTCTAGGTCCATATGGTTCAACGCGGGCCATAAAAAATTGGATATCATCGTTCTGTAGCGCTCGCCGTTGACAGTGACCGCCTCACCAACGTCGTTTTCGAAAAAATACGGACCAATGACGCCGCCGGCCCAAAATCCACACCAAACCGTAACTTTTTGAGGATGCATTACCACCTGGTGAACCTCGTGTGGGTTTGTGTTGTTCCATATACGGCAATTTTGTTTGTTAACAAAGCCATTCATCCAAAAATGCGCCTCGTCGCTAAAGATGATTTTTTGCCCGAAATAGGGATCATCTTCCAAACGATTCGAGGCCCAGGCAGCGAACAAACGACGTTGTCTATGGTCATGAATTTTGAGCTCCTGGGTCAGTTGAATCTTATACGGGTGTAACCCTAAGTCCGTCGCAAAATTCGCCAAGTTGAAGTTTGCGAAAGACTGAGTTCTTGTGCACGGCGAGGAATCGACTGCCTCGGGTTCTGCTGTACACTTTGACGGACCGCCGCGATGTTCTCGGCTGATCTTGCGTTTCTTGAACGTACAGGTGTGGGTTGATCGATTAACGAACCGGTTGTTTCAAATTTTGCCACCAAACGCTGAAGAGTCGACTGTGAAAGGCCACCACGTCTACCGTAAAATGGGCGCAATGCACGCAACGTTTGCACTAACGAATACTCATTTTGATAATAAAGTTTTATCATTTGTACGCGCTGTTCAATCGTGTAACCTGCCATGGTGATTTCGCATAAGCAACTGAATAATAAGCAAAAGATTTGACAAGTGTCACCAAAACAAAATGGCCGCCACGGGCCGCCAAAATCTACCCGCCCTTATTGAAAAACCCTTTACTAAGCAATATTTAATAAACATTATTTTTAACAATATCATCTGTCCTATTCATAATATCATCTTCATATAATGTGTTTCTTCATATACGATATATATAGCAATAACGAATTATTCCATAAATATATAAATATAAAAATTTTGGGAAAGTATCAAAATCGCTTAGTCGCAGCGTCAACACAGTATTTTGGACGTGTGACTTTCAATGAGTTGGCGGGACGCTTCGAAATACCTAATCTCGCAGAATGAAAAATTGTAATAGGCCTCTTAAGAATAAATATTTTTCAGTAGAGTACTTACGTAAATTAATAAAATACCTACTTTTTATTTGTATCTATTGGTATCAAAATTAAATTATAAGTTCTTGACTTGACCATGACTATATGACCCCCTCCCCGCCCCCCGGCGCTAAATCTGGATCCGCCCCTGATTCAAACAACCACAAAAAAGGGATTGAATTTACCATAGATAATATAAATGCAATACTGCCTTCTATACAATTGTTTATAGCAGAATTGACACTGCAGAAACATATGGTAGTATACGGAGATGAAAGAAACGTATTAATTAGTCACGAATTGTTACCGCCGATGAAAAACAGATGGCGCTACGTGTGCTATGTAGCGTTCGAGCGGCAGCAACCGAATTTATCCGAGCACTCTCGAGCTCGGCGGCTTTGTGGCAACTTCACTTTAATGAAGGACAAAATGAATATTTGTTGAGATTTGATCATTTGTATCAAAGATCCTAATCAATAAAGTGCTTCATTTGCATCATTTGTATTAGTGAGTCTGAACCGATTTTCCGAGTCCAGAGTCACTGATACAAATACACTGATATAAATATTGATATTGAATCGTTTAACACATTCCGTGCACCCCATTTGGGTCCGACTGGGGGCGGGCGGTGCCATAGCTAGCGCCGCCACTCGGATACGAGCGAACGTCCCGTTCATTTTGTAGTAGTCAGTAAACCGACCCGAGTGTTCGGCACCCAGCATGCTGTGTGCCGACCACCCGGATCCGAAAAATGTGTTTTTTATTGAAATAAAAATAATAACAATATAGATACATTTTTTCAAATATTCACATGTACTTAATCAAAATTCGCCGCAAAAAGTTTTGGTTCCCAGCTACTATTTTTATTTATTTTGTAAGCAATCGAATGAAACCAAAATGTAATTGAGCGACGTGATCTGAAGCGCTCCGACTCTGAACTATTTACTTATCTCAATCGTGTAAGCGCCGCGTGCCGATTGAAACCGAGATGCAATTGAGCGAATGATGCATTTGTTAGAGATTTGAATCAGTGAATCACTTGGAAGAAACGCCTCACTGAGTTGTTTCTGTAAAGATTGACACATCTCTACTTCACTTCTCATTTACTTAGTCGACAAGTGAGCACACATTTTTCAAATGACCCTATATGATTTCTATTAAATATTAGTCGAGCTTCTTTTCCATAAATTAAATCATAATTAAGCATTTAGTGTTTAGTAGAGAGTTACGTCATTCTCTTAATAATAGCGTGGATCTTTTTACAGAATATGTAGTAAAATATAATAAATGCAATAAGAATAATATGACAGAGTATTTTAAGGAAGCAACTCGGCGTCGGCGTCAGTTAACGTATACTGTGACTTCTTAACTCCGTCCTCGTCATTTATGGTGGTTTTTCAATTTGTTCTATTAAAGGAGGTGGTGTTTGAGTCGGCGACCCATCTGATGCTGTCAGTGCCATTAACTTGTTGTGTACTAGGCTATCATAGCTCTGGAAAAGTCTAAAAACACCAACGATGTATACAAATCCTGGTCTTGAGCGTGCTATGAGAGACGTTAAGCAAAGCAGTTGTTGCATCTGATTGATGCATCAACAAAATTAAAGTATCTGAAAACATTGTCACCTGCGCACATACCACGTTTCTGATATCTTTGATATGAAAGTTAAAAATACTTGGCCTCAGACCTTTCAAGTCTGTTGGAATATTTATTTTGGGTAGAGGAATTACTATTGCCTTTTTCCAGATATGTATCAATGACAGATATGTATTATTGATTGCAATACATTAAAGATATGCAAACACTTTAAAAACATATTAAGGCTGATGACAGCGCACCCAATTGCTTTAGATTTTAGACTAGGTATAATTTTTAGCACAGCTGCGGTGCCGCCGCGGGTCGCCGGCGGGCGCGAGGAAGTCGCGACTGCTACGGCGACTCTGGATGGATCACGCCCCTTCCGTGGCCGGGGGGCGTCGTCGGTGGAGGAGACCGGGGGAGGTGGTAGCCTCCCCGAGGAGGGCTCCCCTCTAGGCAGGGGAGCGGAGGCTGGGGGTTCCCGGAAGTGGCTTGATGTTCCCGGGGGCTCCCTACATGCCTGAGGAAGGCCATCCCTGAAGTTTTTAGTGGGTAGGCCTCCCCCTTCTGGGGAGGAGAGTCCCACATAACCGCCGGCTCGCCACAGCCGGGGTATGCAATTTAATGCATTTTCCTCAGGGGAACAAAAAAAAAAAAGACTAGGTATAATTTTAATATGTTAAAAATTTGTATTTTCGATTTCGAAATTGGTTAGCACCGAGATGCTAACAGTTGAAGATCCTGATACGTTCATAAAATTATGATTTATGGCCATAGGATCATTGAGGAACGTTGGTAGTTCTAACGACTTCGTTTAATATAATAAATTAAGATCATCTTATTCGCCGTTCACATTATTATTAAAATCGATGGCTCCAATGTACACTCCTCTAACTCAAAAATGACGAAATTTCTTTTTTTACGTAAATCTCCTAACTATTTCATAAGCCTTAAGCCCCTTAAATTTCTTGAAAATATCTTAAGAAACAAAAAAAAATTCAGGTTTACATAACGCTAAGTAGATGTACTTTTGGCAATCGTGTGATAGACATAGCTCTATATCAATATAGCGGAGTGTATACCGCCCGCACAGGAGACCTATTTTTGAATTACGAATGCGACTTCGAAATCACCGATGTGACTAATAATCACCGATTTTCAATAATTCTTATTTTTGAATATCACTGATGTGACTACCTTAGTCACAGGTGTGATTTCATTACGAGTGCCCTCACCCACTCGTAATCAAGTCATACTTGTGGAAATGTTATCTGTGTTTTGTTTGGAGAATATATATATATATATATATATATATAATATATATATATATATATATGTGTGTGTATATATATATATATACATATATATGAATGTAGCATATATTATATATATATATATATACTAAATATATAATAACCATGATGGTTAAGCCGGCAATAACCGGCAGCGGCTACATTCTGCGTGGAACCGAACTCTTACATTTATGTGTGTACTTTATCTATGTTGGCAGCTCTGCGATCGACTTTCAAAAATTGGATGTTTAGGAATCCGTGACCTCAAAGTCACCGCTAACTATTTAGTCAGCGGTGATTTCGAAATCACATTCGTAATTCAAAAATAGGTCTCCTGGTATTTGTATTGGCAATATTAGGCGCACCTTATCATTATCCCATAGTACAAAAGCTACAATAGTAGGGCGCAATCCAGAGATTTTCTTTAATATCTACTACTAAAAAACCCGTAAGTACATTCAGATTTTAAGTTACATTCCGCTATTTAACACTTAGCGGTTTGTGTCCTGGCAGAAAATTTTCTCGATATGCCAAATGTAAAACGCAAACTTTTTTAAATTGCAAAAATAAGTCTTATTATCAGAAAATAATGGTGAGGAGACTGTTAATTACTTACAATTTGACGACCTCCATAGTCGAGTGGATAGTACACCGGTTTCAAGGTGTCGCCATCTCTGAGGCCCCGGGTTCGAATCCCGGTGGGGGCAGATGTTTGTGTGATGAATGCGAGCATTTGTACCTTAGTCATGGTTGTTGATATATATTTGTATAAAAATATTTATATATGTATAATATATGTATGTCTATCCGTTACCCTAGATCCCATAGCACAAGCCTTATAGAGCTTAGTTTGGGCTAGGCTAATTGGTGTAAGTGTAACAAATATATATGTATATATATTTCCAACTTTACTAATATAAGGATAAGGTACCGACAACAATTAATTTAATGTTCTGTATTATTTTATTTTCCCACATACATTCCACCAAATATGAGTTAGCGGAGTGTATCCCGACTTGGAATTAGAGTTTTTTCAGTTAATTCCGCTAAGTAGGACTTACTTTAAAACCATAAATAATTACAAAATATTATAAATGGGGTTCGAAACAACAGCAAATCAAGAAGTTATTTAAAAAAAAAACATAATTTTATTTACAAAAACAAAGATTTTATTAACTTTTTTCATTCAAATGCTCCTCCTGTAAACCAACATTTTTGGAGTTAGAGGAGTGTACATTGGAGCCATCGAAATATGCCCTACATTTCACGAAACAAAACTTCGTTAACTAGTGCTTTTGAGATAGTATAGCAAGAAATTTAATAATCTTTTATTTCGATAATTCTGCGAGGTCTTATCACATAGTCTCATCATTAGCTTGATTATATTGAAAACCGAAAGAAGAGTGCCATCCATAATATTGAACGTCCTCTAAGGTGAGCGATTGTCAAACACAGAGTAACAGTTAAAAAACCGACAGAGTAGTAAAAAACCGACCAAGTGCGAGTCGGACTCGCGCACCGAGGGTTCCGTACAAACCTGCAAGGTTTACAAAGTTCGTTCATTACAATTCCCTTGCGTGTAGTTGCGAGTTTCAAAATATGCGGTATCAATGGTTGTACTTTGCGTTTTGCGTTTTTGCGTTGACTTAGATTTTTTTTTCACGGGTTAAAGGCAATTAGATCTAAGTATTTGATATGAATTTCAACTTGATAGCTCTACGCGTTCATGAGGAAAAAAGTAATAAGTTTATATTTATTAAAAAAATATATATTTTGTAATGTAACTAAAAATTTAAGGTTTTCGGAATTTTTCCTTTATGTGTGCTATAAAACGTTGCTTCATGCCAAATTTCAAGATTCTAGGTCGACTGGAAGTACCCTTTAGGTTTTGATTCCCTTGCGAGTACTTGCGAGTTTCAAAATATGCAGCTTAAATTGCTGTTTCTTTTGATTGCGTTGACATAGAAGTTTGATTTTGTTACAGCTTAAAGGTATTATAGACCTGAGTATTTGGTATGAATTTCAATTTAATACCTCTACGCGTTTATGAGGAAATGGGTAGTAAGTTTAAAATTATTAAAAAAATATATATATTATGTGATGTAACTAAAAATTTATGGTTTTCGTAATTTTTCCTTTATCTATGCTATAAGACGTTGCTTCGTACCAAATTTCAAGATTCTGAGTTCACGGGAAGCACCCTGTAGGTTTTGATTCCCTTGCAAGTGTCGAAAATTTGCGGCATAAACAGCTGTATCTTTTGATTGCGTTGGCTTAGAAGTTTGATTTTTTCACAGCTTCAAGGGACAGTAGACCTGAGTAATTGATATAAATTTCAGCTTCATACCTCCACGCGTTCCTGAGAAAAAGGGTCTTGACAGACGGATGGACAGACGGACAACAAAGTGATCCTATAAGGGTTCCATTTTTTCCTTTTGAGGTACGGACCCTAATGAATCATATTGTAGAGAGTTTAGCTGTAAAATAATTTTAGGCGGTAGAAATAGTTACGAACTTCAAGATATGTTATTGAAAATGAAGACTATCAAAAATTTTACAGATTTATGATTCTAATTTACTGTTCGATGACTTCGTCTTCTCCGCCCGTCTTCCTTTCTTAAAAGGAATATTTCATTTATTAAGTTGAAGCAGAGTTAGCTTTGTACTTAAAAACATGAGCTTGGAGTTGTTGGTATAACTAAAGACAGTTCACTTACTGCAGTTGGAAATACCTGTCAAGTCATTATTAATTGTTGCCTCAGTTAGTGCACTTTTAGTGATTTTCTAGAAAGAATAGCAATAAGAACGAATAAGACCTTTTAATTAAAACGTACATGCTTTCTCCGTTTCGTGGGTAAATAAAGAGCAAGAAACATCAAAACAGTTTATTTTCATTAATGTTTATTTATAATGTAATAAATATTTGTTTTAAACATTCACAGGGCGAGCAAGACAGCAGAGACGATTTTGAATGCGTTAAAATAGATTTATGCATTTACATTATTATTAAAACATTATCATTAAATAAATTCTATAAAGTAATAAACTTCATTGCTTACATCACTTTAGCCTTAAATACTTAAATGATGATAAATATTATTTCTACGGTAGGAAGACTACACTTTATAATTAAATTATTATGTTTATACAATATTTATATTATGCACGATATATTTATTATATACATAATTATACATCCCAACTAATATTATAAATGCGAAAGTAACTCTGTCTGTCTGTTACGCTTTCCCGCTTAAACTTCGCAACCGATATTGATGAAATTTGGTACAGACAATCTTTAGAGCCTGAGACAGAGCATAGGCTTTTACTACTACTTTTTATTTCGAAAAAAGGGATGAAGGGGTTGAAATAGAGGTCGAAAGTTGGTATGGGATTTCTTAATTTTAAAAGATAAAACCATGAAACTTTATTTTTAAGGACTTGATAAGAAATCATTAAACATTTGTTCCAGCATTTTTAAAATTTCGACCAGCTAGGGGGTGAAATATGGGTTGAAAGTTAGTATGCAAGTTCGTCAAATATCACGTCATAAGAAACAAAAAATCGTTTGTTCTAGCATTTTGAAATTTTTACCAGTATGGGGGTGAAATAGGGGTCGAATTGAAGAAAAGACCATGAATCTTGGTACGTAAGGGACCAGGATTGAATAAAACTAATTACACGCGGGCGCAGCTGCGGGCGGAAGATAGTTAATAATAAAAGCAATAGTTGACTATAAACCAAACTGAAGGTCTATTTCATAATGTTCTTTGAACATTAAATATATACAATCAGAAATATGATTGAAAAGACTCTGCATAAATGGGGCAAAATTGATCTTTCGTAGATGTCATATCATCATATTCATTAGCATGATGTCACAAATACTCAATGAAATGAAACTCAAATATGTCAATGCTGGTTATTGGTCTTCCCAGGCTACTTAGATAGGTTCTGTTTTTGTTTCTGTTTTTGCGTTCCAGTAAGTGGTAGCCGTTTACTGGCCGCTAACAAAGTTGGGGTGTCCAGTAGTCTGCTATCCGTTTTAGGGTATCCTTTATTTAGGTTGATGGTTGGGGTGCGCCGAGTCTTGGTCGCAGAGATCGGGCGAGATCTGCTTCCGTCGGCATTGATTGCCGCAATGCTGGTGGACGAGGGAGGTTGGAGGGCTGTGGCCTCCTTCTGTAAAGCAGTAATGCCCCAGAAGGAGGCCGCCGAGCGCGGTCGGGAGATGGCCGATCCCGCTCGAAGGAGGCGGCGCCGGGCTCGGTAGCACAGCTGCGGTGCCGCCGCGGGTCGCCGGAGGGCGCGAGGAAATCGCGCCCGCGGATACCGGGACCCGTGAGGGACCACGCCCCTTTCGTGGCCGGGGGGCGTCGTCGGTGGCGGAGATCGGGGGAAGTATTGTAGCCTCCCCCGAGGAGGGCTCCCCTGTATCGGCAGGGGAGCGGAGGTTGGGGGTTCTCGGAAGTCGCTTGGTGTTCCCGGGGGCTCCCTACATGCCTGAGGAAGGCCATCTCTGAGGTTTTTAGTGGGTAGGCCTCCCCCTTCTGGGCAGGAGAGCCCCACATAACCGCCAGCTCGCCACAGCCGGGGTATGCAATTTAATGCCTTTTCCTCAGGGGAACAAAAAAAAAAGGGTTGATGGTTGGGGTGTCCTTTATTGATATAACTCATTATCTAATTGAGCTAGGTACGCCAGGTGCAAGCGTTTTCAACAAACCCTTTAAATTGATAAATACTTGATTATTGCAGTCAAGTATTTGGAGCTTGTCTACAGGAAAAAGAACCATTATTTTGAATTAAAATTCGATAGCATTTCATGATCCTATGACCCTTCAATAGAATAAATAGCGCCTAATAATAATACTAACTTTTATTTCGGACAAGTTCGATTGTAAGACTTATTTAAAAACTTACATTAAATGCTGTTAAAAGTACTCTAAATTTATTTCAAACAGCTTTCGGTCAATAATACATGTACTTAAGTGATAGTCATAAATGTGGCTAGTCTCTCATTTCGCAGCTTTAAAATTATTTCCATTTGTTGCTACATAATACATAAATTAGTTTGTAGCAATAAATGTGAATGCTGTACGCACAAGAGGCGCAGCATAAACAAAACAAGATAGGAGACAAGATATTTATCCTCGCCCTTTTATACAGGAATTCACGAGATGGAATTAAGGTTTTCAACGACTTGTATAGTTTACAAGATATAATAAAGACTGGAAACATATCAATAGTGGGACCAGAATTAAAATGCTTGTTGTGTAACGATTTAAATATGCTATCAACCTTAGCGTAGCGTTTTTTTTAAATTAAATCAGTTCCAAAATAGCGAAAGAGGGATAGTTGATTCTTAGTTCTTGTCCTTCGTCTCACTTTATGGGGAACTGTTGAAAAGTGATGCAAACTAAAACTTCGGCTAATCTTAAACGTACCATACATTTAATAGGTTCAGTCGAAATGCTATAAACACTATCTACATATTATATTTAACAATAGCTACGTTAAAGTTTATTATAGCTTTAAGCCAGTAATATTTGCTTTCCAGCTTTAAGTACATCTAATGCTTATAGTAAGTTGTCAGTACTGTCCTGGCTCAAAGCTACGCCCTGTGCATGTTTAGGTGTTCCATCACATCGCTTAAAATCTAAAATATATTTCTGATATACCAAACCACGAACCGAAACAGTTTTTATATAACCAATAACTCGTTATATATATTACACATCACTATCTCTGTCTTTTCCAGGTATATTTACACATTACGGTACGAATATTTTATTATTTACAAATGGTTATTAACAATTAATATTCGTTTGTGCAAATTTGATTTGAAATATTCATATCAATATGTACATATATAACATAAATATGCTTACGTGACAAAACTGATGGATGATGGCACTAGCCTTTCCGATTACTTCAATGAAGCAGTGATAAGAGAGTTAATAGAATACGATGTACTTGTAACTGTACTGGCGCATGGTATTTTAAATTTGATTGGAGATAGACTTAAAAAATAATTTATTAGTAATAATTTCAAGCAGTTATTCTTTCTAGTAGTATACATAGAAGATTATGATTTATTAATAACTAAATGTAATTCGATTTAAACTGGTACTTTCATTTAGTTCACACAACCCTCATACACTACTACAATATCACTTTCATTTTAAACTATTACAGGTTTCCTCCCTTTCATTTTACAAGAGCAACTTTTCTTTTTGATACTACCATTAGTTTTGGCGTTTCTGAACACCTCATTGAGTGAACTAGAAGAATATCGTTGCTATAAAGTATCAGCTTTGTCATTCGCTAAGTTAACATTGACTGTTTTATCATTTGGATTAGCGAGTTGTTTATGCTTATCCGTTGGATTATTGCTAATGGAATTAATGTTGTTACACTGGATATTTGAGTTTTCTTCGTCATTTTTCTCTTTTATGTCGATTCTATTTGTAGTATCGTTGAGCATTTGCACAGTCTGTCCGTTTGTAAGTTTGCTGAAATCGGCAGCTTCCGTCTGCGTTCCCTTGTCCTCGTAGGAGACTTCTGTAATTAAAATAGAAATAACATTATCAAATATATTAATATGGCTCATAATAATTATTTCCCTTTAAAAGTGTTGGTCTGGTATTTCAATGGAAAATCTTATATAATAAATATAACAACATAATAATGTAAATTAAATGAATAGGGTCAAATATCATTAACTTATTCAGCAGGTCTAATAAAGTGAACCATTTCAACCTCCCTTGAAAGAACCAGTCGAACAGCAGTCAATATTTTGCTGTTACTCACAAGTTAATTTTGAACTAGCATGACGGGTATCTTTTCATAATAAAAAGACTCTGAGTGAAACATTGAAGGAAATTAATATTATAACAGTTGCGTCACAATATATTTAATAATATATTTTATATCTGCGTAAATATATGAATATATTTTTAAAAAGATGAATATTTATTCTGTTAACAATGGGTTAAAGCAACTTTACCAAATACCAGATTCTAAAATAATTTTAGTTCTTTGTGTAAATTTCTACAATAAAATCCCAAGTAATATTAAAGGCGTTGTTTAAAGAAATTTGAGTCTAAAATCAAACAAGTGCTTATGTAAAATGTTTATTCTAATTATCTACCAGTCGAAACTATTTGAATTAGATTAAAAAAGCTTTTGACATTCGTAATTGCACTTTGTGTGTCTGGTGCAAGAAATTATTCCAGTCACACCACCAGATATTTCAAGATCTAACTCTTGTTATTAAATTATTATTGTAATGTAGATATTTATAAAGAGGATATAGAAAATAAGATCTTCCGATTGTTTACTTGATGGAAAGTGAAGATGAGGGCAAGGATGGAACATACTTATCCAGTAGGTGCATTCACTCTTTTCTTAAAAAGCTCCAAGTTGTACTGTGAAGGGAACAAATCTGCGGGCAAAGAGTTCCACTCTCTTGGCGTTTGCCAAATGAATGAAGAAGCGGATCGCTTCGTGCGCTTGGCAGGAATATCAATGACATAACCGACAAACATGCCACCCTACGACGAAGTTGGAGGCTGTGCAGCTTGGCCTCGGTTAGTTTGGTGTCACCAATGAGGGTCTTTGCACGTTTGTCAATAGAATTGAGAGCCGCTAGTTGATAATCGGCAGACCCATCCCACAAGTGGCAGCAGTACCCCAGACAAGATCGAACTTGTGCTTGATATAGTTGGAGCAACTGTTCTGGTGTGAAGTACCGCCTGACCTTGAAGAGAATGCCGATCTTCATTGCTGCACTTTTGGCAATGGATTCTATGTAGCTACCAAAGTTAAGGTTATTATTAACTTGCACACCAAGCAGGTGGAGATGATCTGTTACCGGTATGGACATACTAAGGAAAGTCGGAGTCAGATGAAAGGGACCGTTTAGTGGAGAACAAACACGCCTGCGTTTTTTAGTGTTGAATTGGACCAGATTGGCATCACCCCATTTAGAGACTACCCGGAGTGTGGAATTTAAACGTTCCACCATCGATTCTCGACAACATCGGATTTCCTCTTTATTGGCCTTTGCATTGGAGATATATCTATCTACGACTGTGATGTCGTCGGCATACCCGAAGATTCCAGGTACCAGTAAGTCGTTGATGTGCAGAAGAAATAGTGTTACCGAAAGTACGGAACCTTGAGGAACTCCAGCATCAATACTCAGTTGTTCGGAGCAGCAGCCATCTAAAGCTACTTGAATGGAACGTTCACTCAAAAAGTTCGAGATCCAATTGCAATGGTTCAGGGGTAGACCATAAGATGGAAGCTTGCTTTTATGGGCTGGAATGCCAGACTCTGTCAAAAGCTTTAGATATATCTAAGGATACTGCGAGAGCTTCGCCGTACCCATCAATAGCATCGCCCCATAGGTATGTGGCATACACGAGAAGTAATCCCGTCGACCGGTCTTTTCGAAAACCGTACTGACGGTCGCTGAGAAGGTCATTATCTTCGAGGTATGCGAGGAGTCGGTTGTTAAGAACACGTTCCATACATTCACATGGACGTGATTGACTGGGTCGGCTCTGTTACCTTTTTTGGGTACTGGTTGTACATTAACTAGCTTCCAAGATTTGGGAACCACTCCAGTCGCCAATGAAAGTCGGTACAGGCGTGTTAAAATCGGAGCCAACTCGGGCGCACAGTTACGTAGGACAATAGCCGGTATGCCGTCAGGTCCGCTGGCTTTATTCAGGTTTAGACTTCTTAGAACCTTAAGTACCTCTTTTTGGTGAATGTGAACTACTGGCATAGAGCAGTTAGTTTGAGGTAGAGATGGCGGAAGTTTTCCTGCAGAGTCCAAATGCGAATTCTCAGCAAAAAGAGAGGCAAATAGATTTGCTTTCTCCTTTGCTGTATGAGCCAGTGAGCCGTCAGGTTTTAACAATGGTGGTAAGTTAGGTCGACAGAAGTTAGCTTCGGTTGCTTTGGTTAGGGACCAAAAAGCTTTGCTGCCCGTTGGATATGAGGCTAGCTTTGATCCTATGCGGCGATATGAGCAAATCTCGCTCGGCACAATTGTTTCTTGCATATCTTAGCGACTTTATTATAAGCCTTCTTAAGGTCTTGCTAGAGTAAATAGATATACGACTGAATGTAATAGAAGAATGAGTGTATGTAATATTTTTTGAGTAATAGCTTATACTTTATATATGTAATAAATTACATGTCGTTTTTTAACCACTGGACAATTGTAAGTATTCATATAAACATTAAATACATCATCAACTTTTATAATGGTAACAAATCTGAAATTATCAATAGGCGATTGGTATGTAATAACATACCGTGTTGAAAACGTTAATTGATAGATCCAACTCGGTTGGGTAGCGTTCAGCTTCACCACAGTGCTTTAAGATGAAAGTCTTTGCAATTTACAACTTTTTAAAGGAACTTTAGTAACGAGCATGAGGATTTTGGAAAATTACTACAATTAACAATTATGTTTTAAAAGTTCTTTTTAACTTCGATGATAGGATATTTTCATGTGCCATATTGCTAAGTTTATTAGGATATGACAAAAGTATTTGATCACGTAGATCATGAAGTATTGATATGAGAGGTAATACTCGTAATTTAATGGAATCATATTTAAGTTAAAGATATCAATATACTGAACAGATTTCTATGGGTTTAAAAAAAGAAATAAAATATTAGTCTGAAAGTAGAATAATCACATATGGAGTTCCTCAGGGTAATGTTTTCGGTCCTCTATTGTTTATCATTTATATTATGACTTCACCAACTCTAGTAAGCATCCAATGATGTGATGAATATTCGCTGATAATATTGCGTAATTAAGTCTTAATTAATTACGCTGACGCAGTACTGTTCACACCAACTTCGAATATTTGTCGGGTATATGGTGATTGCATCAAAATGTTTTCCTTCACACATCAGATAGATGTACTTATGAAATTCAAAAAACACATTGGTACATGGCAGGGATGACCCTAGATCTCCCTAATAGAAGACCAATGCTGAGACTATAGTGTCACCAATAGTGTACCAAGTAGCCTAATCTCAATTTCTGGTATATAATTTGTTTAAAATAAGTGAGTGGGTTATTATTATGGTGATCCAATGCAGATTGGTAGGGAGACCATGGAACAGAGCGCGAGAAGGGCAGGACTTACTGCTGGCGAGGGCGGGCGCGGCGAGGGCGGGCGCGGGCGCGGCGGCGGGCTTGCGGCTGTAGCGCACGGGCATAATGCTCTGCCGCACGTTGCGCTCCGGCCGGATCAGAATTATGTACAGCTGCCAAACAATGCTCACTTTTTTTAATCTAATTACTATAAACAGTATTTTGTGAAATAAACAGGTCATTAAGCAATGTTCATACACACAATATAATGCACATTTATAACTTTGAATTAAGTGTCTAGTGAATTTCCAGATTCTAGCCGTAACTGAGGCAAACGTGTGGTGTGTAAGAGTTGCAAATTATGGTATAAATATGAGAATCGTTAACAATCTTGCAAATAAACTTAACATAAACTTTAACAAGAGAACAAACAATAAATGTGTGACTTATATAACTAAAATTTCTATTCATACGTAACGTTAATCCAAAGTTATTCTTTGTTTGTAGTTTGTTTTAGATACATATCTTTGTTTTAAAATACCTAGACGGATTTTCATATAAGTCAGATATAATATGGACTCCGTTGATTCTAACACCTGAATACCTAATACTTTCCGGGTTAGATTATACAATGAAAACCAAACCTTTCAAGTGACGCCCTTAGCTAAATGTAGACGTACGCTGATGGAAGGCTTTTGATAGCGGAAATAATAGTAATTTATTTAATTTAGGGATTAGCGCTAATCTTTCTATAGAATCCTCACTTCCGGCGAATACACACCATAAAATATCACCTCGCGGTCCTGAAACATTCTGTATATTTAGTTAATATTAACATTTAGTTGTGGAGTTAGTGCCAGAGGACGAAAAACAGTTAAATCATGTCGTTGCATGGCTGGAGTAAGGCGATGTCTGTTCCTGAGATAAAAAAATACACAATTTTGTGATATTACCTTTGGCGAGAAAAGGCAGACGAGCGTGACGGAGGCGCTGAGCGAGATGGTGACGGCCATGCTGGTGACGCGCAGCGGCACGTGGCTGGCCGTGCCGAAGTACAGCGGCACGAACGCCAGCCAGATCACGCACGTCGTGTACATCGTGAACCCTGCACGCACGTACCAATATGGATCAATGGCTGCGGTGCGGATTAGGGGCGTTTCCTAATTTAGGATATTATGTCCAGCTCTTAATCGGGAAAATGGAAATCAAATAACCACTAGGTCGGTGTGTAACCTAAAGATTTTCGGCCTATTTCTTTATCACTCCATGATACAAATCAAAATTCAAAAATCTACATGTTCATTGTTGACTATCGAGAATTATAATTATACAATACCAAACTTTGGAAAAATAGCTTAAATAATTAGCAGGCTAAATTGAGATGAGAACAACTTTTGGAATGATATTATGATCTTGTGTAGGTGGACTATAAACAATACGAAAGTCGACAAACCGTAAGTCACTCCTTTTCCTACCTACACCTCTTCTACTGGGAGTCGAGGATCCGGAGCTAGTCGGAGGTCACCCTTGCCTCTACGGTGACAGGTGTACTTTTTATAATGTCCTAAGCTACATGACTAGCTTAGGACATTTGTTCGGGATAGAATAAGTCATATAATAATTAATGAATAGAAATATATAAGTTTATATAAGATAGTTGTAATACAAGAATAGTACTAAGCGTAGATAAGAAATAAAGATAAGTATTAGCTTAGGAAATAAATAAACAATATAGAATAGGTTCCCTTAGCAATAAGACTACATATAGTATGTAAGATAGGTATATATATTGATTAGAATTCTTAAAATTCCTTAGATAAAGACAGTAGCGTAAGTGTATAAACATATGAGTTTATTGGAAAAAGTATGAGAGATATATGAAAATTGTTATTGAATTTGGGCATACTATAAGTTAATGTGTTAAATGAACAATATTATGAATAGTTAGGGCACAATAAATTATAAAATTGTAAACAGGCAACCACTGAGAAATCATAAAATGTATGGAAATGTCGGATCAATGTCCTATCGCACGCGTATTAAAGTGCCTATATATGTATATCACAGAGCATTCTCAGTGGTCGCTAGCTAAGATATAGTATCGGATATACACTCCGAACATATGCCCTAAAAAGTAAGGACTTAAAACTTATAGGTAATTTGTAGGGGGTAAATTAAGCCGAAAACAGGGATGAAAACTCACCCTGTCCGACGTATTATCGAGTATAACTCGAGAACTATAAAACATATAGTTATATTAAAAACGGCAAAATAGAGGAAAAAATAAGCTCCTACAGATTACCTATGTATGAAAGGGATGAAAATAAGGGAACACTTATAGAATAAGCATTTATTGTATAAACAATGGGAAAAATAAAGGGCAAAAGGGGTTCGACAGGTGCTTTCTGTACGGTATAGCCTCGCCAGGGGGGTCTCGAAAATCGTAATTTTTGGTAGGGATTTTTTCGGGAATAAATTGAGGGACTCCCCCGGCTCGATACGGATTACGACGGGGACCACATACTGAAGCGGACGACTGTTCAAGCACCAGAACAGAAAGCTCCTGAAGACCCTGCTGGCCGACTGAACACAAGAAACTGGCTTCTTAATTTCTTCCTGCAACAACCACCGGGCCGCACCGTTCGGAATCCTTCACGAACCCCAGCAGCGAAGTGTGCCGTCGTGCACAACATTTATATGTCATTTTCTGTATCTATATTTCCCTAATTTGGCTTTCTTTCCTACTCGTTTAATAAAACAGTTTACAATATTACGAATATACAATTGAATAATATTTATTTATTACAGGAAATGCTATCACGGAAGTGGAATGTCCTGGAGATTAAAAATCTCTCTCAGATTTTTGACATATTATTAAAGTCTTTTTTATTTGTTTAAATTAAATAAAATAAGTAATCATTTATGATACCGATATGCTTGCTCTCGTTGAAGGCCTCGGGGATTTTCCTGGTGAGCACGGCGTACACGGTGCATACGAGGATGAGCACGATGGGGTAGAAGAAGGCGATCATATAGGACGCATCAACGTATGAGTCGCACACCAGCATGTTGTTTCGCGCGTGGATAGTGAAACATGGCGCGTGCCGGCGCCACAATCATCCATACCACAACGATCAGCACCTGACATCCCAATATCGACATTTAAAAACAGCATTCAGCATTACTGCTCTTACCACTAGCCTATCTAATTAGAAGGCCCAGATTTCAAACCTACAATGTTCCTATCTATTCTTTGTTTTGGAATTTCATATCAATGCTATTCAAATACTCCTATGAAAATATCATGAGAACCTGTATACATCTACGGAGAGGTCAAAGGTTCGTGTGAAACCCTGGTTGACTAAGGCTTATCGATAGAAAGGTAGAAAGATAAAATTACAATGGCACATATACAGTGTGTTAGGGATCGGACCTCCGATACTTTACCAACGTGTTGTATGTTAAGTTTTATCGACAAAAACCTATACAAATGGGGGTCGCATCTCTCACCCCTATGAATGAGAGCTATTTTAAAATTTTATTTCTCGTATTTTAAGGAGTTTATTAAATCTTGCTGTTTTACGATTTTATTTGGTCTACATACACAAAAGTGGCCTTATTTCAATGTTAATGAGCTGTGCTAGCATTTAACAATAAATTTGTTAAGAAATTCTTTACAATGATAAACAAAATCCTTTGATTTAGACGGATAACTGGGTAAAATTATCTATTTTTTTTTAGTTATTGGGCTCTACCTAAAATTCCGGGCCCTTGACATATAATTTTTTTTTTGTTATTCATTGGCAATGAGTTGAGCTTGTAAATAAATCTAAAATAAGTACCGCTAAACAGGCAAATAGTAAAGAAACGGGTCTAACAAAACAAGTCAAAATTGACAAAAAAACCCTATTCATAAGAAGGTAATATTTCTATTGTTTGTGAGAGAGAGAGGTACTTTTACGATTAGAAAGTGTAAGTAAGCCATTAAACTACACATTATTTGAAATAAAAACAAAGAAAAAGAGAGCACGAGAACTTATTCAAACCTATTTTTTTACAAAATTTGTTCGAAGTGACCGCCATTATTTTGAAGGCATGCGATTGCTCTCAATCCAACTTGTTGAGTGGCTCTTAATATCATATCTCTGTCGTTCCGTATCTCTTCAGCTGTAGTCATAATCCTCTGAAGGAGCTGCTCTCTGGTGTTTGGAACTTCCCGATAAACTTTCTGTTTCAATGTTCCCCAAAGAAAGAAGTCCTGAGGAGTCAAGTCTGGTGAACGAGGCGGCCAGGCGATCGTGCCGCCACGTCCGATCCATGGCGAGTAATTAGCATGAATGTATGCTCTCACATTTCGGGAGTAATGTGCCGGCGCTCCGTCCATTTGGAAATAAAAAGACCGCTGCTGCCGACGCTGCCTGAACACCAACGGAGCCTCTGGAGAAATTATTGTAAAGAATTTCTTAAAAATTTATTGTTAAAAGCTAGCACTGCTCATTAACTTTGAAATAAGGCCACTTTTGTGTATGTAGACCAAATAAAATCGTAAAACAGCAAGATTTAATAAACTCCTTGAAATACGAGAAATAAAATTTTAAAATAGCTCTCATTCATAGGGGTGAGGGATGCGACCCCCATTTCTATAGGTTTTTGTCGATAAAACTTAACATACAACACGTTGGTAAAGTATCGGAAGTCCGATCCCTAACACACTGTATAATAATTTACAGGAACTGCAGTGTACACACTAGCCAATAATGATGATTCATTCACAAATGATACAAATATGTAATGGTAATTAACCAACACCTGGTAATTAATAATGATACCAATTTTCATTGCTTGACTTTTCGAACAGGTTACACCGGATATGATTGCAGGTGGATTGGAGCTCGGATCGTAGAAGTAATACCAATCGGTAGACCCCCGACCTCCGGCGAAATAAGGAGAAGAACCCGGTGGAGTTTTAAGCGGGTGCAAGTCCCACACTTCCCCCTCCTTCCTTCCCCTTTTTTTTTCCTTCCTTCCCCTGGAGGAGGGATAGTGCGCCTGGGACCAATATCTCTCCTCGGATTAGGTATTTTCTTCGCCTCAAAAAAGGTGGATTGGAGCTGCGATATCAAGTTTCCATGATGCGGTGGTTGTCTCGAACCCACGGCATTTTTTTTTGTTTTTGACGTACCACTAATTACTGTCATATTTTACCCCTTATATCCAAACATTTCTACCATTTTAAGTACTTTCTGGACAGCTGATAAAAGTTCTCTCGACTCTATGATAATAGATTTGTCAAGAGGTTGTTGAGAAGGTGGTGTTTCAAAAACTGTCCACTGTTTGTGTATACTTCACAAAAATACAAACAAGTATGACATTGCAATAAGAGTGTATTTAACCATTTTTTTTCCGTCAGGAGAGAGAGGATGAGCATCCTCACTAAGGAGCAAGAAATGTGCTCAGGATACCACCGCAACGGCAAGTGTCACGGTGATTATTTCGCACTCCATGTGACCAGAGCGGTCTGACCAGCGTGACCTACCAACTAAATTCTTAACTACATTAAACTCCGCTTGCACGCTCCGATTGTGGAACGAGCTCCCTGCTGAGGCTTTCCCGGGGATTACAGTATGGGGTTCTTCAAAAAGGGAGTAAATAGGTTTTTAAAAAGGTCGGCAAAGCGTTTGCGATGCCCCTAGTGTTGCAAGCGTCCATAGGCGACGGTGACTGCTTACCATCAGGCAGGCCGTAAGCCTTTTTGCTACCGTTGTAGTATAAAAAAAAAAAAAGAAAACTTAGCCTTAGCCATAAGGGCTCTACGGCTTGAATGGAGGAGGGTTTGCCGCACCCTCAGGAGAGGGCATGGTCAGCGCTGCCTTCCGAGCAGGGCATATGCGCTTGAAGGAGGCGCGCTACACCAAAGGGGCTCCGGCCTGTTTACAGTTTCTTTTATACAGTGCTTATAACCTTTCTTTATTGCGATACAGATTTTATTATTATATTTGTCCGGTAAGTCTACGTGTAACTTGGCAAGCAAGCATACTTGTTATGATATTGAACAGGACTTTTGTGTGTCTTTACAACAATGGACATAGTTCTTTAATGAATCAAGACCTTGTCTGCATTTAACTCACCTGAATAGAAATTAAGGCAGCACAGATGGCTAGTTGCGAGCTCGGAGATATCAGAATGGGTCTCTTCGCCGAGTGTTTGCTCGCGTTGAAGATACGAGATATTCTGTTGGTCTTCGTCAGCAGGGCTGCGTACACGACCGTGAAGCAGAAGCCAGTGCCGAATCTGAAAATTAAGTTTTACTTGGCAATTACTATAGAATATAGATCTGTAATACAATCTAATACGTAGGTATTAGATTGTATTACGAGTATAGTACCTATGGTGGTAGCCCTAGAACTGAGGAACTGATAACTATACTTGTAAACACAGTAAAGACAGCGGTAGTTATTCCAAAATAATTCCAAACCCAGGTTTGGCACAATAGCATTATGATATACCAAAAAATATCTGCCATTTCCATAAGTAATCTTATCGGTTAACTTGGATCTCATAATCATCTAAAACCCGAAGCTATTAAATAAAAAATGTTCTGAATACACTTTGGAATTGTATTTGGAATCAGATAAAGATATAAATAAAATACAAGCTATGACGATTAAACAGTAACTCTTTTAGTTGGAAAGTTGTGTCTCTGTGCTGGTTCTGAATTTAGGACACCAATTAAGTCCATTCGGCTGCCGAATGTCTGCTTTCCTGTCAAACGCAAAAAACAATTACAGTTTCCCTTACCGTTGTATCGAACACAGTATGTCCGTCGGCCGGAACACCAGCGCGAAGGTGACCAGGTAGCACATGAGGATGCCGGCCAGCAGCACATAGGACAGCTCGCGGCCGCTCGCGCGCACCACAGGCGTCGAGCTGTGCCGCACCCACACGCCACAAACGAACCTGTCAATTAATATTTACCTATCGACTCATTTAAATGCTTGAAAAAATAGATACAAACTTTATAGGATATATTATTTATTAGCCTTGTATTCTAAGATATCATGAAAACTATTTTCCTATTACATATATTGATATTATTTTTATATGTGTATGTAAACATACATACGACTGTAATCGTATTAGGTATGATTGTATCTTATATCATATTATATTTTTATATTATATTATTATAATTATTAACATTGGAAAGAGGAGATAAAAAATAGACCTTCAAAGTTTAACGCCCGCGAACGAGAAGGACATGGCCCAGGCGGAGTCGGGCCGCAGGTACGCCTCGGGGACGGGCGGCACGCCGTGCTGTACTCACGCAGTCAGCAGCACGCCCGCGGACGAGAAGGACATGGCGCCGATGGCCAGGCGGAGTCGGGCCGCAGGTACGCCTCGGGGACGGGCCGGCACGCCGTACTGTACTCACGCAGTCAGCAGCACGCCCGCGGATGAGAAGGACATGGCGCCGATGGCCCAGGCGGAGTCGGGCCGCAGGTACGCCTCGGGGACGGCCGCACGCCGTGCTGTACTCACGCAGTCAGCAGCACGCCCGCGGACGAGAAGGACATGGCGCGATGGCCCAGGCGGAGTCGGGCCGCAGGTACGCCTCGGGGACGGGCCGGCACGCCGTACTGTACTCACGCAGTCAGCAGCACGCCCGCGGACGAGAAGGACATGGCGCCGATGGCCCAGGCGGAGTCGGGCCGCAGGTACGCCTCGGGGACGGGCCGGCACGCCGTGCTGTACTCACGCAGTCAGCAGCACGCCCGCGGACGAGAAGGACATGGCGCCGATGGCCCAGGCGGAGTCGGGCCGCAGGTACGCCTCGGGGACGGGCCGGCACGCCGTGCTGTACTCACGCAGTCAGCAGCACGCCCGCGGACGAGAAGGACATGGCGCCGATGGCCCAGGCGGAGTCGGGCCGCAGGTACGCCTCGGGGACGGGCCGGCACGCCGTGCTGTACTCACGCAGTCAGCAGCACGCCCGCGGACGAGAAGGACATGGCGCCGATGGCCCAGGCGGAGTCGGGCCGCAGGTACGCCTCGGGGACGGCCGGCACGCCGTGCTGTACTCACGCAGTCAGCAGCACGCCGCGGACGAGAAGGACATGGCGCCGATGGCCCAGGCGGAGTCGGGCCGCAGGTACGCCTCGGGGACGGGCCGGCACGCCGTGCTGTACTCACGCAGTCAGCAGCACGCCCGCGGACGAGAAGGACATGGCGCCGATGGCCCAGGCGGAGTCGGGCCGCAGGTACGCCTCGGGGACGGGCCGGCACGCCGTGCTGTACTCACGCAGTCAGCAGCACGCCCGCGGACGAGAAGGACATGGCGCCGATGGCCCAGGCGGAGTCGGGCCGCAGGTACGCCTCGGGGACGGGCCGGCACGCCGTGCTGTACTCACGCAGTCAGCAGCACGCCCGCGGACGAGAAGGACATGGCGCCGATGGCCCAGGCGGAGTCGGGCCGCAGGTACGCCTCGGGGATGGGCCGGCACGCCGTGCGCGCGCTGTCGGGCAGCGTGCCGCGCGGGCACACCATGCACGCCGTCTCCACGTACGGCGACCGGATCTGCGCGCACACACTCACTGACGCTAAATATGTATTATTTATATACAAAAGCACACATTGGAACATTTTCCGCATATGATTATCCGAATATCACCAGTACGAAATAGTAGGTTTCAAATTTTAAAAGGGAAATAAAAATTGAAGCGTAAATGTACAGGTCAGTTTGTTTCGTTTATGAAGGAATGAAGAAAAATCGATTTATAAATATAGTCGTATTGTCCATATTTATCTACTGGCAACCCTGGTTAATAGTGCTGACCACAAACGTTGACGATCTGAGCGCGACTGACTAACTATCTCGATTGACAATATTCTGAAAGCCTCAGTTGCTTTACTATTAAACTTTTAATTTTAATAAAAGAATAATTTGCAAACAATGCATATGTGACTTTATTTATTTTTGTGAACGTAGAAAAATCATATTTTTATTTAACTACTGTTTGATCATCGTAACTTATAAGGAAATATTATTATAATCCTCGTGTATTATAGCGAGACCATTCATATACACGCTAGCCGCTTGTATCGGCCCTATGTCACTTGCGAACGAAACAATTACCGCATTTTTATTAAATCAAATATACAAAGTATTTCTTTAAAGGTTTTCTTTTACAAATGAGACCAAATTTATGGTCTTACTTGTAAAAGAAAATCTACAGAACTATCCATTCACATGTAGGTACGATTGATTGATTTATTTCCCTAAATGTAATGCTTCAGAATATAATGTTGCTTTTTATCAGTTCAAATATATGATGATCATCCAGCTGAACTAATTTTAATGCAAAAATTTTAAACATATTGGTGAGAGGAATATACTAAGGTCTTCTTATTTGGTACCACTGTGTTAGATATTTCTGCCTTAAATAAGCAGTGTTCTCATCAGGTACCTTTAGTACCAGGGATTTTCCATCTTACATCACAAGTTGGCAACGTTCACTATGATCATTATCGGATTGCAGATTTGCTGTGAATCTCAATTACCATCAGATGAGCAGTATATTTGTTTGTCAATATTTAACTATAAGCAAAGTAATAGACTAATCTTGAAGAAATCTATAAGAAAAGTAATAGCTTCTTGGAGGTAGCTACTGTTCTATCTAGAAGATATGTAAGAGAAGGTTACGCTAATTGGACATACCTCGTACTGCGTGCAGTTAAAGCAGTGCCAGCAGCAGCTTTCACCTTCCACGTACTGCTTGGCCTGGCCAAGCTCGCACTCCGCACTGCACACCGACTCTGGTGGCCGCCGCTGATACCACTTGAATTGAATATCTGAAGGAGGACATTTTTCATTATTTATTCTATCTATAGTTCCATTTTACTCCCTTTGTTGTATACAACCAAACTTACAAATAATACGCCTCTTTTTTTTAGAGGGGAAATGCATCTTATGCACCGTGACACCGCGCTGGGTAGGTGCGGCCGTGTGTGGGCCTCTCCGGTCTGATAGGACCGGCCTACCCACTAAACCCTGAGTTCTCTATGCCCATGCGAGGCACATGGCGTGGTGCGCTTTTGCGATTCTACTGCCATACAAATAAAAGGCTCGTAGCGTCCAATGCCTACCTGCGTGTTTTACCAGATTGTCCACCACTGAAGTCTACCTCGTGGGAAGCCTTCGAACGCTGCGTTGATAATAATTTCAACAACAAAAATAGGAAGTTACAAACGTCAGCGACATTAACTTTATTTTTTTAAGGCAAAGAAATTACGTTTGCGTACAGCGTTTCCTATATCGTAATCGATTCTTCTTTCTCCGGCCTTGTTCCCAATTTTATTTCGGGTCGACGCAGTATGTCTTCATCTACCAGTCTCCTCTATCATTCGTCATTTCGATACTCACTCCTTTTTCAACATATCATCATTCAAACAGTCCTCCTCTCACTACACGCCAATTTTAATTAAATAATCATATTTAACATTTATATGCAACTGTAATTAATTTTGAAATAACTGTTATAACTTTATGAATAGTGTCCAAATTTAGTATCTATTTTCATTGAGATATTTTTTCTATTACAGTTTCATATGCCTTTAATATTAAACATTATCTGTAATGTTATATTGTTATTCATTAAATTTCTTCCCATTTTTGTAACAGATACTTTTGATGTACGGTAAAGGTTACTGGATGTGGAAGCTCCGAGCAATAAGCCTAAAATCATCGGAATGTCTGTGCTATAATATAACTGTAACTTCGGTGGCATTGTGGTCTTTGCATTGGCCTAATTGGGTAATCAGAGATACGATCATGCGTATACTCATCGCACGTAGCGAAGTAAAACTTCATGAGGCAGTCTGTACAATGCGAAGAAATTCAAAGGTATATAAGTAGGCCAATCCGCATTAGGCCAACGTGGTTTATTAAGGCCTAATTACCCTTATATAGTTAAGACAGTGATGACAATGATAACATTTCTCCAACATTCCTACGACACCATTGTGAGGCATTCTGCATTAATATGCGAAAAAACACAAAAGTGTGTGTGTGTGAAGTTTTTTATTTATTCATTTATTGTAATTAGGACCACCAGCAATTGTTATATTATTACATCTCAATATTACGAATCCTTAACCTATAGAATATAACATTTTTTTAAAGTGGCTACAACATACACCACAAAATACAAAGTCATACATATATAAAAAGCATGAAATGAAAATAACATAGAACAACTCAGATGATTGATATTATGTATGATGGCAAGACGAATCCGAAACGAAAAAAGAAAAATAAAAAAAAAATGGCGCCCTCTACAATTCTGTTATACTTCTTCTAATTTGTTGGAGAGAAAGAACATACGTCGAGGTCTGCGTGTCCTCTATTGTAAGTATCTGATAAACGATTCAATGTGGAGTGCATGCGAGTATTAGTACGGGCAAATGGCTTTAGAAACAAGGGAATCGGATAACGCGGCGACTCAGACTTATTTATAATGTAGACTCGTGTTTCCTCGGAGGTGCTATGCTAGGCTCACCGTTAAGATGAAGCTGTAGTTCCCCGTCGAGATACTGTCCGACGTTGACCCAGCGGTAGACACCCAGCGCGACCTGCTTGAAGTGCAGAATGTTATACCTCGCAGGCCCATCGCCATTGCTATCGAAGTGAAACTCGTCACCGCTCAGACCTGGCAAACATGATGTGGAAATGATTGTGATGCCTGTACCTCAACCTAAATGGACTATTACAGTTGAACTCCCAAGAGATGGTAAAGTCATTATACTGTAATAATCGGTCTAAGAGGTATCCTGGGAAACAGAGGTAATAGTAGGTATAGTTTATAACACAGCAAGCTACATTTGGATGGTTTCCAGGTCAATACAACAAGTAACCTGTAGTGTGTCGATGTCTAAGTCATAATACTAAAATAGCACCTTGGTGATCTAACTCTAACCTCTAAGGTCACCAGGTATAGATCTTAAGGGAAACAATGGTTTTTATACTCAGTTAGGTTGGTGGCAGGCTAGTTAGCCTGTCTGCATAGCAGACATCTGTTTACTTAGGCTGTAATGAAAAGATAGCTGATCCTGTCAAGCGTCAAGGAGTGAAAATGAAGCTCACTTCTACCTTAAGCTTTATCATCACATAATCTGAACTCATCTGATAAAGATTCAAGATCCCAAGAGATTCTCTCTTTTATGCAAAAAATCCAAACTTACGGTCTTTACAAAGATTACTTACCAGTGAAGTTCACCTTCCTGAGATACCGGAGCAAGTCCGCGCCGCTTGCAGGCTTCATGGCGTCACACAGGCCTGGTCGCCCCCCGCACACGGCCGCGTGCATATCGCTGTCATAGATAAAATTACAATGCAAGGAATTTTTTACTAAAGGTAGAGATAATAAGTATACTTTAATCTATTTCTGTAAAAGCAAAGCAAACTGGAAGTGTTTTTATTGGTGTGTTCCGAATTGTAGGAGGAAAAGATATATTTACATTCCCGGTCTTATTTTCTTCTCGTATAAGTATTGGTGCACTTAATAATCTTCTTCCATTACTCCTTTTTCTTTTTCTGAGTAATTACATTAAAATTTCTGAGTAATACATCCAATTCTACCTCTACCATTATTGCTGTCAACATTCACCTCTATAGTTCTTATAGTAATATAATTCTCATCCCTACTCATCATATGTTCATTCAACACAGCTCATATACGTCCCCACCGAGAGGTTCGAGCCTACCCTAACTACGTTAGGGCGATTAGGCCTTAGTCAACCACGCTGGCCCAGTGCGGGTTGGTTGACTACGTACACCTTTGAATCGCTTCGCAGATGTACGCAGGTTTCCTCACGATGTTTTCCTTCACCGTAGGAGTGTCGGATAAATGTACATATGAAATTCGGAACGAAAAACACATTGGTACACGGTGGGGATTAGATCGCGGGCCTCCCGATTCTATGCGGCGCACAGACCAGTGCCGAGACCACAGCGCCACCGACGCTCTTTCTCATCATATGTTATTTCTATGTTAATCAACTACTTCCTATTTTCTCTGTTACTGGTGATACTTTCAGAGTTGAGGGCAACATTTTTCCCCATGGATAGGACAAAGGGAAACATCAAGCAACGTTCATAACTGATATATATTCAAAACCATGCCATGCCATGAGCCACATGGGTTTTTTTTCCTCAGGAGAGGAGGCTGAGAATCCTCATGGATACCAACGCAACAGGCAAGCAGAGATGCGTTGATTATGTCGGACTCCTGGTGAATCGAGGCGGCTCGATCCAACAGACCTACCGACTAAACTCAGCCTAGCCTTGGCCCTAGTGGCCTTATGGCTTGAACGGAATGGTGGCCACATGGGTTTAAAAAAACTCATTATATTCATAAAAAGTTATTGCAAATAAATATCCACAAACTAGTTAAGATAAATTATGACAAATGAGAATTTTAATAAAATATGGTAACGGGAATGTTGATATCCTCTCTTATAGGGAAACACAATGTAACATGGACGAAATCTCAATCGGAACATTTTAATATACATTAAAAGTACAATCTTAATGTGTTTATTTTGTTTGGTATTAAAAATCTCCTGTGTGATCGTTTAATAAGCCAGCAAGCAAGACAGAGGATCAGATCGCGTGACTGATTAAAACATGAAAATGTGATTTAACATCCCTCTCGGCTCCGTTCGGAGCGGTGATTAATCATTGCGACCAAAAGTCTTACTACTGGTCAGTGACGAGGTCATTACCTTCTAAATAGATAAAAATCAAAATAATATTTATTGAACATAGGCATTTACAGGTACTTACTGTGCCCCTAGTGAAAAACGATACAAGTCGAAAATTGCTACTTTACAGGAGAGCGAAAATACAAAAGAAATATGTTTTATAGCACACTGTGACTTAATGGCTAAAAATGAAATATAAGTTTAAATGCAGAGATTTAAAAATGCTGTCTTTTATGTTGTATTGTTGGATTTTGTATAAAATTTACGGTTTATACCTCAATTTGGCCAAAATCAGACTTATACCCTTTTTCACTAGGGGCACAGTTATAACGTCAAATAAATATAAAATTTAAGGACACAAAGAACTTGAGAGTTACAATACCGTGTACATGGATACGTATATGAAAAACCAAAACAAGTAAGTTGGTGAGACGAGCATTTAATACGTGTTCTATAGTCTTGCAGAGTAAGGAGGTATTTATCTGCAGTTTGTAGAGTCAACATGACTTCTCTTTTGGCCACCAGTTGTACATTGATTTACTTTCAAGATTTTGAAAGACGACCAGTGCTCATATAGAGACGACAGAGACGTGTATTATTATTATTATTTCATGTAAATCGGGGCTGTTGTGCATCACTGCGACCTATTGAGATCTATTGTGACCAGCCTCCTATGTAGGTTCTATGAAGGCCCTACAGTAGCTCCCTTAACTGGGCACGGACCAAGAAAGATAGGATGTTCCCAGTTCGGATTGTTTTTATTTCATCTGGGTCAAGGATGTGTTTCCCCAGGTGTCTGTTTCTTTTGTGAATCAGCGGTTCACAGTAGCACAAGAGGTGTATTGGTGTTTCACGCTCTTGTTCGAAGACTCTGCATGTGTCAGTGTCCTTAAGTTTCATGTTGTGAAGGTGTCTATTCAACTTGCAGTGACCGGTTAAAGCCCTAACCATCACGCTCAAGTTACTCCTGTTAAGCTTTAATAGCTCGTCAGTGCGTTTGCGAGAGTATGGTTCGATTAGTGCTTTTGAGTGTGTCATCCCGGACGTACTGTGCCAGTCTGCTTTCGCCTCGTTAAGAAGGCGAGTTTTCAGGTATTGCATGGCCTGGTTCTTTGAGATACCACAGATAGGCTCTGGGCCGAACTGTATTCCTTGAGCCCCAGCCCTGGCTAGTTCATCGGCCTTCTCATTGCCGGTTATTCCAGAATGACCTGGCACCCATTTGAGAGTGATTTTGTTCTTTTCTCCCAGGTCATTGAGTTTTTTCACACAGTCTTTTACTAGCTTTGATTTAAGGGTGTTATTGTTTATTGCTAGTAAAGCTGCCTGGCTGTCTGAATTAATTACGATTTTTTGATTTACGTAGTTTCGTTGGCGGTTCGCTTGTACACATTCAATTATGGCACAGACTTCCGCCTGGAATATAGTGTCATACAGATAGTACAGACGTGTAAGAACAGAAGATAATATATAAATAAATATTTCTTACACTTGTACCAATTAGCCTAGTCCAAAGTAAGCTCTGTATGGCTTGTGTTATGGGATCTTTTTTTTAGCGACCTTATGCACCATGACACCGCGCTAGCAAGGCGCGGCCGAGTGTAGTGAAGTGTAGAGTGCTCTCCGGTCAAAGAGGACCGGCCTACCCACTAAAACCCCCCCGAGTTCTCTGGGCCCATACGGGGCACATGGCGGGGTGGGCTTTCGTGATTTGACCGCCATGTGTCCCGGGGCCGGCTCGTCAAAAGCTGGTCGAGCCACCGCCAAAGGTGTATATGGGATCTAAGGTAACGGATAGACATACATATATTATACATATATAAACAAATTTGGTAAATACATATTATAACAAATATGACTAAGGTAAAAAAGGTTGGCATTCATCCCGTAAACATCTGCCCGCACCGAGACTTGAACCCTGGTACCTCGGCGATGGCTACACCTTGAAACCCGTATATCAACTACTCAACTGGGGAGACTTTTAAGGACTAACGCAGGAGCTAGCCTTGTTACCAATCAACATACGTATAATAAAGTGAGTAATAAGATCTCATTGAAATGTGTTTTATTTAAGCACCCAATAAAATGGACAATTAACAAATGTCAATATCATTCCTTACTCTTAAAATCGAAATTACGATATATCGCTGTCTATATCGCCTTACATCTCGCTCCAAGTTTGCTGTGTGGATGTAAGTTAAAATAGGACAGGGGTGGCCGACTTGATCAGACCCGAGATCTACTGTTATCTGGCGAAACCCTGTGCGATCTACCAATTACATAATTGAAAACTTAAATGGATCTGCATAGTTTATTACAAAAATAATGTAGTAGTTTATATTTTGTTAAAAGAAAATACATAAAATAAAAAATAATTATTTTTAATTAGTTATTTATATTAGTGTGAGCATTGCGCTTGAGTATCTTCCGCTAGATTAGCAAAATCAGGTACTTATGTAGTGTTTCCTACTTAAAACAAGTTCTAAGTAGGAAAATGCCGACTCACATAAATATGTTGAACCAAAACACGAATGCAGTTGTTCAACACATTTCTTCAAATTTGGATATTTCTCATAGGAAAGCAATGCCCAGAAATCAGGACCTGAGTATAACCTTGCTTTTAGAAATATGTCGCAGCGCAGAGTAATAATTTCGTTTTGAAGTATAATGTGGTCCATTTGAAATGTATCTGCAAATTTTAGAACCATTTCATTGATACTACTATGCTCCCCGGCGTCCCACACGCTTCCCGTCCCGCTTATTGTTCATGCTTCCCGAAAACAAAAGAGCTAGGAGCTATACTGCGTAGAATAGAGGATATAATTTACTTGACGGAACGACGATTGACAATACAATGATACAATACAAGATGGAGCGTGCAGCAGTTGGTGATTGTGATTATATTGTGCAGTCTGTTCTACGTATTAATATTTTTTGCCTAGTCAAGATCGACTGGTCGATCGCAATCGACCGGTTGGCCACCCCTGGAATCAACAGCGCTATATTGTATTTTTATATTAAATGTAAAGCATGGTTTTATAGGTTGAATTCGTTACCGGATTGCGTAAGCGAAGGCGAGCACGGCGTCGGAGACGAACTGCAGCTGTCGCTCGAATTCCGTGTTGTCTGCCGTGAGCCTCTCTGCGCCGGAGCATGCGCGCGTGTACTGTCCGTTGTACGGCGTGCGCGCGCTGCGCGGGTAGCGGCACTGGAAGTGGTCCTCCCAGAACTCTGCGCACACAAACTTTTATGTTACGTACGCAGTACACTCAGGGGGGCAATCGCACTAACAAATCGCAGCTGAAACGAAACCAAATCGTTCCATTCAACCAATCCGAGAGCTAGAATATCACGTCATCGAACAGATGACGTGATATTGTGGCGTTCGGATTGGTTAAGCCGAACGGTTCGGTTGCGTTTCGCTTGCGATTTATTAGTGCGATCGCCCCTCTGGCCTCTTTCCCATAGGGGTAGACAGAGATCACACGTTTCCACTGCCTAAACGAGCCACGATCTAAACATACGCTCGTCGGTTATGGATACTCTTCACCTGACCTTCTTTCAACATATCACCTAAATGATCCAAGTATGATCCAACTATGACGTCAAAGTATGACTAGAGATATTCATTTGATATCGATATATCGAATTATTCAATAGTTGCCATACGATATATCGAATAAATCGATATTTTGACAAATAATTTTTTGTTTGATATATTTATGAAAATAACGAATCGATTAAAAAAGCTAAAGCTGACTCATAATGACAAAGGAAATGAAATAATGACATTACTCAATGATTTCAGTACCGGTTCCGGTAATGACATCTGTGTGCGGGCATAGACAGAGCCATGCATATGCATTCCATAGAGCAGATAGCCGATCAACATTTTCTTATCTATTCTTAACATAGATTAAGTATTCCTGTATGAAAATTCTTAATGTTGCCTACACTTATCGTCCGTGTACATAATCTGTGGGTGTGTGGATTCACACCGACTACTCATAAGTTCATTTGACTATCTTCCAGCTTCATCGTCAGACCCTGGTTACCTTATTACACTATTAGTATAACTATTTGACTCTGGTCTTTGATTAAACTTTCACATATACGATTCAAACAACAACAAACTTTATGCTTTTGATAAGAAAAGGACAATATAAAATTTTGTGAAAAATATAAAAAAAAAATCGAAAATTTTAATGATGTATCGAATCGATTTGAGTGGACACCCCTACAACGGACCTATTCATATTTGACATATAAATTTCTTTCGTTAGTTGTTTTTTTTTTTTACTTTCTACGTGCCCAAACCATCTAAGTATTCTCTTCTGGTTTTTTATCATACTTTCTTTTATATTATAACGATTTTGTAATAGATTAATAGTAATAGAGAAAATACAGTAACTTTTTATATTTTTTTATAGTTTTTTTTTTTTTTTTTATAGGATAGGGCAGCAAACGAGCAAACGGATCACCTGGTGGTAAGCAATAACCGTTGCCCATGGACACCCGCAACACCAGTGGAGTCACAGATGCGTTGCCGGCCTTTTAAAAGGGAATAAGAGGAATAAGGGGAATAAACGGGAATAAGGGGGGTTGGGCCTCCGGTACCCTCACTCACTCGGCGAAACACAGCGCAAGCGCTATTTTACGCCGGTTTTCTGTGAGGCCGTGGTATCACTCCGATCGAGCCGGCCCAATTCGTGCCGAAGCATGGCTCTCCCACGGTAAAAGTTAATTTTTATTATGATTTAAGTCTACAATCATTTACTCTTGGATCCCCAACATGATCGCTTAGTTCGGCAGCCTTCAGCATCGCCAAGTCTAGGTTTCATCACTATAAGACCGCCGCCATTTTGGCTTCCCGCACCTCTTCTAGTGCTTTTGGGCCCCTTTTTGGGTTCTGCGCTGCATCGCCCCTCTTCTGAGGGGCAGTCGCCCTCGCGATGCGCCTATATGGTTCTTGAACTTAGGCACAGGCTGAGTATCGGTAGGTCACGTGATCAGACCGCTCTGGCCGCGTGCAGTCCGACATAACCTGCGTGACACTTGCCGTTGCGGGGGTATCCTGGGCACGTTTCGTGCTCCTTGTGAGGATTCTCAGCCTTTCTCTCCTGAGGGAAAAAAAGGACCCCCAAAAGTATCTCCACGCCAATAATGTAACTGCAGTGAACATAGGTAATCTTATAGTTAGTTGTCTTATCGCGAGCGACAAGGTCATGTCAATCCAGGAAAATTCAAAACAACAGGTGGATTATCACGAAACATGAAGCAGTCTCTGCCAATAACCTAAAAGGATATTGAGGGACAAAGTTGTAAGTGTTTGAGAGAATTTATTTTATCTATATCGGCAACACGCTTTATGATACGACTAGAACGCAACGCCATTAGTGACGTTTCTTAAATTTTAATATGGCCGCCGATCCAACATGGCAACTGACATTTATTTGCAATTTTAACTATATAGGTATTGTTGTAAGTTACAACGTTATTACTATCGAATTGATTGCAATAACGGATGTTAGGGTTCGGTTTGTGAATGGATTTTAAGAGGGCAGCGGTATTAGTGTCCCGGGATGGACCACGCCCCTTCCGTGGCCGGGGGGCGTCGTCGGTGGAGGAGACCGGGGGAGGTAGTGTAGCCACCCCCGAGGAGAGCTCCCCTGTATCGACGGGGGAGCGGAGGCTGGGGGTTCCCGGAAGTAGCTTGGTAAGTTCCCGGGGGCTCCCTTCATGCCTGAGGAAGGCCATCCCTGAGGTTTTTAGTGGGTAGGCCTCCCCCTTCTGGGGAGGAGAGCCCCACATAACCGCCGGCTCGCCACAGCCGGGGTATGCAATTTAATGCATTTTCCTCAGGGAAACAAAAAAAAAAGCTGTATTATTTTTTTTTTTTTTTTTTTATGTGATAGGGGGCAAACGAGCAGACGGATCACCCGATGGTAAGCAATTACCGCCGCCCATGAACGCCCGCAACACCAGAGGAGTCACAAGCGCGTTGCCGGCCTTTTAATCGCTTTATTAGAATAATACATTTATTAGTGTAAATAAATGTATTATTCTAATAAAGCGATTACCCACATCCGATTTAAACTTAACTACAGTTTTGTCGATGGTAAAAGTATCATTCGGGTACTCAGTACCTTTTTTTGTCAGTAGACGAGTGATGTCCTAACGCGTCTTAGCGTCCCTTAATACAACCTGAGTTTTTATTCAAACGGTGCTCCGAAAAATTATCGTCACTGAGATCGACAATTTTTTTGTGTCCCGGTCTTTTGAAGTGAGCCAAGCGGGAAACTTTACGCGTAGTGCTTAAGATAAGGATGTCCTCACGATTTATTATGTTTTCGCTTAGGATCATTACAGGCCATTCAAATTTGTTTCTATGTGACGTTGCGTAAGGTAGAATAGATGCTGTGCTGTTTGTATCCAATGTTATTAAAGGTGATTTTTGCTTGCCTGCTTTAATCTTAGGGCATTTTTTAAGGTAGTATTATCAATACATTTCCCTACATTGTCCTTAGGACCAAGTAGGTATTGAATGATAGATAGATATATAAAACGTCTATTCAGGCAAAAACACACTAAACACAATGTATACACATAAATAAAAATCTAATAAAAAACGGTAAGAATTAGATGTGCATGTGTGTTGCAGTGCCTGAAAGGGCCAAGGCCAGTGGGGATTTTTACCTTAGAACGGCAAAACACTGATTTTCAGCCATCACCCTATGAGAGTAGAGGGCTACAAAGTTACAAATAGCATTCTACAAGATCGAGACTAAGAAAAGAAGAATAAAAAATCAAAAGAAAATATCTATCATGATTGCAATAACATTTGTATGGCATTGCTACTTGACGTAAAATAGGTATCCACTATAACACGCTGTGACATCACCTGTTACGTATAATAATAATTAATAAACATAACCTATATTTCAAAAGTAAACACTCGAGAAACATTAAAAAAAAAAACGTATACAAATAAAACTATCTACCTACGAATAATGGGCAGTTGTTTCCTTCAAGCAAATTAAGCTTTTGGTGCTCCAGTAATATATGTTTTAATTTATTTCTGAGAGTTATCCTGCACATGTGATTCCTTAGAGGTGGTGGAAGATCATTCCAGCGTTTTGTCGCTTGAAATCGAAATCTGCCCCTAAAAGCTACGGTTCTATGAGTATGTCCCGCTAGGACAATTCGCGCAGTTCTGGAATGGTGTCACGGGTTACTGTCACCGTCGAAAAGAGCATAACCTCGATGCGGAATCGATGGGAGGGAAAAGAGAAGATAGTCGTCAAGAATTATATGAAGCAGAATTCTAGTCAGACATTGATTTTTTAATTGAAATGTTGTGATTGCTGTTATTAATATACTATCTTCGGAGTCAGATTGGTAAGCCACGTTTTTGTTCGACCGATATGTACACTATATTGTCATAGATACTGTAAAAAAAAGCAAGGACTTGAGGAAGAATTTGAGGGTAAATTCTATTTGAAGTCTTCAATTACTAGTCGCAAGTTTCACGTAAACGTTTTCCATCTCCCATATTTTGACCGTAATAAGGGTGAGTTTGGAATAACATTTGTTATTCAGATTGAACTTACCGACAAACCAAGGATTCCTCTTATTGTTCCTGACGTCAAGCCCCAAGAAATAGTCAGTGAAGCCACGCACGTCGTTAGCCTGCGGCTGCACGCTGATCGTGCCTTCCACAGCGCGCTCATTGCCGTCGGAGACTAGCGAGCGCGCGCTCCAACCATCGGACCCCACCCAGCTGAACATGCTGGTGGCGTTGCCGCGTTCCACCGCGCGCATCACACCTGCGACCTCCTGGTCTGATCCGAAGATTATAGCACCTTAAATGAAAATAAAAATCTGTTAAAACCGTACAGTTTGATGTTACATTTTCCTACCGTGGGCGAGCCATGCTTCAGCACGAATTTTCTTTTTTGATAACACTATTTGGGAATAGGGACCCCATTCATAGAGCCATGTTTGGTAACAACATTATTTATAATATTGCAGTATTTTTATATGTCTATGTAAACATACGTACGACTGTAATCGTATTAGGTATGATTGTATCTTAATTTTGTACTATTATATTATATTATTATAATTATTAAAATTGAAAAGAGGAGATAAAAATAGACCTTCAGAGTTTCTTGCCTGTTCTTCTCAAGAAGGCTCTCCCAATTTCCGAACGGGTGTAGAGTCAATTTTTTTTTTTTTATTTTTCCTTCGTACGTACGGACAAGGTTTTTGTTTTTTTAAGCTTTTTATTTTTTGTTTTAACGTCAAAAAGTGCCTGTAAAGGTCTATGTTGAATAAAGATTATTTTGATTTTGATTAGGCCGACTCGACCGGAGTGATACCACGGCCTCACAGAAAACTCGCCTCGCTTTGTCGAGTGAATGAGAGTACCGGAGGCCCAACCCCCCCTTCCCGGTGATCCGTTTGCTCGTTTGCTGCCCTATACTATAAAAATAACCCCTTAATGAGGCAAACATTTTAACAAATTATGTAAGTCCTGAACTTTTCACGAACACAACTATTGTTTATAATCATCAGGGGCCATCCATAAATTACGTCACATGGTAAGGGGGAGGGAGGGGGTTGACGAAGTGTGACATTGTGTGACAAGGGGGTGGGAGGGATCTTAAATTTCGTGACGTCACATTTCAAAATTTATCATAAGCTAACTGTTAAAACGCAAATTTTAAATTATTACTATTAGTATGAAAAGTGCTGTAAATCTTAACTTTTATTGTAAAGTCTTTATACTCTCATAAATAAATAAAGGAATAGTATCTTCTTCTATCTATTAATAGGGGTACTCCCGAAACGTACTATTTTTCTAATTGATTATAGTACGTGATTTTGAAAAATATGATAAGAAAATCATGAAATGACCATATACTTATTTAATATTAGTAATCGTTTTTTGTTTTGTTAATTGATTTGATGTTAACTTTATTAAAATGAAAATAAAACTGATTTCGAAACCGCTTTTATCATTTAATAATTTCTATAATTTCTAAATTTGTGACGTCACACTAGGGGGGGGGGGAGGAGCAAAAAATCACGAAATTCGTGTGACGTAATTTATGGATGACGCCTCAAGGCGTTCACTTTGTAAGGATTAATTACTTCGTGAGGTAATGTTGGCTTTGATTTTATATTTCAATTGATTATAATTAAGCACTTATGTAATTATACTGACTTTTGCATCTAGTAGAGATTATAAGTAGAGATTATAAGAGAAAATTATAAGCGTATAAGTCTATAAGTATAGATAAATCTTTGTTACTGTTTCACGTAAAAACTACTGAATGAATTTAAATGAAACCTTACAATAATATAGGTTATACACCAGAATAACATATAGGTTGCAATTTATAAAGATATTGTGTGAATTTGGTAGATGACACTTTTTTAAATTCTAGATATAATAAGAATACTCTTTTACTTGAGTAATATTGTAGAAGCAACAGTATACCTGCGCTTATTACTTTTGAAGATACAGCGCTATGTTTGCGACGCTGTCGCGGATTGCTCAAAAGCGCGCCATACTAAACATACTGCAATCGTGACGTCATAATTGAGTAAACTCGCCTAATTTGTATGAACGTGTAAACAAAATTCCAAGCTTCGTTATTTGTACGTTTATAGGTGTACTTTTCATATAAAAAAATGTTACATTTATTGTGAGAATTCTAGAAATATATTCGTTTCATTAGAACTACGTAAAAAATATTTGCACATTTTTTTAGAAATCTAAAAACATTTAATTGAAATTTCTATATTGACATACTTTCATGAGATATGAATTGCTCAAATCAGATAACTATAATATAATAACGACCACATATTTCCGCAAATTTTCATTTAAAAATCACATAACCATCTATACTAGGGTTGGCTGGAAGAAATCTCTCTTGAGAGATAAATCCGCCTTTAGACAATTTAAATTCTTACCTCTTAATATTTTTATTGTATTGTTGTTTAATTGTGTTCAATAAAGAGTTTATATATATTCCTTTGTAGTCATCTACCCTTTTGTCCAAATATGGCGAAAAGTTTTCTGCGCAGACGAAATCGCGGGCACCTGCTAGTAATTTATGTATCCACACACGTGAAGACCTATTAACCAACTATTATTATGTTAAAGGTCTTTTTTTATTCTTTATTTACCTTCTAGAGCTATTATTATAGCCAGTGATTCAGATGTATTAATCCCATTACTATTTGTAAGAATCTGGACGCTGTTTTGCAAGTATGGCGTTCAGTCAAACTAACCCTATTGAAAACCAAACCCAATCTTAGAGAATCTAGATACAATCGTCCAATTAACCGGGCCCAAATTCCAGCAGGCAACGAACCCTGACATGCGTTACAGTGTTAAACAGTAACCGCTGAACCGGTAACACTTAGAAATCAATTTGTGTAACCACTTTAGCGAAAAATTGTCTCGGAGCGCAGCTGGCTAGCGAAGCACGAGCTGGTTATTTATCGGACGTATATTGCTTTGCCGCCAGAACGGTGTTAGGCCTCCGATACACCGAAGGTTTATATCCCAATATACTTTAAGAGGCCATTTATAAATTACACTGAGCCCGATTTTTTCAGGTTTGCAACGGCCTAATTTTACTAACGGTCCTTGGTATTAAAAATTGAAGCGGGCTGTTGACTTATTGTTAAATAATTGGTGCCCGCGACTTCATCTGTAAAGTTGGAGAATTTTTCCCAATATACTTGACACATATCGTCACATTTTGGACAGTTTTTTTATTGTATGCGAAAGAGATATGTAAAGACCGTAGCAAGTGGAAAGACGTAATCTCTGCCTACCCCCGTGGGAAAAAGGCGTGAGTGTATGTATGTATGTAAGTATGGAAGGATTTTGTTATTCTCTCACGTAAAAATACTAAATAGATTTCAATTGAATTTCACAATAATATAGCTTATATGTTAGAATAATACATAGGCTGCAATATATTATTAATGGGATTATTATTAATGCCCACTTCGTTGGGCATTAATAATAATCCCCGAAGCGAGCACGAACGCGAACCGAATTAAACCCGAAGCCATCGCGCGCCGTCCGCTGCTTTGGCCTTCACACTCAAGACGATGAGTTTACATATTTTATTAAAAATTCATATTTTTTGGTAATACCTATATCACTAATAAATATGACCTAATGATTTTATTAATATTAAAAATAAAATTATCTATATATACTTTTTTTTAAAAACTACTTTTTGTAACTTAAATATAAAAGTCAGACATATGCTGTCGTTGACTTTTTTGTAGGCATTTTCAAGCTCCACATCTTTTCCCTAGAACTCAAAAATATATCTTTCATAGTTAAGACAGCGTTCGTAAGAAACGCTTTCATTCGTCCGTTTTTTCTCCGATTCACTTTGCAAAACGGACTACCATGTGAAAACCTTTTTATTTTTCTGTTTTTTATATAACCTATGATACTCAGCAATAATGTGGCTTTCTATTGGTGAAAGAATTTTTAAAATCTGTTCAGTAAATCCCGAGATTACCCCTTACAATTTAACAAATGTACACACAAACTTAACTTCTTTATAATATTAGTATAGACTGTGTAAATTGTCCATAATAGGGCAAAAAGTATCAATATATATATTTTTTTTTTTATTGCTAAAGTTGACAAACAAGCAGGCTGCCCACCTGATGGTAAGTGGTAACAGTCGCCTATAGTACATGTGGTTCCCACGAGATTCGCAGCAAATCTGCAAACCTCATAAGAACCACAGTGTACGTTGCCAACTTGTGACATAAGATGTAAAGTCACAGTACCCAGTAATTTCACTGCCTATCTTACCCTTCACGCCGGAACACAGCAAAGCGAACCCTGCTGTTTGGCGGCGGAAATAGGTAAGACGGAGGTACCCATGCAGACGACCCTGGTACAGAGTCTACCTCCTAGAATCAATATAAATCTCTCAAGTCCGCTTGCGACCACGGAGACCTATTTTTGAATTACGAATGCGACTTCGAAATCACCGATGTGACTAATAATCACCGATTTTCAATAATTCGTATTTTTGAATATCACTTATGTGACTACCTTAGTCACGGATGTGATTTCATTACGAGTGCCCTCACCCACTCGTAATCAAGTCATACTTGTGGAAATGTTATCTGTGTTTTGTTTAGAGAACATATTGACAAGAGTCTGAAGTTGATGTTTGATCAGTCTATATATATATAATATATATATATATATATATAATATATATATATATATATATGTATATAATAACCATAATGGTTAAGCTGGCAATAACCGGCAGCGGCTACATTCTGCGTGAACCGAACTCTTACATTTATGTGTGTACTTTATCTATGTTAGCAGCTCTGCGATCGACTTTCGAAAATTGGATGTTTAGGAATCCGTGACCTCAAAGTCACCGCTGACTATTTAGTCAGCGGTGACTTTGAGGTCTTTTACGGTGAAATTCGGTACGTAACATTATCGTGACAATTCCCCTAATAGATTTATATGGATTATGCAATATGAAAGTTTGAAGGTTAGTAAAAAGTATCAAGTAAATAAGAAAAACTCTACCATCTCTACAGACGAAGATACCAATCAGTATCTTAATAAATTGTAGTGTATGTGTCATTCTGACAGAAAAACAAAAGAAAGTGCGAGTGTAACAAACATACATCCATACAAGCTTTCACGTTTTCTAATACCATTAGAGATGTAATATCTCATTCAAATGTTTCCGCTGGTGTCGTTTTAGTCTTGAGTCCTCGTCCTGAAATCGGACAAACATTGTGGCGTTTTCGCAGAATGCCTACAACACTTAGTTTTAACGATAGTCTATTATATTTTGGAGATAATTATAATAATTCAATAATTATTTATTTCTCAAATACACAGCAATAATCAGATACAGATACTGTGACATCTACACAAGGATAAGCCTGACATGTGCTTGTCAAAATCAAAGAAATTAACATGTTGTACTTAGAGGCTATAGAAATAAACAGAAAAACTTATTATCAGTGAAAGTATGTGATGTATGTAGGTTTTAAGAGATACGAAGGCTTTTTCATGGTTCACAAACGACAAGTATAGTGCCAGGCTAAGGCTCTTTCGTCTTCTGCTGTAACGTATGTTTATGGTCTATAGTGGTACCATTTCAGATTCGGGAGGCTGGAAGTCATTAGTCATGACTAAGGATTATGTGGGCCTATAGTTCTTCACACGGATTCTGTCACACTTTTAAGAGAAATGTGTCACTACTCTTTGCGCCAATGTTTAAGCGTTTTGTCTTCGAGTATGACTGATATGAATAGCCTCTGATGATCCTCTAATGATGGTAATTTACTCGCTTTCAGAAGTTCTTCTGCTGTTCAAGTGCCACACTAATCATAAACGAGTTAACGTCTGAAATGTCTTTGAGTGAAGCGTTGAGTTGATTTGGCTCTGGGATCTGAATAACAGGTGGTTACCACGTCTTATAAAGCACCTAGAAGGTCACTCGCTAATTAATGACCGTCAGTATGGGTTTCGTCCTAATCGGTCTACAAGTGACCTTCTAGCGTTCCTTTTGCACAGATGGGGAGAATCTATCGACAAGCGCGGTGAGTCTGTGGCTGTTCGCCTCGACATTGCTAAAGCTTTCGATAGAGTATGGCACAAGGCTCTCCTTTTCAAGCTTTCGGCATACGGATTGCCCGCGGAGCTCCCTCTCCTTTCCTTTATAGAAACACACGTAAGGGTCCTCGGAGCCATCCGTACACTACGTCCCCCATTCCACACCGCACTAAGAAATTCAAAGATTCCTTCTTCTGCGTACTTCCCGCACTTGGAATTCTCTGCCTGCGTATGTGTTTCCTACATCCTACAACATGGGTTCCTTCAAAAGAGGCGTGAAAAGGCATCTTTTGGGCCGGCAGGGATAGGGCAGGTAGTAGAGTGAAGTAAAGTCACTATCCTATCTGTCATCTCATTTGGGCCTCTTTCACCGCTTAACATCAGGCGGAGGAGGTCATCCGCGCCTAGCATATAAAAAAAAAAGGTCGGGATGTGATGACTTTGCCGCCTTCTGTCCTCAGCTTCATGAGCAGACTCTGTCCAAGTTAGAGGTCTCTTGCCAACACTTTGTATATTTCTCTCTATTATCATTTTAATACGTTTAGTATTAAATCGACGTATGTTAGAGTCTGAAACTTCAAGATTTGTTTACTGAGTCATCGACAAGTGTCTTCAAAAGTTTGTTAATCAATCATATGTCGTTTCTCCTTTTGCTTGTGGGTCGGTTCTGCATCTTACTTCTTGCTACCGTGGAGTCTGACAAACTGTGTGAAACATCATAAGGGCAGCTTCCAAATCCACCCTCTAGACCATTGAAGAGATTTTGCAATTATTGTAGAAAGACAATTACTTAGAAATTAATATCTTTGATGAGATTTTAATATCCTTAAATTTCATCGTCAATTTACAGCACATATATATTTCTTTATTTCACTTTTAGCATTTGGTTGTCACAGGTTAATAAATAGTGTAAGTATCTACCTACTGTTTCAGACAAAAAGCATTCTGGGAAATTCGGATTTTCATTCAGTCAAAAGGTTCTGAGGAAATCGGGCGTGTTATATACAACTTTCATCTCAAATACCCGAATGATATATCAAATAAATTGTGTCTTTTTCGAACCCAACATTCGCGGAATCGTATATGAGTGACATATTACTGACAAAAGTCACGTACATAAATATCAAAATTTTATATATATATTAATTTAAGTAATAGTATCTAAAGATTACTTATGTCTTAGAGAATTTATGAAGGTTTCCTAAACTTGGTACAAGAGAATATTCAATTTTCAAGTAGAGTTTAGATTTTTGTCATCTTTACATATAAAACAGTTTATGTAATCTCGAAGAAAACTTAAACAAAGAAATCAAAGGTTCTGATTAAGCTGCTTACTGTGTGACGTCATCATAAAGATTGCGCATCCTGGTTGATAAATTCAGTGTGTCGTAGTCCGTTCTATCAATAAATGGGTCGGTATATTATCACGTCGATTAGCTGTTGATATTGGGATTGCAATTCTGAGATTTATCTATATGGGAAGTGAATTTATTAATGATTTCTGCAACGATTACAACACATGCTCTAATCCCTATTCTACCAATGAAATTCGATGTGATTATTTTGTGAAACGTCAACTGATGGATTAACGGTATCGAAATGGAAGCATCATCATCATTATTCATTCATCATTTTATAGGAATTCTCCAAGCACCTCTACGCCGATTGGTCTTCCCTTCACCTTCCTGCTATCTTCACGAATTCTTTGGTCCAAGTTATGGAAGGCTAACAAAAGCCACGTTTCTATGCTGTGACTGCAACAGCTGTCAATCTGCTTTGCCCTGCCTTTTGAGTTACTGCAGATTCAACAAACAAGCACCTGTACCTGCTATTAAATAGTTACAGATGCCTATTGAAGATATAGTGAGGTTCGCAGCATATCTGTAACTCCCACAAAATAGTTTACGTTGCCAAAATATGACATTAAATGTCAGGTCACGGAACCACTAATTTTTCTGCGTACCCTTCATGCCGAAACACAAAAAACTTGGTATTTGGCAGCAGAAATAGATAAGGCGGAAGTACTCAAATAGACGACTTTGGTATACAGTGACTCTTCTGCAGACTTTCTTATACGATCCCACGAAGTACTTGCCGTCGACTTATTTAAAAGTTTTGCTCTCCAAATCATATTTCTATGATCCATTTTTACTTTGGTTAGATTTGGGAATGATTTGGCAAAATCAATCTTTAAATAGATCTAACATATAAACTAATTCAGCTATAGAATTGATTAATAGTTATAGAACATTAGTGTTATTAAAATATGTGTAATTGTGAATCAGTTTTATTTAATTTGATGTTGTTAAAGTGTTTTTTAAATTAGGTTTAATATGAAATTCAAATCCGGCAAATCCCGTTATTTTATTAAAATTTTGTAAATACAAACAACTTTCTAAATTATATAAAATTCTCACTTGTTTATATAGGAGCCTTGTGCAATAATTGCAGTAACTAAATGTGCAATAAAAGTTATAAAAAATGTGCTAGATCCCACGAAGAAACTCCAAGCTCTTCACTGTCTTTTGATGACTTATATAATTTTGCCACTCTACAATAATCTTGTGATACAGATTAATTAGAACTTGATGAAAAACTGTGCTCGCATGTAGATATATAAGGCATCCGAGGTTTTATGAATCTGAGAAATCTCTTGACCACATCCTGTATTCTTGATGAAAAATAATGACTCGATTAGCCTTATCGTCCGAAAGATTTTATTGGCTGTGCTTACTAACAGAGGAGGTTGCTTGGCGACGTACTAATGTAACGTACAAATTTCGCTCAAACTGGGTCGTAAATAGGACTAGTTAACAAACGATCTCCTATAGACTGCGCACAATAGCCCGATAAGTTATCTATAGTAACCTATCTATTTGTAGAGGTAAAGTTTGTGAGTTAGTATGTTCTCATATCTGTTCTTGATTTTCAAGTCTTTAAAAATAATTTCTAATGTTTGTCTATCTAAGGAAAGTTTGAGATACCGGAGAAAGCCAATGAATTTTCAGCACGGCTTTATCTTTGGTGACGGTGAAAATGGTTCAGGCGGAATGTCTGTATAAAACTAAGTCTTCATATCAAGTCATGTTTATGGTGATACAAAGGTGTTGAAAAATTTATTAGAACCAATACAATTCTATATTTAGCCTCGTGGCATGCAAATTCATATTAAAACTAGCGTAACTTTCCTTTAACAGTTGACTGCATTGACAAAAAAAAAAACATGAAGAAATATATAAAAATTAATTCTTAATATATTAAATTAAGAAAATAAGAAAGTGAGGCAGAGTTTCATAGAAGACTTTATTTTAGATGGAAGATATGCATAATGCTCTATCTTTCAACATCTATTTGTTATTATAAAAGGCTTGAGATGCGTTTAAATATTGTATCAAAATACTACAAAATCACTTAAATAACTTAGAATCTCCAACAAAGTGAAGCTGTATCGTGTATTTCAATTTATTATTCAAAATCAAAATTAATTTTATTCAAATATGACTTTATAGAAAGCTCTTTGGAATCGTCCAAATTTTTTTTCCTACCACCCATTCAGGACGTATTTTTTAGCTGATAAGAAGAATGGGAGCCAGAAACGTATCAGCTTTATCAAAAGTAATAACAACATTTACAATAAATTATGTCGTTATCATACAATGTACATATGTGTTTACAATTTATACGGGAAAACAAATATTTACACTTTAGAATGTAATATCTTCAAATCAACACCAAGCATTGGCATCATTTAAATAATCATTGTCTTTGTAATAGCCCTTACTCATTAGTGTCTTTTTAACATGTACCTTGAACTTATGAAGAGGCAATTTTCCACTAAGTGGAATCTTGGTATAAAAAAAACCAGCCAAGTGCGAGTCGGACTCGCGCACCGAGGGTTCCGTATAGGTTTTAATTCCCTTGCGTGTAGTTGCGAGTTTCAAAATATGCGGTATCAATGGTTGTACTTTTGCGTTTTGCGTTTTTGCGTTGACTTAGATTTTTTTTTTTTCACGGGTCAAAGGCAATTAGATCTAAGTATTTGATATGAATTTCAACTTGATAGCTCTACGCGTTCATGAGGAAAAAAGTAATAAGTTTATATTTATTAAAAAATATATATTTTGTAATGTAACTAAAAATTTAAGGTTTTCGGAATTTTCCTTTATGTGTGATATAAAACGTTGCTTCATGCCAAATTTCAAGATTCTAGGTCGACTGGAAGTACCCTTTAGGTTTTGATTCCCTTGCGAGTACTTGCGAGTTTCAAAATATGCAGCTTAAATTGCTGTTTCTTTTGATTACGTTGACATAGAAGTTTGATTTTGTTACAGCTTAAAGGTATTATAGACCTGAGTATTTGGTATGAATTTCAATTTAATACCTCTACGCGTTTATGAGGAAATGGGTAGTAAGTTTAAAATTATTAAAAAAATATATATATTATGTGATGTAACTAAAAATTTATGGTTTTCGTAATTTTTCCTTTATCTATGCTATAAGACGTTGCTTCGTACCAACTTTCAAGATTCTGAGTTCACGGGAAGCACCCTGTAGGTTTTGATTCCCTTGTAAGTGTCGAAAATTTGCGGCATACAAGGCTGTATCTTTTGATTGCGTTGGCTTAGAAGTTTGATTTTTTCACAGCTTCAAGGGACAGTAGACCTGAGTAATTGATATAAATTTCAGCTTCATACCTCCACGCGTTCCTGAGAAAAAGGGTCTTGACAGACGGACGGACAGACGGACAACAAAGTGATCCTATAAGGGTACCGTTTTTTCCTTTTGAGGTACGGAACCCTAAAAATTTATACATTTGCCCACAAATGAACCTCTAGTTATCTCAGATAGCTTGCTTGTTTTTATTAAAGTGAAAAGATGTGTTGTCATATTAAATCCTAATGCTATAATATGCGCGACGTTGGATTTGATAAGTATTGAATTATCGAAATGATGATGATTATGAAAAAAATGATTATGAAGTGATAATATTAATTATCACTTCATCGTGTAATTATAGATCATTAACCGAATCAATACATACAGTTATTGCAAAATATAATTCTAAGTGGTGCAATGAAATTACTTTATACATTTCCCATAACTCTAATATAGCATAGCATAACAATTAGCTGTTTTTAAATATAGTCAATACATATTTTAAATGGAGATTTGTGTACTCGTATTGTTTTTTATTCCATTGCCTCCGTAAAAATTAAACCGGCTAAGTGCGAGTCGAACTCGCGTAGGTTTACGATTTATAACGTATTAAAAAAAACTAATTAGATCTCGTTTAAACCAATTTTCGGTGGAAGTTTGCATGGGAATGTACATCATATATTATTTTTACATTTATCGTTCCCTTATTTTAGAAGTTACGGGGGGGAGGACACTCATTTTTCCACTTTGGAAGCGTCTCTCGCGTAAACTATTCAGTTTAGAAAAAAATTATATGAGAAACCTCAATATTATTTTTGAAGATCTATTCATAGATACCCCACACATATGGGTTTGATGAAAAAAAATTGAATTTCAGTTCTAAGTATGGGGAACCCCAAAAATTTTTTTTTTATTTTTTATGAAAATCTTAATGCGGTTCACCAAATACATTTACTTACCAAGTTTCCATAAGCTCTTATAGTTACGGAAAAAGTGGCTGTGACATACCGACGGACAGACGGACGGACAGACATGACGAATCCATAAGGGTTCGCTAAAAAGATACAATTTGACAACCCCTACTAATATTATAAAAGTGAAGGTTTGTCAGGATTGACGTGTGTTACTCTTTCAGGTAAAAATTACTGAACAGATTTTAATCAAACTTATAAATAATATAGCTTATATATCAGAATAACATATACTTTAATACAATTTAGAACGATATACGCCATTGCTTTGAATTCGATGTTGATTGCGATGTCGATAAAAGGCTTAGTGACAACTTCGCTTATAGAGCAGTAATGAATGCTTAACTGTCAAGATAACGAACTATCATCAACAAATATGTTACATAATACAGAGGTTGGATTCACTTTTTGTAGCGCATCCAATAGATCTGAAGAAATAAGACGAGTCAAGCATTAAGTAATACATCGGGAACAGATTATAGGCTGTCAAAGAATAATGACCTTTAGAGACTTAATATTCCCCATCGTGTGATCATGGTCCGGAAGTACTGTGTAAATAATAGGGCGCCTTTCGCTACACGAAATACTAAGCTTGTCACCAGTTGCTTTTTAACATTTGTATGGTGTTATACTGACCTCTGGCTCTAGGCTTCGTCATTAGTTTCTGCACGATGTCGTCGTAAGCTCGCTCATCAGCTACACCGGAGTCCTTCACCAGTTTTTCCTTAACAGCTATACATATTCCGTTGCGGGCCAGCAGTGCTTCCAACTCCTCAAACGCCTTTACAGAAATCAACACAAGTGCATTTTTTAATAAAAATAATTTGGCAAGCAATAGTTTCTGCTCACTTGCTAGTTAATACATTAATCTATATCTAATATTGTTCGGATTAATTCCAGCTGCTAGTTTCCGTCACCGTTCACCCTCATCACCTAGACGCTTGGCAGACCACCACAGTGCGTTTTTCCACGAATTTTCTGCCACGCATTACTAAACTGTGGAATGAATTGTCGCCTGCAGTATTTCCGAACCGATGCGATATCGAAACCTTCAAAAAAAGAGCATATTCCCATTTAAAAAGCCGGCAACGCATCTGTGACTCCTCTAGTGTTGCGGCTGTCTATGGGGCGGTTATCGCTTACCATCAGGTGATCCGTTTGCTCGTTTGCTGCCCTATCCTACAAAAAAAACGGCAATCAAATGAGGATAAAGACTACAAAAAGTCAAGATATGTTTACGAACTCCTTTGTGAGTCGCAACTCTTTTATACATATTTCATGTTTTGGTTACCTTGGTTACGTTTTTGTTATTATTTCTGTTTTTGTTTTGTAATTTGTTGTTCGTTCACTTGTATTATCAATATTATATTATTTTCATTTTACAAATCCAACTTTTCATTATACAGTCCACACGTCCATTACATTTTGGTCCTTATGTCTTGATTATAACTGTTCTTGTTTTTACATATAATATCTTTATTGTCGGCCGACAATCATGTAATCATAAGTATGTAATTAATATTAATTGGTTTAAATGTTGTTTATTTATCCCAACTAATATTATAAATGCGAAAGTGTGTTTGTTTGTTTGTTTGTTACCTCTTCACGCTTAAACTACTGGACCGATTTCAAAAATTCTTTCACCTTTGGAAAGCTACATTCTCCCCGAGTAACATAGGCTACTTTTTATCCCGGAAAAATCGACAGATCCCACGGGATGCGCAATAAAGGCTTCGCTCAAAAACTACTGCACAGATTTTTATGCGGTTTCATCAATAGATAGAGTGATTCTTGAGGAGTTTTGCGGCATTTTTTATCTCGGAAAAACGGATAGTCCCACGGGAAGCGCGATAAAATCTTCGCACCATAAACGACTTCCGCGTATATGTAGCCGTGGGCAAAAGCTATGACCCTTAACCCTCTATACACCCAATCCCGAAATCCACGCGGGCGAAGCCGCGGGCAGAAAGCTAGTGTGTTTATAAAATTAATTAAAATTTGTTTTTTTTAATATAAAATTAAAACAAATTGGTTGCAGTTTGTGGTGTATGTGTACGCACACACACACACACAAGTCTAGCGCACTATTTTTGTTTTTGTTAATCTGTGGATAACGTTGTTGGTTGCAGTATTGGCATGCCTAGATATAGTAAACTAAATTATACTTTATATATTGTAACTGTTTGTTATCCTTACTTTCTATTCAAGAACATTTTAGGGAGTGCTTCAAGCGGTTCTTCAGAACCGCGGAAGAGCACATCAACCCGCTAATCCGTGAGTCAGTAAACTACCCGTCAACACCGCCGTCAGCGGACACATCCCACGACAACAGTCCATATTGGCAGAGGACACGCAGACCGCGACATGTCTTAAGCGACCCCCTAAACAATTAACGCAGGACCTTCTAGACCTGCGAGCGGCGGCGTCTGAGCCGTCGCCTCCCTTGTCTCCCCTTATTCGGCAGCCTTCTGCTACGCCACGAGTAGGTTCCCAGTCAATACAGGCCGGTCCCACTTTGGAGAACCGCGCCTCTTCTAGCGCTTATGCCCTCACCATGGGGGCACCGACGCGATACCGTCCTTCCTGAGGTGCGGCCCCCTTCCACATAAGCCAGTAGGGTCATTAGGACCAAAGGCTCAGGCTGAGTTTAGTCGGTAGGTCTGTTGGGTCGAGCCGCCTCGACAGTACCAGGAGTCCGACATAATCAACGCATCCCTGCTTGCCTGTTGTGTTGGTATCCATGATGGATTCTCAGCCTCCTCTCCTGAGGGTTATCCTTACTAATATTATAAATCGGAAAGTGAGTTAGTTTGTTTGTTTGTTCCACGCAGTAACTACTGAACCGATTGCTTTGAAATTTTGCAGACGTAAATATAAAAGTCCGGACTAAATAATTTAAGTCGGAAAAATCGACAGATCCCACGGGATGCGCAATAAAGGCGTCGCTCAAAAACTACTCCACAGAATTCCATGTGGTTTTCATCAATAGATATAGTGATTCTTGAGCAAAGTTTTGCGATATTTTTCATCTCGGAAAAACAGATAGTCCCACGGGAAGTGCGATAAAGCCTTCGCGCCATAAACCGACTTCCGCGCATATGTAGCCGTGGGCAAAGGCTATGACCTTTAACTCTCTATAGACCCAATCCCGAAATCCACGCGGGTCAAGCCGCGGGCAGAAAGCTAGTCTCTTAATAAACAAATAAATAGACAATCATAACTATTTTTATGAAAAGAAAGGCAATTGGTAAAGGTGCCTCATTACTCACAACAACCATAGCAAACCCGTTGTCCAAATTTAATGTGGGAAGGGACACAAATCCACAATTTCCTAATTGAAATCAGCACCGACCAGTCTAAATGTTACGGCATGGCGACTATAATATCCAATCTGTTTTAGAACCTCGCCGACAATGCATTCTGGCTCGTATGCAAAGTGACTAAGCCGCAATATACAAATCCGGTTTGTCACCGCCGGATAAATATTCATGGAATCAAATGCATAATCTGTTTTATTATCTAATTTGCTATACATGGATTCAAATCTCACAGAATATATAGTGTGCGCTAACCGAAAGCGGGATGTTTTGGTAGATTCATGGTTCTGCATTAATAAGATGTCGGGATTAGCAAGGATTTTGTCTCTTGAAAATTAAGTAAAACATACAATATGTTATATCGCCAATGAAGTTAAAAAAAGTGTTTGTTAGAAATGTGCTGTGTCTTTTGTCAGTCAAAATAGCTATTATTGTCATCATTTGGGTTTTGTGACACCAAATTGATGTCATAGATACGGGCTTGCTTGCTGAATACCTCAGAAGATACTTATTTATTTATTTATTTAGGACAACTAACAAGACATACACCCTATAATACTTAACTATAATACACTATAATACTTAAAGCTATGCTAAGTGCTATCTTAATTAAAGGTTGCCACGGCATGCATTAACTACGAGCGAGTAAATGAAATTAAAAAAAAAGAAAACGGAACGGAACACAAAACAAAAAAAGTCATATAAATGCTAAAATCTATCTTAATTATTATATGCAGTCATTGTAATGTAAATATGCAATTCTACTTCACATGCTTGAGGTTATACCATGATGATGGATTGCGGATTTGACTACTGTCTCCTTTTTGTTTGTGATATTATCCAATATATGGTAGCACAGTGAGCCACGTGACGGAAGAGTCGCACATTTGATTTTAAAAGGTGTAATGATTAGATGACTTGGTCGAGGATAGATGGCAGCACAGTGAGCCACGTGGCGTAATACAGTTGCACATTTTATTTTAAAAGGTGTTATAATTAGATATGACTTGGTTGGGTGCAGTATTCAGTCAGTCGGGAAGAGTGCGAGTCATAAAAGTCACGCTAGTATTAGAAGGTGTTGATATTGTTGACAACATAAATTTATAGAAAACTAGATATATACAGGTGGATCAACGGTGCGCGAAAGATGCAATTACGTGTTTTTTTGAAATTGTACAGACTGTTACAAAAGATGTCAATGTTGAAGTCGTTGCTCTTAAATAAGGTATTATACTGACATTGCAATCTATTTATGGGTGAAAAATGCTGAGCGTTAGTCCTAGATAGATTGAAATGGAAGAGGTTGAGTTGAATTACAATAACATTTTTATTTCGGTTTATAGCTTTAGTTATATACATAATTAATAAATATTACCTTAATTCCGTAACTGGATTCTTCGTAGATGATGGATACGTAGCTCCAGCCAAGTTTCTTAACTATCTCCACCATAGCGCGCACTTGGTGCAAGTCAGAGGGTATGGTGCGTGTGAAATATTCGAAGCGGGCTTTATTGGACAACTCCGGTGACGTCGAAAAGAAGGATACCTGAGACAGATTTGACTTTAATATAGAAAGCATTAATCATTGTTTAGGCAACTGGCACGACACATCCACTATGAAAGACTGCAGGCAAATAAAAAGGTATTGATGTTCTTGTAAATAATTCCACTTAGCCAAGTAAAACGATCAAGAGATTTTTAACTCCGACCTACATAATTGTTGATTTGTTTTCTGCAGATCGTCAATTATATTTTATTATTTTGTAACTTTTCTCATACCAGTGAATCGTTGATTCTTTTTGAGAAAAATAAATTTCGCAGGGCTTATATTAGCTGGATGGTATTCTATTCCGTTGACAGGCTGGAATTCTTTTTATGACAAAGGTTAATTAATATTAAAATGTAATACTGTGAAAGCAACGCCGTCAGATATGAAGGGTCTGATGTCTTGTAAAGATAAATGCCGCTTGATATCATAGACTTACTTTGTATGTTTTGTATGGAGATCAGTTAGCCACTGATATACTGAATATTTGCGTCACCTGTTAACTTAAGACCTCAACTCGTTTTCGAGACATTCGAGACTTAGTTATATAGTCCTTATATGTCGCTGTGTATACGTATTAAGGAAAACAGGCTAATTGAGGCGAGTATTATGCAATACCTACACAATTCTTCGCAGTTTTTCGAAAATTTGCTGGATTCAAGGGCATTCGATACTTTAAATAACGACGTCATCACACTATCATTAAAAAAATATACAAAAGATTGAATAAATCTACAACTGAAAAATCAACTGAAAGTTATTCAGCGAATTCCAGTGCCAATGATTATAATAATATCACGATTGCAGAGCTCACCAGTTTAACTGCCAAAGAACAGTTTGAAAACTTGCTAAATCTTCAAAAATTGAAAAACAAACTAGCATCCATGACTTGCAAACTTTCTTCAACATTCTTTGAGAATGGTGGCGACAGAGGTAAGCATTTAAATCAGTGCTATAATCATTTGTTATCCATCCCCCCTACTAAAGAAGAGTTGAAAGCCTTAGTTAACACATATTCGTCGTATATAAAACATGAGGTAAGTACTCACTTGCGGTATCTTGAAGAGGCGAAGTAAATTCGCGACTTGGACGGAGGTCACGCTGGAGGCAGCGCCCACCACGCCCGAAATCACTTTCCGAACTGCTGTGGCGTTGCACGCGTATTCTGCGTCGTCGATATTGCTGATTGATCCTAGGGTTAAAAATTACATATAAAACTATTTGCAACAGTATCTTTCAATAGTATCTGAAGAGAAAATGCCTGTGCGTTGCTCTATCAGTTTCGTCGATATTACCACCCCTTATTACAAGGACCTCGTGAAAGCTGAGAAAGGCAAAGTAATTAAAATTAGACCTTCACAGTTTCTTGGCTGTTCTTCTAGAGAAGTCTCTGCCAATTTCCAAAAAGGTGGAGAGTAATTTTATTTAATCCATTTGTTGACCTTTAAACGTTACATTTGTTTGACGCCAATGAGTGCCTCTGTTGAATAGAGATTATTTTTATGTTTAAAATTGAGTTGTTTTTGAGTACCTTAATTTGGCACACAAGGTAACCGCCGTGTAGAGTGTTGATTCGACTAGCATTGTTCCTATAATTGTGAATACGAATGGCTTGATAGCGAAGAGTTACGATCAACATATTAAGAGACTCTCATTGACAGATGGATCAGGTTTGACGCAGAAAGCGATGATTCTAAATACATCACGTGATCCAGTGGTCAAGTCCTCTTTCTAACCACCTATAACTTAGGTAAGTTATAGGTGCAAACTAAAGCATGATCTCTGTCCCTATATCCCTATGTATATTACAAATCTTTAAAACTATGCAACGGACTTTGATGCGTTTTTTTTTAAATAGATACAGTGATTGAAGACGATGGTTTATATCTATTATAACATAAGCACCTCGCGTGTTTCGTTCTTTAAATCAATTAATTTTAAATGTGTGATTTTTTCGTTTTTTAAACTATTATTTATTATATACAACGTTCACAGTTTTTCTGTAGTGTATTTTAATCAAAATTTACTTTATTCAAATATGACTTTGTAGAAAGCTCTTTTGAATCGTTCAAATTTTTTTTCCGACCACCCATTCAGAAACTATTTTTTAGCTGATAAGAAGAATGGGCGCAAGAAACTTATCAGCTTTATCAAGTAATGACAACATTTACAATAAATTATGTCGTTATCATTCCATGTACTTATGTGCTTACAATTTATACGGGAAAACAAATATTTACACTTTAGAATGTAATATCTTCAAATCAACACGAAGCATTTGCATCATTTAAATAATCATTGACTTTGTAATAGCCCTTACTCATTAGCGTCTTTTTAACATGTACCTTGAACAACAACATTTAGTATCAGAATGTTAATTTAATAAATGTAGATCAAAATTCGACTTTACATACTTCGTTAAGTTTTGCACGTGTACGCAGTTTTATTACTCTTTTTTTCTTCCACTCGAACCGAGTGCGTTCTTGATCAATATTTGTAGTAATACGAATATTAAATGCAATTACTATATTTTATATTATGAATCGAAGTATCACGATTGTCGTATAATACCATTTAGTACGAATATTAATAACAACACCTAAAACAGTCCAGCTACACAAGATTAATGTACCCAAAAATCTATTGCCAGAAACATTTACGCCCGAGAAATTACTATTTCCGCCCCGCGAATGAGGTTTTGTAGTAGCAATTAACTTTTTGATGCCGTGTAACATAGACGGATTAATGATATTTTCCTCCCCGAGAAACTTTGACGAAGGCAAGAATGTTCCAAACCAGATTTTGCTTCTAATAATAGTTTATATTTGGGACACAGGACTTGACTTGTTAATTAAGCCGCCCGTTTGAAAGCAGTCGCTTTGATGATTTCATCTTGTAATTGTGTCAGGATGTCTTTTGGAGGCTTCAATATTCATTGGTTTATTTTACCATTCGCCTGAGAGACATGGCAACTCTCTTACAATTTTTAGACTATTACTTATCAAGCACTTGAAATTATCCTATAATTTCTGATATTAAACGAATTTTTGCAATGATTAAATTAATGACGATCAGTATTTTATTTTATACTGATTAGTATAATACCGTCGGACCTTATTTCATTCATACATACACTAACGCCTATTTCCCGTGGGGGATGGCAGAAAACACAGTTTTCCACTTAGTACGATCCAAACATACTTCCCAAGCTTCCTCGACTTTTATTAATACTTTTATGTACGCCTGTCAGTCACGGGGACTCTTGACCTGTCTTCCTCCAATATATACATTATTTGGCCCATATTCATCTAGGTCTGTCCAATTCATATGATTTGTTATTGATTATAATACAAAGCGAACGTACCTTTAATAAAGTCGACAGCCATTTCCAGTCCATATGTATCCTTATCACAGTCATCGAGTACATGTGCACCTAATTTAACTCCAGGAATCAGATTTAGTTCAGTATTGACTATGTCTAAGGTGTAAAGCATCGTTTCTAACGCTTGAACCCCTCCTTGCGGCATGACTGGGCCACAAGTCATAGTATCAGATCTTTCGTGCACCATCATAAGACCTCCAAGAACTAAATCACCTTCTATAACAGCTTCTCTCTTTATTGGCCAGTGTGGATGATGTTTCTTATCTTTGAGCTCACCAACTTGGTCGTTCGACATGTTCATCCAGTCGTATTTAGTATTTCGCAAAGAGAGAAAATCGTCATTAATCAATTCCTTGTCAACAATCAAGCCTTTGAAATCTGCCATGGGATCGAAAAAAGCGTCTTCCAATTGGAAGTCGGGCATGATCTGGGTATGTTTATGTTTGTGTCTGTGGTGGTGCCTGATATTGGGGTGCTGTTTATGATGGTCGCCGTCGTCGCCTGGTCTCATTTCGGTGCATTGGAGGATGTAGATGAGCATCGTCGAGACCAACCAGCGGCGGTAGAGCATAGTGTTGGATGGTTCATGCCATAACGGTCATACGCCTCGCCCATGTTGTCGCACGGAGAGCGTTCATTTTAATCTGGAACAATAGGAAATAAATAATAGGTCAGAATAATCAGAATATTTCTCAACAAACGCTGATACAATTACAATTTATCGTTCTAGGGCGTTTTTTTTAAACGTTGGTTAATTTTTATATGTACTATCGGGGTCTCTCGCGCCTTACCACTTTTTAGAAATATTTGTGGGCAAGCGGCTCGCACCGGGCACGACTACGCGATCCGTAGCTATCCCTGATTGGTTACGTATTTTACTACGATTTACTACGATCATTAATGAATGATATATGGTATAATGATACCAAAAGAGATTTCAAACAAACGATTTTGAAATCTCTTTTGTAATACCCTTTCCATAGAGATATTTTTTTTAATATCGCTCGCTTATCGCTGTCTCGCTTGCATGTTTTCGCTCGTGCACAATAGTTGATTGAACGGAAGGCGTGGCTTGTAGCCGTAGCATCGGGCAGTGTGCAAGCGACTAACGCTCTAGGACTGGTAAGGCGCCAGTGTCCCCGATAGTACAATAATCGATAAAGTATTGACATTGTATTTCATCTACAAATATTTAAGATATAAAATAGTTTTATATACTATAGGTATATAGCAGAGTAGTCTGCTTGGGTACCGGTAGGTATAGGCAGTTTACTTATTACAGCCTCAAAACAGCAGCCTCGATGCGTTTCTGATTGGAAGGGACTTTCTCTTCCAATGAAGGTATACCGTGACTTTAAATCTTATGTCATAAGTCTAACTTACACTGTACTTCTTGTAGGTATTACAGAATTACCAAATTTACAGAAACCGAATGTACTATATAAAGGCGACTATGAGCGCTTACCATCCATTGGACAGTCTGCTTGTTTGTATCGACTAATTGTAGTATGTATGAAAATTTTAATGTATTTGTATGACTACTATACTAAAAATAATTTATGAATATACAAAACAGAAACGAACATAAACATTTAAAATATCAAGATGTTTTATTCCCGCCTGATAATAATAAAGCCTGATAATAAAAAATAGCTGCTTCAGTCCAAAGTTGATGTTGACTTTATAAGAGTTGCAGCAACTCTGCCTGCTAATGTAAGTTAATATGAATAAAATATAAACAAGAAAGGTATCTTACAGTCGATCACAGATTTCGCTTGACGTTTCTGCTGCAGAAACCTCCGGGGGACATAAGAGTGATCTCAAAGTCAACTAGTGTGTATTGAGGCGGCGAGACGGCACAAAATTTGACGGTGATGATAGCAAATAGAATCACAAGGTTCAATGTCTTCATTGATAATACAAATTGAGAAAAGCTTCCAAAGTAAATTTAACATAATTCTAATTTAGCTAATACTTACAACATTTACTTTATCTTTAAAAGTTATTACCAACTGAATTACAATTTTGTTCTAACGAGATTATGTGGTCGGCGGAACGAAACGTGCGAAGGTTACAAATTGATATCGGACTAATAAATCCTTTTCAAATATTAGTATTAGTTACTCAAATAGACCACCAGAAAGTCGGTGTGGTTAAAGGAATTAATTATATTTCAGGGAGCCTTTTACAGATATGCTTGCACACATAAATTTAATTAATGTAGAAAAACATTTTCAGAAAATGGCAAATTTTCAGTTTATAAACTTAGAATTTCAAGTATCCAAAAGTTAAATATTGTAACCAATTGGCGTTCAACCCTAGACTTCGGTTAACTCATTGGATTTTCAGATAACATCTGCTTATAGATACTATAGACTATTCATAAGTTTTACATGTGAATACTATAACTGACATTTGTATCAAAATATATGTACCTATGCATAAAACTAAATACCTAACAAACTAATTATGAGGGAACCGAGTCTAGCTATTGTCACGAAACAACATAAAAAAGCAAATCTTGTTTCGCAAATGGGTTCGTGTTAAAAATATCTAAGTTCGATATTTGCCCAGGTCACTCACTGCGTTGGCAGCTCTCGCGAAAATGAACCTTAAGAACCTTACCGTAATTTGACAAGCAGATAACGGTCTATTCCTGATAGTGTTATTTTCTTGCGTACACAAAGAGGTAGTACGTACTGTATTTTACATCTAGTCATGTAACTATTATCACATGTTTACAATTCTAGTATATAGTTATATTTTATATTTTTTTTTTTTTTTATTTTATTATTTTTTCTCACGTGTATGTGTGTATCACTCGTCTATTTACATTTATATTGTGTGAATTATGATTCTCGTGTGGATTGCGCTTACAAAAAAGTTATGGCTGGATCATAAGATGCTTAAATTGTACGATACTTTAATTTTAAATATATTTTAGAATAATATATACAAACTTAAATAGCAAAAGCAAAGTTATAAAGATTAGGTAACGTTTTTCTTTCTTTTTATGTTAACTATTTAACTTCATTTATGAATTTTCATATGGAATAAGTGTGTGTGTAGCTTAATAATTTAGATCATGGAAGAGATTGGCATCTATAATACAGGCTAGGCCTAGTTTAGATGCCAATAGTTTAAAATATACATGTAAACAATATAACATATACAAAAAACTTTAATTAAGAAGAATATGTAAAATTATTCAGATCGCTTATATTGTTACAAAAATTAGTTCATAGTTTTAGTGATCATTATTTTGATAGTAGGTAATATTAAAAAATTCTTTGTTACACGAAATAGCAAGGAATTTTAAAACTACCTACATTGCAATTTCGTGGTATAATATCTGTAATTGTTCAATATGTATATATCTTTATATGTCAAAGTGGAAAGTGGAAACAATAAACTAAAAAATAAATAAATAGTATATTTACGTTAAATAGTTTCTACCCTGTCTACTTACATAAATTTTGTGTTGGGGGTTCTTAATCTGTAATCAATATCCGAGGACGCTGCGAACACATGAAAAACACGATATTGCTTTTATATTTGTAAAATTGAAACGTGGCCTGCGAAAAATGCAGTATTTTATTTCAAAGCTTGCTTACATAGTTTATGTGTATATTTCTGCGATAAGGAATCATAGTTAACGCAAAAAGGAAAGAAAATAGAAGTAACACAATGGATGTTATTATACATATAAACCTTCCTCTTCAACTACTATCTATTTAAAAAAAACACATCAAAAATCCATTGCGTAGTTTTAAAGATTTAAGCATACATAAGGACGTAGAGACAGAGAAAGCGACTTTGTTTTATACTACGTAGTGGTTTATTTGTATATCCAATTTTTCTCTTTGCATCTACACTGCAGTAAAATAGTTGAGACGATTTTTGTAATCATGTTATGTAAAACATCATTTGTAAGAATATAACATTATGAGTGTGACATATTAAAATCTTGCATGAAAACAATTTTATTGGCAAATAAAGTGACAATTTTTATATTTATATACCTAGCTCGAAAACCATACTTGTTTGAATAATTCAATCATAAGAGTTACATAAAAGGCGAAATTAATATTTGCTTCCAAAATATCTTCATAAAGAAATTTGCCCGCGTCAAAGCCTTTGAAAGGGTCTTCTATCTCTCAGAATTATATCTCATCAAGGTATAGCAATAAATCATCTTAATTTCCTCATGATTCACGCTTATATTTGGAGAAGAATAAGATATTATCTGCAAATGCTAATCGTTAATTTTGAATACAAGGCGAATGATATCGAATAGCTTGCATACAAATGGAGAAACGCTCTCAGAAATATTTACCAGTAGTGGTGTCTGGTTCTCGCTTATTTTGTGGGTAGCTACGAGTAATAAAAAACAACACACCGTTAATTACAACGCCTATTCATTGCAATGGCAGTTTGATGCCTCGCGAGTACTAAGCGGATTTTTCAGTGTCGTACACAACACACGGCTGTGCTGTGTTTAAATAAGATTCTCGTGCAATTACATCAAAGTGCTCTTTCATACATTATTTAGACTCTGCAGTGCTGAAACTTCTGTTCGGTAGATGTCTTTCAAGGATATCGGTGAGTACCTTTTTTTATTTTTTGTTTTTTTTTTGTTCCGCTGAGGAAAATGTATTGAATTGCATACCCGGGCTGTGGAGAGCCGGTGGTCATGAGGGTCTCTCCTCCCCAGAAGGAGAACCTACCCACTAAGAACCTCAGCGATGGCCTTCCTAAGGCATATCGGGAGCCCCCGGGAACAATTACGACTTCCGGGAACCCCCAGCCTCCGTTCCCCTGCCGATGCAGGGGAGGGGATCTCCTCCACTGACGACGCCTCTTGGCGACGGGAGGGGCATGGTCCATCACGGGTGCCTACCCATAGTCCATCGGTGAGTACCTACCCATAGTAAAATATGGGTAGGTACTCACCCAATTAGATTTGGTCAACCAGCATAGCTATAGTCAAAGTATTTTGTACCCGATAAGAGCAGTTCACTTTTCTGTAACTTTTAAGTATTAAAATTGCTTTACCAAAACACGTTACCTCAGTAAGTTTGGGCATAGTGTAAGGCTACTATGATCGCATAAAACAGGAGTAAAACCACAGTGCAAGTGAGATAGCGTAATATGCTGCACGAGTGGTGTCTTTGTTTCAATATTTTTTTAATCTTACTCTAAGCGTTCATGGTAAGGCTTCAGCTCTTTGGGCTCAGGTAACATTGTATGTTTGTTACTGCATGAACCAGTCCATATTGGCAGAGGACACGCAGACCGCGACATGTCCTAAGCGACCCTAATCAATTAACGCAGGACCTTCTAGACCTGCAAGCGGCGGCGTCTGAGCCGTCCCCTTGTCTCCCCCTATTCGGCAGTCTTCTGCTTCGCCACGAGTAGTTTCCCAACCAATACAGGCCGGTCCCACTTTGGAGAACCGCGTCTCTTCTAGCGCTTATGCCCTCTCCATGGGGCAGCGCTAACCGTACCTCTCCTGAGGTGCGGCTCTCTTCCATATAAGCCAGTAGGGTCATTCGAGCCGCCTCGATTCATCAGGAGTCCGACATAATCAACGCATCCCTGCTTGCCTGTTGCTACGGATTCTCAGCCTCCTCTCCTGAGAAAAAAAAATTACTGCACGATTAGTTATAGGCTTTTATTTTCTTTATTTTTGAAAGTGTTTTGTTTTTGAAAATAATTTGTCACCCTTATCGTCCTAATATTTTAACGTCTTCTTAAATATATTGACGCAATTTTATATCTTACTTATTTTAGTAGTAGAACTAGATAGTATACTGTTACATAAAGAAAAAAATTGTATCTCTCCGCTACCACCCTTGTAGATGCGGCCATCAAATGCCACACATCCTCGACACGATCACACTCATGACATTTAGGGGAGTTCACCTTTCTCATCAAATACCCAAAGCTATTCAAGGTTATATATCACCAGATCAAAGTCTGTATGCGTACTGTGGTATCCCTTCACAAATCGGTATCCGCGAACCAAAGGTAAGCTTTTGACTTTTTACAAAACATTTCGACTAAGCGTTACTATAGTCATATATGTTTAAATTGTCTTTTTATAATTCAAAACACACATTAAACATACTTTGATGCAAAAAAGGCATTACAATAAAAATAAAAATGTTTTTTTACGATACTTCGGCTCAGATGCCACGGTTTATATGTATAGTATTACGACTCTGCCTACCCCATTGGGAACAAGGCGTGACATATATGTATAGAGAATCCCTAAAAGAATTGTTCAAAGAAATTAATATTTTAACTTTAGCTAGTCAATATATATATGATAATTTAGTTTTGGTATATAGAAACTATAATAAATTCAATAAAAACAGTGATCTACATAATGTGAATACTAGAAACAAAAATAAACTTGCCTTTCCAATGTTCAGACTCCATAAAACTAGCTGTTCGTTCTTGGGGAAATGTTTATCTATGTTTAACAAACTTCCGCAAAGTGTCATTGATTTGCCTTTATATAAATTAAAAATCTATATCAAAAAGACACTCATGAGTAAAGGTTATTATAAAGTAAGTGACTATCTAAATGATCACACTATTTGGGAATAGGAACACTATTCATAGAGCCATGTTTGGTAACTACATTATTTATAATATTGTATTATTTTTATATGTGTATGTAAACATACATACGACTGTAATCGTATTAGGTTTGATTGTATCTTATATTGTATTTTTATATTATATTATTATAATTATTAACATTGAAAAGAGGAGATAAAAAATAGACCTTCAGAGTTTCTTGCCTGTTCTTCTCGAGAAGGCTCTCCCAATTTCCGAATAGGTGTCGAGTCAATATTATTATTTTTTTCCTTATTCGTACGTACGGACAAGGTTTTTGTATTTTTTAAGCTTTTTTTTGTTTTGTTTGTTGACGTCAATAAATGCCTGTAAAGGTCTATGTTGAATAAAGATTATTTTGATTTTGATTTGATTATATATGTATGTATTACGAAAGTTTTGATAAATATGATTTTGATATAAGCAGCGATGCGTAATGTTTAATGATGGCCGATTCCTGTGTCTCAAGGAGAATAGTAGACGTCACCACCAACATACACACCAGCCAGGAGCAGTCATCACCTGGTTCAGCACCACAATTTAGATATGTGCACGGCACAGGTCAAACTTAATATGTACTACACCAATGTGAAGGTTCAGGTACGATTCTCTGCCGGTTCAGGCGGCTGAACGTCTGCGCTAGTGCCCGCGGTCAGCGTGGATGGACGACTGTCCGAACTAAGTGCCACACTCAGGCAGCGGATTATTCCACTACCCTCAATGAGAACACAAGAATCGGACAGTTTGGATTTCCTTTTTATTTAATGATTTTGTGTTAAATAAGTAATATACGTGTCCTTATACAAGACATAATATTAGCTGCGGCAGCTGGAGGAGCTGCCGCACGCTGCTGAGTGTGGTGGATGTTTCGATTCTCATTTTAAATTTGATCTAATTGTTATCGTTAAAATAGTTATATTGTATATATATTTCACTTTAATTTAATTTACTTTATTTAATTTGGAGTGAAGGCAGGTCGATAATTCGGAATCAAGACTGGCCGCTCATGTATACATACAATGAATTATTTAATTCAATTGACATGGCAGTTACTTGTCCAGGCCAATGGAAAAAAAAGGTGATTGCAATATTACAAAGCCAAGTGCCATGAAAAGAGTTCTTGTTCACAAAATTAGTTGTAGGTACGTTAGATTTACATCTTATATAGGTAACTTTTGATGACTATACACGCGCTTCCGCTGTCATTGTTATTACTTCTACTCATAGACGTGTTCAAATCTTTCCTATCATGCATTAATATTTTACATTAATAATATCTTCGGACAATTGCACTTATCAACTCGTTGAGTACTAAGCTATTTGCTTGTATTACAGATACCTAGACGACGGAAACTAAATACTCGTAAACAGAAAACTGTTTATGATGTAGTGTGTATTAATTTGATTGCGTCTGTGAGTGGGAATAATAATTTGCTACTATTAAATTGTTTATAATTAATATGTGGTAAACGGTGCTGGTTGCAAAATTGTCCACTAGTTTATAATAAATAAATAATAAAAAAAAAAAGCTTAAATTTGCTTCGACCAAGTGGGTAACTTCGTAAAATTTTATCGACTAGTGGTGGTATCGTATTGACAGGAAAGCAGGAAGGAATACAATCATCATCATCATCCTCTTGCCCATTTCCCATTATCTGGGGTCGGTGCAGTAGATCTTTTTCTTCCATTCCTCTCTATCAGCAGGAAGGAATACAATAATAATAAAATTAAATTCATATGCATGTCTCGTATATCGGGTAATAGGTTATTGTTTGTATTGTGATTTCCTGTTACTTTGGTTGAGTCTAGGGGGAAATACGTGATGCCCTCGAGTCGTGGCTTCCCTGCATAGGGCCCAACGCGCCATGGCTCTGAGAGCCGTGCGCGCGTACTGCACAGTGTCGCACACGGCGGCGTGCCTTATTGCGGGCGCTCCGCCTTGGGAATATGTCGCCCACGTCCACGCCGCCGCATACCGCGTCCGGGCGGACGCGCGCAGCGGCGACCGGCGCCTGGCGCCGCGCGAGAGGGTCTCCGCGTCCGAGGAGGCCACAATGGAGGTAGGTCGCCTGTGGTTGGAGGAGCTGGGCGACCTAATGGTCTCGGCCTCCGTCTCCGGCACTCTGCGCCGGAGCGTCGGGGCCTTCCATCCGTTCCTCACCACATGGGCGAACCGGCGCCACGGGTCACTCTCCTACCACCTGGTGCAGGTGCTAAGCGGTCACGGCTCGTTTGGCCGCTACCTGCACCGCATCGGGAGGGAGCCAACCCCGGGGTGCCACCATTGTGGCGCCGAGGAGGACACCGCACAGCACACCCTAGCGGTGTGCCCGGCGTTCTCTGCGCGGCGCGCCGAGTTGGTCGCCGTGATAGGCGACGATCTCTCCCTCCGAAACGTGGTGCGCGCCATGCTGGAGGGGGAGAGGACGTGGGCGCTAGTAAACTCCTTCTGCGCCGACGTCATGACGCAGAAGGAGGCTCGGGAACCCCGCGATGTTCCCGAGCCGCGGGGTATGCGTAACGCATTTTCCAGACATTAATAAAAAAAAAAGGGGGAAATACGTAATACATGGCGCAGAAATCACGGAGTGGTGACATTTATTATGAAGATGTTATGCAAAGTTGTAGGGCCAATATGATGCCATCACATGAAAAGAAATCTAGATTAAATATAACGTCTGTCGTCATATTTTGTCCAGATTTTGCCAAGGCCCAGCTTGAAACTAAGGCCACGAACAATTTGCACGTACTCGATTTTTAATATGTATGTCTTTGTTATCGATACAATAATATTCAATATTGCATATTTTTTCTTACATCCAGGTTTTCAGACAAGTTAACAATATTTACTTTGTGATGAACAATATAATTTGCGCCGCTGGACCCCTTAGTAAGTTCCCCGGGGAACCACAAAAGAGATTAACGCGGTCTACTCCGCTTTTAATTAATGCTGGGACAAATTTGCGTCAGCCTTCATTTTTTCAAATTAATACAATTTTTGGAGAAATTCAAAAAAGGAAACGAAGCAGAAATATAAATAATCATCGATCAGTGTCAGCTGACGCGAAATGTTCTTGTCTTAAAAGAGAAAGATATATAAATTGTAGGGTGAAGAGGGGTATGGTACAGTATTTGTGATAACCTTTTTCTCGCAATCCCGACGACATTGGAAGGACTATAATGGAAGTTGCTGTAACTCCACTACGGCAACTTCCTGTAAACTATATCTATGAGTACCATATCGCTTGCACCTTCAATCGCTGTGAAGGTACTCAATTCTAGAAGCCGACACCTTTCGTAGAGAAGAAAACCTACATTGATCTACGGTTTTCATCGGACAGTTCGGGCGCCTTTCATGAGTTCAGTTTGTTTTTTATTACAATATATTGACAAAGAAACAAACTGCCCACTTTATGGTAAGTACATTTTCCCTTGTGAGATTGGTAGCACCTCTGCAACCCCCATCAAAACTACAGTGTACGTTGCCAACATGTGACATAGCATCACAGCACTCGGTAATTTCATTACCTTTTTTATCCTTTAAACCAGAATCTTCATACTTGCTATTTGCTTTGCACAATGCGGTCTCTCCACTTCCTGGACACTTACGGTTCGCAATTCTTCAGGTAATGTTGGCTAACGGACGACCCTAATATATAGTCTAGTCCGGTAAAGACTAACAAGGGTGTTCGGGATAGAATAGTTACAAAATAAATGTATACGATTATGTAATAAGAAATATAATATGATAAAAATAAGATAGTAATAAAGCGGCGAAATAATATTAAGAATAGCACTAAGCATAGTTAAGAAATAAAGATATGCTTAGGAAATGAATAAACTATATAGAATAGGTTCCCATTACAATAAGAATACATATAGTATGTAAGATTGATATACATGTTGATTAAAAACATTAGACAGAGATAGTAGCGTAAGTAATAAAGAATATATGAGTTTATTAGGGAAAATGTGTTAGATATATGAAAACTATTGTTGAATTTGGGCATACTATATGTTAATGTATTAAATGAACAATATAATGGATAGCTAGGGCATAATAAATTATAAAATTGTAAAAAGGTATCCACTGCAAAATCGCAAATTTTATGAAAATATCGGAAAAATGTCCTATCGCACACATATAAAAGTGCCTGTATGTTACCGAGCATTCTCAGTGGCCTTCGGTTAAGATATAGTACTTGATATACTCTCCGAACATATGGCCTAGAGAGTGAGGACTTAAGTCAGTCAGTCAGTCAGTAATTTGTGTGGGGTAAATTAAGCCGAAAACAGGGATGAAAATTCACCCTGGAAGACGTATTATCGAATATATCTCGAGAGCTATAATAGACATAGTAAACGGCAAAATAGAGAGAAAAATAAGCTCCTACAGATAACCTATATATGAAAGGGATGGAAATAAGAGAACATATAGCAAATAAGCATTTATTGTATAAATAAAGGGCAGAAAGGGTTCGACAGGTGCTTTCTGTACGGTATATCCTCGCTAGGGGGGTCTCAAAAATAGCATTTTTTGGTAGGAATGATATTGGGAATAAATTGAAAGACTCCCCCTTCTCGGTACGGATTACGACGGGGACCACATACTGAAGCGGACGACTGCCCAACCACAACCACAGAAAGCTCCCGAAGACCCTGCTGGCCGACTGAACGCAAGAAAACTGGCGTTTTTATTTCTTCCTGGAACAAACCCCGGACCGCACCGTTCGGAATCGTTCACTAATCCCAGCAAGCGAAGTGTGCCGTCGTGCACAAAGGGGCTTAGTGGATAGTTATAGGACTTTGCTGCAGAGTTCCACACATTTTCACTGCTACAACCTACTTTAGATAGCGAGGGCTTATGATTAGAACTGCAAAGTGAAGATGAATACAACAATGTATATGCTTTATCGCTTTATAACTTCAATCCAAGTGAAAGTCAAAACAACTTTATTCAGGAAAAGTTTTGCAGGCCGGCTGCTATTATCAAATGACACTTGATTCTACTGCCAATATGGGATTTAAGAGTTAGGTCTCTAAAAGTTATATCACTAATACTATAGGATCTTTTAACTTGTTTATTTATTAAGACATAACAAACAGTTACAATATATAAAATATAATTTAGTTAACTATATCTATGCATGCCAATACTGCAACGAACAACGTTATCCACAGATTGACAAAAACAAAAAAGAACGCTAGACTTAACCTCGACACCAATCACACATACCACATCGTTGATACGAGATTCGAGAAGAAAGTCTTATAATATGTGCTTTGTCAGTTAAACCTGGTTTCTTACAATAAGGTTCATTGCCTGGTTCCTTACATAAGGCAGCTCAAAGCTGAGTGAACAAATCAGAAATGATGGTGATAGGAACTAGCAATCAAGTGAAACGACGACTACTAGTGCAGGATCGATCAGTATATTGATGCTTGAAAGAAGCTTCGGTCCAATAATTGGCGTCTCCAGGCAAAACGATGATAATGACTCTACCAACATAGGAAGCTTTCAATAATTATGTTAAATAAGCTTTAGAGCTTCCACTGTCTGTGGTAAAAACATTTTAGTCCTATGTCTCATATTTTATGCGCAACCCATTTTGTCCTTTCTATTTAAGTCAGCAGTCTATCTTCATTCATCCTAAAATTAACCCTAAAACCTACAATCAAAGTTTACTCTTATTTGTTTACTATTCATGTAGTTAAATTGTTTAGCTACGGATGTTCAGAGTAATCAGATTGTTTGACAAGTCAATTAGTAATGTTTTCTATACTAATATTATAAAAGAGAGAAGAGAAATTTGATTGTTTGTTTGCATTGAATAGGCCCCGAAACTACTTGATCAATTTAAAAATTTCTATCACTGCTGGGAAGCTGCACTATCTTCGATGAATAAAAGCTATCTTTAATTTTCTAAAAAGTTATCTTTACTTAACATTATAAAGAGGAAATATTTGATTGTTTTTTTGTTTGCATTGAATATTCCTGTTAGCGACCGGCTCGTTGCTCCAAAAATTTCGAAAGTTTGAGGTAGTTTGGTTTTTATTGTGACACAGTTAGTTCGCGCCAAACCGCGTCGTTCGGCGAGCGGTTAGGCGCGAACTATACAACAGTTACAATTCCCAAACTACTTGAACGTTTTAATTAACTATTTTACACTGTTGGAAAACTACACTATCTCCAGTAAACATAGGCTATATTCAATTTTCAAAAATTTAAAGGTCCATACTAAATCTACAAAAATATAACCCAAGGTGTGAAAAAAATACCAAAAATCTTTCTCACATCGCATGCTCTGCTAAAACTATTGATTATAGAACAAAATAATGTATTACATTTGTGCAGAACATATAATTATCAGGGATTATAACATTGTATAAAGCAACAATGTAATTTACACTGCTTCAGTCAAGTATAGATTAATCAGAATTACATAATCAGGAGGAAGTTTTAGTTTCAACATAATTTCATTCCAATTCCAATAGCAATGTTGAAGTGTCAATCAAAGCGTTGAAGTGAAAGAGAAAATTAAAGTGTTGAAGTGAAAGGAATTATATTTTATACCGATTTCAAGTTCCAGTGTTAGACAGAAAATATGCCAAAATTGATTGGGAATAAATGTTTCATTGGAAATGTATTTCTACTGGCATAAAAAAGTTAAAATTTAATCAATATCACTTAGTACTCAGGTTAAGACGTAATCTTAAACTTCACTACTATATTTCCATTTTAACTCGTTTGCTTAACCAACATTGCACATTGCAAATTGCCACAAATTCTATTAACTGACTAGTTTTATGACCCAGCTGCGCTTCAATAAAAGCTGTTAAATGTAGGAAGACAAACATTGTAAGTCTAGTACCGTTATATCATGGTAGAATCACAATGGGTAGTATTCTCTGCTTTAACATTCATAAGCTTCTACGTTCACGTAATATGATTGCCTTAACAATTAATTACATTAAGGAACTATATTATTGTTAATTGTTTATATATATATATAATATATATATATATATATATATATATATATATATATATATATAATATATATATATTATATATATATATAATATATATATATATATGTATATATTTATATAGACATTTACATAAGTATATTAATAATATGTTTAAATATTGTTCTTGGGAAATGTATAATGTGTATATTATGTTTAACAAACTTCCGCCAAGTGTCATTGATTTGCCTTTATATGAATTTAAAATCCATATCAAAAAGACACTCATGAGTAAAGGTTATTATAAAGTAAGTGACTATCTAAATGATCACACTATTTGGGAATAGGGACACTATTCATAGAGCCATGTTTGGTAACAACATTATTTATAATATTGTATTATTTTTATATGTGTATGTAAACATACATACGACTGTGATCGTATTAGGTATGATTGTATCTTATATTATATTGTATTTTAATTATATTATTATAATTATTAACATTGAAAAGAGGAGATAAAAATAGACCTTCAGAGTTTCTTGCCTGTTCTTCTCGAGAAGGCTCTCCCAATTTCCGAACAGGTGTAGAGTCAATATCTTTTTTCCTTATTCGTACGTACAGACAATGCTTTTGTTTTTTTAAGCTTTTTTTTTGTTTGTTTTGACGTCAATAAGTGCCTGTAATGGTCTATGTTGAATAAAGATTATTTTAATTTTGTTTTTTTTTTATTTTGTTTATATTATATAAATATTAACTAGAACGTTTTTAGATATAAACAAATTGAAAAGATAGTTGTTTTGATTAATATTATAAATAAATATTATAAGTGTGGTATGTATATAACATGTTTATATATAAGTTATATAGGTACACCACAATAGTACGGATATGCCTCGGAACTTACTATTTTCAGAGACTGTAAAAATATTATATTGAACTTTCAAAATAGTATTTCATCTTTTAGCTTATTGTTGTAATGATAAGCTGTAAACATAAAATTTTACAATAAAAGCGTAAAGAAACGAATAGCAAATAAAAACAAAAAAATTTAGGTTTATCCATGTTGTGAGCTAAGCGCGCACGCCGTGGTGAAGTCTTTCTGTCTGGGGGACTGTCCAGGGGTTCTCGGACAGTCCCTCCTTTGGCGGTGGCGTGACCAACTCTTGGTCGAGCCGGCCCCGGGACACATGGCGGTCGAATCGCGAGAGCGCACCCCGCCATGTGCCCCGTATGGCCCAGAGAACTCGGGGGGTTTTAGTGGGTAGGCCGGTCCTCTTGACCGGAGAGCCCCACACACGGCCGCGTTATGCCAGCGCCGTGTCATGGTGCAAAAGGTCGTGCCTCAGTGCCTCAAGACGAAAGTCTTCGATTCGTGCGTGTTGCCAGTGATGACATACGGAACAGAAACCTGGCCACTCACAATGGGCCTTATAAGGCGGCTCAAAGTCACCCAGAGGGCAATGGAGAGGGCTATGCTCGGAGTTTCTCTGCGTGATCGAATCAGAAATGATGAAATCCGCAGAAGAACCAGGGTCACCGACATAGCCCGAAGAATTGCGAACCTTAAGTGGCAATGGGCGGGGCACATTGCTCGCAGGACTGACGGCCGTTGGGGCGGAAAGGTCCTGGAGTGGCAGGCATATGCTGGACACCGCAACGTTGGTAGGCCTCCCACAAGGTGGACCGACGATTTGATGAAGATCGCGGGAAGGCACTGGACGGTTGCAGCGCAGGACCGATCTGCGTGGAGATCCTTGGGGGAGGCCTATGTCCAACAGTGGGCGTCTATTGGCTGAACTGACTTTCTTTCTGCAAGTACATAAAATTAAACTACTTATTCCGAGCACTAATTATTAGTGCGGGCTGTAAGAAGCCTAAGAAGAAGTGTGGGGTTCTCGGACAGTCCCTCCTTTGGCGGTGGCTTGACCAACTCTTGGTCGAGCCGGCCCCGGGACACATGGCGGTCGAATCGCGAGAGCGCACCCCGCCATGTGCCCCGTATGGGCCCAGAGAACTCGGGGGGGTTTTAGTGGGTTGGCCGGTCCTCTTGACCGGAGAGCCCCACACACGGCCGCGTTATGCCAGCGCCGTGTCATGGTGCAAAAGGTCGTATTTCCCCCCTTAAAAAAAAGGTTTATCCGTGTTACGCTTAGGTACATTGACTTTCATTCTGCAAGTACATAACATTAAACTACTTATTCCGAGCACTAATTATTATAATCCCGCTGTAGGGTAATGAATCTTAGACGTGGAGGCCTTTGACATTATGCTGTCGCAGCAAAGTAGGGTTTTGTTTATCCGTAAAGGTATTGTTGCGTCCTTTGTGAGATCGTATATCTCCAACATGATAAAAGGGCACGGCAGCACAAATTTTTGGATCCTGTCACCGCACAGAGGTGAAAGGTCAATGAACCGTATACGACGCAGGTTTACGGCCAGACTGTATAAGTGCCGATCTTAGAATAATAACGCACCGATGTAATTTATTATTCAAGGTGTGTTTGAGTCGAAGCTTATGAAGGACCGTGTTTTATAAAAACACGTTTTATAAGCGACAATATTAATATGTACACAGGTTAAGTCTGGATAAAGTGCACAAACGAAACAGTTTGAAATGATAATTAATTTTATCGATAAAAATAATTAAAAGAATATGAACGTTTCAATATATTATTCTAACAATAGTTTGTCCTTTATGATGCTGTATGAAATTTCTCAACCATTCTATAATTTCTCGACTATGAACTTAAAATAAGCTCTTTCGTCGTGAAAATATTATGAAATATCCATTGTGAACCACAAACATTCTGTGGGTTTAAAGAAGTTTCTAAAAGAACTCTTAAAAGAGTTCTTCTAATAGCAAGAGTTATGTGAAAAAATTTATTAATTTATAAATTATTGGTTTTTTTTTACAACGGGCTCCATAAGGAGATTCAAAGTCATCCAAAGAAAGTCATCCGAAGAATAATAATAATAAATAAATAAATAAATATTTGTTACACTTACACCAATTAGCCTAGCCCAAACTAAGCTCTGTAAGGCTTGTGCTATGGGATCTAGGGTAACGGATAGACATACATATATTATACATATATAAATAATTTTTATTGAAATATATATCAACAACCATGACTAAGGTACAAATGCTCGCATTCATCACACAAACATCTGCCCCCACCGGGACTCGAACCCGGGACCTCAGAGATGGCGACACCTTGAAACCGGTGTACTATCCACTCGACTATGGAGGTCGTCAGAAGTCGTCGTCAGGAGGTCGTAGAAGAAGACTTGGAGAAGATCGCACGAAGGCGCTGGGCGGTAGCAGCGGAGGATCGTTCTGTTTGGAGATCTTCGGGGAAGACCTATGCCCAGCAATGGGCATTTACTAGCTGAAATTATGAATTATAATTAATTACACAAAATGTTTAAAATCTGTTTTATTTAAACTTCTATACAAATACTATCCCATACAGGTCATTAGTAAGAAATGAATTTTGTGAGCAATGAAGGTTACGATGTCTTTTACAATTTATCTTGTTGATTTATTTATGACAAATAAATAAAAAAAATACACCGAATACTACAAAAATTAACACCTAATTATTTGATTTTGTTCAGGTAATTCTTGTTTTAATGTATGTTTCGGTATTTTTAGATTGACAAAGAAAATTCTACGTTTTGTTATCCACTTATTACATTACATACGTTACATTTAAGGGAATCAGATATAAGTTAGAAAATTTAGGTTATGTAAATTTATATATATTATATATAATATATATATATATATATATTATATATATATATATATATATATATATCTATACTTAATATATAAAGCTGAAGAGTTTGTTTGTTTGTTTGTTTGAACGCGCTAATCTCCGAAACTACTGGTGCGATTTGAATAATTCTTTTTTTGTTGGATAGTCCATTTATCGAGGAAGGCTATAGGCTAAATAACATTACGCTATGACCAATAGGAGCAAAGACAGAGCGGTAAATGTGTAAAAAACGGGGAAAATTATTCATTTTTGAAGGCTTTCTTTGCGTGCGCTGCGAAAACGGTTCAAGATACACAAAAATATGTATAAAAGAATTATTCCTCTATATATGATCTAAAAAAAAGTCCGCGACGGCATATGTCTATCTTTTAAGGTTTAGTCACAATGACCGTTTTTATGGTACCAAATTTGGTCGAAATAATTTGTTTAAGTTGTATCAACATAATAATATTAATCTTTATTCAAATATAAATATAAATATGTTGTTGGTTAACCAAAAATCTGCCGGAAGTCACTATTCCACGCGGACGAAGTCGCGGCAAAAGCTAGTATATATATATATATATATATATAACATATAATAGATACTGTTCCTAAGATATGCGTTTCAACTTATAAAGAACTTAATGTTTTCTTATATTGGATTATCATTCAAAAAAAGATTTAACTCTCGAAATTTCAACAACATATTTCTCCAAAGATTGTTGTAGTTTAATGTTCACTGATAATTTGTTTACAACAAATCCATCGAAATTTGACGACGCATCTTTTGAGACTGGCGTGTATTTTGTCGATGACTGTGATTTATCTTCCCCGTTTTTATAGTTATGTGTTTAGTGTAACTTTGTTTTGCGCATTATTTTCCAGTATATTACTAGTGCAAATCTATTTTTAATTTTGTAAAGTTTCTTGAACTTCGATAAATAGGTGAACCGAAATGATGAACGACGGTGGTAAATTTGTAAAGTGATTTAGTTGAAATAGCTAGCCCGAAAAGATTTTGAAATAAAAAAGTTTAAGCGTAGTTCCTTTAGGAACTTGACCAAAAGGAGTGAAAAAGCAAGCATGTGATTGAAAGTAGAGTCCTACGTGGTAATAATAAATTTTGGTTAGTTGTCGTAATCATTTATTCCATTTGACAACAATATTGTATTTCAATAGAAGACCCCACTTTCAACTTTTGTTCGAACGTATTTTTAAATCTATTGGGAATAAACTGTGAACTGTGTGGAAAAACCTTCATACAGGTGATCATGTTCAGTTTGTGACTAAAAATAATCATACTAAAAAAATTGTTATAATCTCAAAAGATTTCATCTATCATATATATAATTCGGAATATGCATTTGGAGCAATCACTCTATGTCATTCATAATTGAGTAATACTTAATTTACTTTAAACTTTTATTTGTTTTTATAAGTTTCGAATTTACTTAATAAAAAAAATTAAGGTGATCGTTATTATGAGATCTATCTAAAGATGTATTTTGTACATACCTCGAATATGTAATAGAATTATAAATTTCGTTACAAATAATACAATTATATATAAGTTTGTTATTTTACTTAGATTTAAATTTATTTGATTGTAACAAGGCTGACATATTATTTATGCCTATAAAAAATTCAATATCAGAATAAAAATGAAAATTGGGACTTCAAATGGGATTTTTGCAATTACTTTTTCACGTCAAAGGTGCTACGCCATTAATTTATCACATTATCATAAATTCTACGGCGGGAGACCTTGTACTGGAAAGAACCTGCAAGACAACCAGCAAGGGCAATTTATTTTTCTAGCTGTACTTTTACAGAGTCGTCAATAAGAAGCTGGCCTCAGTTAAATAGCCTGAACCCAACCTCCTTTGCAATTTTAATTAATTGAACTATAAAGACTGCATTCTGTTTTAGTTTCATTAGACACACACAGATATATTATGTTAGTTAGTATATAGAAAATATTTAGAGTTTTTAAAATTAAACCCAAGCATTTTCATTTAAATAATCCTTAACTAAAATTAATATCAATAATTAAAATAGAAGATTAAGTTGTACTTACTAAATGTAGATTTGTCATCCTGTAATAACAACTTATGAACCAATAAATACATTGAATTGAAAATTAAAGTTTTTTTATTGATTGCTTCATTCGAAGAATATCTCTAAAACTTCGTTCCACTTTAAATTCAAACTGGTTTACAGCAAAATATATAATATAGAAAATATAATGCCGCCTATAAAATTTCGTTAAATTTAACTATCGCTATGTATGCTCATAATTCAGAAAGCTTATTTTATTAGGGTTTCAATTCATATAACGCGGCCCCTCAGGATTTACCGCTGGTTAAGTGGAATGTTATTGCTAATTGTGGGATGGGAGGCTTAAAGCCGAGGGCGATAAGCGACAACTAAAATTATTTATCGCTAGCTTTTATTAGTAGTAAACCGCGTGTTCAGGGGGCTACTATCTCCTGCGTTCGCATAACTGGGACGTTTATAGGGTAGAAATAACTAGTTTATCAGCTTTCTTACTACCTTTTATATATATACCTATGTATATTTAAAAAAAAATATTACATCTATACTTATAATAAATCTGTAGAGAGGTTAGTTCTGTACATGAAATATATTTCCAAAATAGTGATTAGGGATCGATACTGCTGCCTATAATGCAATCAGTAAAATTTTTGTCTATTAATATAAGTACTTACAATAACTATTATAGAAACAAAAACTACTCGACGGATTTTAACGAAACTTGGTATTATTATTTATCATACTCCTGAGCTTGTTATAGTATACTTTTCATCACGCTACAATCAACAGCCTGCACCTCGAAGCTTGGCTCCACGGGAAGGAGGAGGTCACCTACCGATTGACTCAGATACTCACCGGGCACGGCTGCTTCGGTGAGTATCTGTGTCGAATAGGACGGGAGGGATCGACACATTGTCACCACTGCGCATCCGACCTCGACTCGGCCCAGCACACGCTGGCGGAGTGCCCCGCGTGGGCCTCCGAGCGCCGAGTCTTGGTCGCAGAGATCGGGCGAGATCTGTCTCCGCCGGCATTGATTGCGGCAATGCTGAGGAGGGAGGTTAGAGGGCTGTGGCCTCCTTCTGTGAAGCAGTGATGCTCCAGAAGGAGGCCGTCGAGCGGGGTCGGGAGATGGCCGATCTCGCTCGAAGAAGGCGGCGCCGGGCTCGGTAGCACAGCTGCGATGCCACCGCGGGTCGCCGGCGTGCGCGAGGAAACCGCGCCCGCGGATACGGCGACCCGGGAGGGACCCCGCCCCTTCCGTGACCGGGGGGCATCATCGGTGGTGGAGATCGGGGGAGGTATTGTAGCCTCTCCCGAGGAGGGCTCCCCTGTATCGGCGGGGGAGCGGAGGCTGGGGGTTCCCGGAAGTAGCTTGGTGTTCTCGTGGGCTCCCTACATGCCCGAGGAAGGCCATCCCTGAGGTTTTTAGTGGGTAGGCCTCCCCCTTCTGGGGAGGAGAGCCCCACATAACCGCCGGCTCGCCACAGCCGGGGTATGCAACTTAATGCATTTTCCTCAGGGGGAACAAAAAAAAATGGTATACTGGACGAACTTCAGTGGCGCTGTGGTTTCGGCGCTAGTTCTCCGATCCGAGGGATTCGATCCTACCATGCACCTATGTGTTGTTCAAATTTCAAATGTATATTTATCTCACGCTCTTACGATGAAAGTAAGCATTCTGAGGCAACCTGCATACACCTAGGAAGATTCACACAGAAATCAAATCAAACCAAAATTAACTTTATTCAAATATGACTTTACAGAAATCCCTTTTGAATCGTCCAATTTGTTACCGTACCACCCATGCAGGTCGTATTTTTTAGCTGATAAGAAGAATGGGCGCAAGAAACTTATCAGCTTTATCAAAAGTAATAACATTTACAGTAAATCATGTTGTTATCATACAATGTACATATGTGTTTACAATTTATACTATCCCTAACATAGGGTAGACTCGTGCCTCTCGGTGGGAGTGTATATGAGTTGTGATGGATGTACTGGACTAATGGTGAAGGACAAACGGAAGGCTAGGGCGGAGAACACGGTGTAGTACAATAGATCCGTTGTATGCCGATATACAAATGCCCTCAGCTGTCTCCCCCTCCTAAGATAAGATATGATAAAACGTGTCGTTCGTGCCGGGTGGGGACGGATTTATGCTGTTTTGATAATGAATGAATGAAAAATGTATATTTTCAAGAATTGATTGCCTGATATTTGATATCAAACAAGATATTGTTCGTATTAAATGGATATTTTTTTATGGAAAGTTACCAATTCGGTTTAGACGTTAGGTATAAATGTGTAATAAATATCGTCGTCTTATTAAATAGATATGTTCGTAATAGTGTTCATGCTCGTATACAATCTTTTATACTTTTACAAATGATCTATGAAATGTCGCATTAGAAAGAAAAATAAACTTTTCGTGAAATAAAAGCTTTCAATGTGTTTTACAATTTGTACTGTATTTTCTTATAGTTATTTTGACATACTTTGAAATAATCGAGAAATACCTTCAAAAATATAGTGATCCACACAAGATAGTGGAGATAAGTTTGCATCAGAGAAAACAGCTCTTTAGTAACTGCCGCTGCACGATTATGGCGCTTCAAAATGTGTCGGCAGCAAACCGTTCCCTTCTTGTTTGCTCTGCCGCTTTCAAGCTGCGTCTGTAATAACTTTCAACCAGACTTTGGCTTGGAGGAAAGCCAAATGATATCAATAATTTCTAACTGCAAACGTTCTCCTATCATTAAAGGGAGACATAGGAACAAGCTTTTGTACCTATTTGATTACACCTTTGAGGTTCTAGTAAAAGCCTTAATTATACATCCTTGTAAAACACATAGCAAGTATTGCTTACTAAAGCCCGTATATCTATATGTTTAAGGAACAAAACTTGTCTTTATATTTTTCTCTACATATAGAGAGGTTCTCTACACATCATTAGGAATTTTGTGTGTTAAGATAAAATAAATTAGTTGAAAAATTTTGTTTTGTATATTTAGATATTATATAGAATTATGTTGTTATAAATATGGGCAAACAATAGACGAATGCTATTAGAAGAATTAAATGATTTGAAATTTGCCCTTCAAAATTATGTACTATTATGATATTGTGTTTGTATCAAAAATCGCTTATTGTCGAATACAGACGGCATTCTACATTCAGCCATCTTGTTTTCACAAGTTTATCAGTTTCGTGGGGCCAATGCAGTGTTTTGCAAGACATGTGTTATTGGTTATAAATAAAAATTTTACCTTTGCTTGGGTAGACTGAAAAATGCAAGCTCCAATTGAATCGTGCCGAAAAATACTTGCAAAAAAACGATCATTCGAAAATAGGGAACAGGAGACGTATTTTTGAATTACGAATGCAACTTCGAAATCACGGATGTGACTAATAATCACCGATTTTCAATAATTGTTATTTTTGAATATCACTGATATGACTACCTTAGTCACGGATGTGATTTCATTACGAGTGCCCTCACACTCACAAGTCATACTTGTGGAAATGTTATCTGTGTTTTGTTTGATTTTTCAGTCTATATATTTTTCATTCATATATATAATGAATGTAGCACATATATATATATATATATATATATATATTATATATATATATATATAATATATATATATATATATATATATATATATATATATTATATATATATATATATATATATATATATATATTATAACCTTGATATACCTATAATATATACATAGATATATATGAATACAGCATATATTATATGTATGTATATATATATGTGTATATAATAACCGCAATGGTTAAGCCGGCAATAAGCGGCAGCGATTACATTCATATATACATATATATACCTATATATATAACCTTGATATACCTATAATATATACATAGATATATATGAATACAGCATATATTATATGTATGTATATATATATGTGTATATAATAACCGCAATGGTTAAGCCGGCAATAAGCGGCAGCGATTACATTCATATATACATATATATACCTATATATATAAACCTTTATATACCTATAATATATACATACATATATATATATATGATTCTAGCATATATTATATATATAATAACCATAATGGTTAAGCCGACAATAATCGGCAGCGGCTACATTCTGCGTGGAACCGAACTCTTATATTTATGTATGTACTTTATCTATGTTGGCAGCTCTGCGATCGACTTTCAAAAATTGGGTGTTTAGGAATCCGTGACCTCAAAATCACCGCTGACTATTTAGTTAGCGGTGATTTCGAAATCGCATTCGTAATTCAAAAATAGGTCTCCAGAACTCCCAACATAAGTTTGGTCTTATATTTCTTAGTGACGAACTTATTTATTAATTGTACTTGCATATCACAACGTTATTCGATGATTGATGAGAATTTAATTGTCTATTAATATAGATTATGCACTTTGTGGTGATAATCATAATCATGCCAACTCAATCAGTTTAATCACACGGTTCACCAGTATGGTGTTAAGGATTAATACTAACATTGCCGGATCTAGATTCGAATGTATTTTTGAAGGTACTTTAACCCTTAATAACCTATTTTGATAACAAACTTTTAAACCGAATGTTCACATTACTATTAGTTTTTTTATAGGTTGGCTATACGTATTTTACTGTTGTATAATATTCTTTCCAACGAAATTAAAAAAAAGGGGAAGTCCCAGTACCAACAGTCGACAAGATACTACAGTACCTTCTAAAAGACCCCGGACAGATGTACAAGTCTACTACCCTCTACTGACGTGCGTTGCGATTGTATTGGTCATAAAAAATATTTATGGATTCTAGAAATAAGTGTAAATTTAATAACTGTAAGAAACTAACCTCTTGGTTCTGTAAAAAGTGTAAAGTGTCGTTATGCGATAATAATAAAATAATCAATGTTTCGCATTATTTCATGCATTGCATTCCTTTATGTCTGAAGTATCAAAATTGATATCTGTTTTTGTGCACGACGGCACACTTCGCTGCTGGGGTTGGTGAAGGATTCCGAACGGTGCGGCCCGGTGGTTGTTGCAGGAAGAAAATAAGAAGCCAGTTTCTTGTGTTCAGTCGGCCAGCAGGGTCTTCAGGAGCTTTCTGTTCTGGTGGTGGACAGTCGTCCGCTTCAGTATGTGGTCCCCGTCGTAATCCGTATCGAGCCGGGGGAGTCCCTCAATTTATTCCCGAAAAAATCCCTACCAAAAAATACGATTTTCGAGACCCCCCTGGCGAGGCTATACCGTACAGAAAGCACCTGTCGAACCCCTTTTGCCCTTTATTTTTCCCATTATTTTTACAATAAATGCTTATTCTATAAGTGTTCCCTTATTTTCATCCCTTTCATACATAGGTAATCTGTAGGGGCTTATTTTTTCCTCCATTTTGCCGTTTTTTATACAACTATATCTTTTATAGTCCTCGAGTTATACTCGATAATACGTCGGACAGGGTGAGTTTTCATCCCTGTTTTCGGCTTAATTTACCCCCCACAAATTACCTATAAGCTTTAAGTCCTTACTTTTTAACTCGCGACGTTCCACTCAACCTCTCGGGGAGGTCGGGGTAACCGTTCGGAACTTAGTTCCATGCGGTGATTTCAAGCGCCACTCGTTACTACGAGTGGGTCCTCGGGGTGGGCTATTTTAGGGCCCGTTGGCTTCATTTTGATTTTTAATTTTTAATTATTTGTTTAAAAGGATATCTTTTTCCTGGGGTGGCCTTCTTCTTGTTAGGTGGTATCAGTATCTATTAGGTCTCTAGGCAAGTTCCTTTTCCTTCCCTCAGGGGGCCTGGCGTGTTGTGGCGCAATCTGCTTGATGTGGGGGTGCTGAGACCTAGCTGCCCGCTCGTACATCTTAGCTGCGAGCCGCTTGGTAAAATCTATTATATCTAGGCTTCTAAGGTCCCTTTTTATCACATCGTTCCTAACATAGCGCGGGGCCTGCACTATTGTTCGGAGCGATTTGTTTTGCTGTATCTCTAACTTCTTCCTGATTGAGTTAGAGGTCAGGGCCATCCATGCAGAGGCAGCGTAGGTCAGTCGGCTTCTGATATACATCTTATAGATCATCATCTTTTGGTTGACAGGCATCGTGAATGTTAATATTGGTCTTAAGACCATCCTTGTGGCTTTGACTTTGTTACATGTGGTGTTGACATGGTGATTCATTCGTAGATGCCTGTCGAGGGTCACACCCAGGTAGGTGACCGTCCTCTGCCAGGGTATCTTCGTGCCCATCAATGTTAGAGTGGGCTGATCCCTCACCCCACTCAGTATGATTGGCTGGGTCTTCTTCACATTTAATGCCATCCTCCACTTGGCGAGCCACTCCGGCAGGGCGTCCAGTTGCACTTGCATTTTTTTGATTGCATATTTGGGCCTCATAGATGATGTTAGGAAGGCGGCGTCGTCCGCGTATAGCGCGAGCATGGTTCCAGCAGTTACGGGGATGTCATCGGTGTAAAGTGAGTATAGGGTTGGGGCCAGGCAGCTGCCTTGGGGTACCCCCGCCCTGATCGGGTGTCTGCTGGACTCCTTCCCCTCCACTGTTACTTTAAAGAAGCGGCCTTCGAGGTAAGAGGCCACCGTCTTTACTACTCGACGTGGAGTAGTAGAGGTGGCCATCTTGTGGAGCAGGCCCTCATGCCACACTCTATCGAAGGCTTTTTCGGCATCAAGGAAGACAGCTACTGTGTGCTCCTTCTTGTTCTTGTTGGTCGCAGCGTGATGGAGCACTCTTGTCAGCTGGTGAGTAGTAGAGTGCTCCGATCTGAAGTCGTATTGCTCAGCACGAGGTCTTATGTGCTGAGCCAGGATGGTTAGCAGCAGTCTTTCAAACACCTTCGATAGAGTGTTTAGCAGTAGGCTGTCCCTTACTTTTAGGGCATATGTTCGGAGTGTATATCCGATACTATATCTTAACTCGCGACCACTGAGAATGCTCTGTGATATACATTTATAGGCACTTTAATCGGCGTGTGATAGGACATTGATCCGACATTTTCATACATTTTATGATTTCTCAGTGGCTGCTCGTTTACAATTTTATAATTTATTGTGCCCTAGCTTTACGTAATATTGTTCATTTAATGCATTAACATATAGTATGCCCAAATTCAATAACAATTTCTATATATCTTTCATACTTTTTCCAATAAACTCATATGTTTATACACTTACGCTACTGTCTTTATCTAAGGAATTTTAAGAATTTTAATTAATGTATATACCTATCTTACATACTATATGTAGTCTTATTACTAAGGGAACCTATTCTATGTTATTTATTCATTTCCTAAGCTAATACTTATCTTTATTTCTTATCTACGCTTAGTACTATTCTTCGTAATTATCTTATATGTAATACATTTCTATTAATTAATTATTATATTTACTTAGGAATTAAATTATTCTATCCCGAACAGTTTTTTGTTTTTAATAAATATTGTGATTTTTAACTATTTTTCCCTTCATCTACACACTCAAGCAAATACAGTGTTGTGTATGTGTGTGTGCGCGCAATACCGCGGCCGCGGGATTGTGTTCACTGTTTCTGAATCTGTCTCTGATCCGTTTCACGTGTGGGTAATCGCCGGTTTTTTTTTTGTTGTTGTGATTTTTTATTTTTCTGCGTGAAACGGAATCTAGTTAAGAATTTGTTTTTAATGACAACACTGAATTCGAGTGATTCAAAAATGTATAAATTTGTAAGCAGTAGAAAATAATTTCGCGCGCGATTTGTATTCGTATTCGAATTCCAAATTCACGTCTAATGATTCAAAAATACGTCTCTTGTTCTTCAACATATCAACATTCACACAGTCCATCCGTCAACTACATAAAACTGCGAATCAAACCTAAGACTTACGTTATTATCAACCTTATTAATACTAGCGTCAAGGTTCCATTTTCTATAAGAACCAATGGAAGAATAAAATAGTTACTTTACCACCAATCCAATTGATCAATTTAATTGCACAACGAATTTTATTTCCAATAAACGGCTAACCCGTTAGAGATTAATGAAAAATTGCCTAGCTATTAATTTACCGGTATTGACTTAATTTGGTAGCTTTTATATCCCATGGGCCTAATATCCTATGGGGCCTTATGAACCCGCGTTATCCATCCTCCGCTTAAATTAAGAAGAATTGTGGTAATGGAATTAAAAAATGGATTATAATTATTTATTATGGGCTTTGGTCTGTGCCCAGTAATGAGGTAAAAGAGGCAACCGTTTGTTTTCGCGAGGTACACGAGTACTCTGGATTAGCCTATGTTAGATTTGTTATCAATTTATTAATATGACGACTTTCAATCTAGTCCGGACCCTTTACCATTTATATTTTTCGGTTTTGGGTAGACTTTAATTGCCTATATTCTACAAGTTACAAAATTTTATACACATTTATAATATTTTTTACATAGGTTCTTTTATAAATAACTAGCGACCCGCCCCGGCTTCGCACGGGTGCAGTGAAAAAATGGTTATGGTGGGTTATCCCTAAGAGATAGACATATACCATCGCGGACTTTTTTGTGGATTTTTGTAAGTTGTACAATACTGTAGTACATTATTTTGGTCTATCTCGTAGGGTTCAGCCAGCGTTTGCAATATAAGCGCAAAAAAACGTGCTTATTTACGACATCACATTAGAAACCTTTAAATTTATCAGTGTTTCTCTACTATATTATGCATTTATTATACATACAAACCTTCCTTAAGAATCACTCTATCTATTAAAAAAAACCGCGTCAAAATCCGTTGCGTAGTTTTAAAGATCTAAGCATACATACGGACATACAGCGAAAGCGACTTTGTTTTATACTATGTATTGATGTTATGTCTTTCTAACTGGGGAAACAGTACAGACGTATCGGAATTACTAATTCTAAAAAAAATGCATAAGAATATTGGCAAACATAGACTCAATGACAAGCTGTCGACCCAACTTGGTAAATATGGTATATTGACATTAATATCGCTATACATGTTAAAGATTTGTACCTTTGTTAAAAGACACATTGACATATACAGGATGAGAAAAGAAAAATATACGCGACCAATAAACTTAAGACAAAAAGAATATCTTGCACTCCCTCCAACCAAATTGAAGATAGTAGGTTCTAGTCCCTATTCTGTGTGTGTTAGGATATATAACAAGATTCCAATTAATATACGAAACATGGAGGAATATAATTTGTTCAAGGGCACGTTGGAAGCATACCTTAAAGGAAGACCTTTATATACGTTGCAGGAGTTTTTTGATGACAGGACCGGAACTTGATCTGAGAGTTAATTAGTTATTTAACATATTATGTAATTTGTATTATATAAAGTGAACAATTGATTATAAGCTCTAAAATAGAATAATAGGGTGTGATGATAGTTGAAAATAGGTTAATGTAAGTATCCGCGCGCGAAGTGCCTAAGTGGGAGTGGCACCGACGGATTGTCGCGGCCTAGCGTGCGCAGCTCGAATTACGGATCTGCGCGCGCCAGCGGGCCGGCGGTGCCGTACTCCCGCACCTCGAAGCTTGGCTCCACGGGAAGGAGGAGGTCACCTACCGATTGACTCAGATACTCACCGGGCACGGCTGCTTCGGTGAGTATCTGTGTCGAATAGGACGGGATGGATCGACACATTGCCACCACTGCGCATCCGACCTCGACTCGGCCCAGCACACGCTGGCGGAGTGTCCCGCGTGGGCCTCCGAGCGCCGAGTCTTGGTCGCAGAGATCGGGCGAGATCTGTCTCCGCCGGCATTGATTGCGGCAATGCTGGCGGACGAGGGAGGTTGGAGGCTGTGGCCTCCTTCTGTGAAGCAGTGATGCTCCAGAAGGAGGCTGCCGAGCGGGGGGGAGATGGCTGATCCCGCTCGAAGGAGGCGGCGCCGGGCTCGGTAGCACAGCTGCGGCGCCGCCGAGGGTCGCCGGCGGGCGCGAGGAAGTCGCGACTGCTACGGCGACCCGGGATGGACCACGCCGGTGTGGTCGTCGGTGGAGGAGACCGGGGGAGGAGGAGGAGGAGGAGGAGGAGGGCTCCCCTGTATCGGCTGGGGAGCGGAGGCTGGGGGTTCCTGGAAGTGGCTTGATGTTCCCGGGGGCTCCCTACATGCCTGAGGAAGGCCATCCCTGAGGTTTTTAGTGGGTAGGCCTCCCCCTTCTGGGGAGGAGAGCCCCACATAACCGCCGGCTCGCCACAGCCGGGGTATGCAATTTAATGCATTTTACTCAGGGGAAAAAAAAAAGTTAATGTAAGTATGTAAGTTAGTGCAGGTATATGTAGAATAAGTGGTGAAAGATAGAAGTTTTGTAATAGTAACGGTGTAGTATGCAGTGTAGCGTAATGTAGCAGTGCCCTAGCAGGGTTTCATGTTTGAAACAGTGAAATGTGAGTAAGTGTCATCAAATGTATTGTACAACATGAAAGCAATAAAAAAATAAATATTTAAATATATTGGAAAACAGTATCATGTAAGTAAATAGGTGCTATAAGTGTATAGTGCCGTTTTGTTTTGATGGACCCCCAAATTACTACACTAGTATCATAATATCAAAGTAATACATACAATAGTACAAAGTAAAAAAAAACCTTTTAAAAACAAGCTTTTATTATTTGTTTATAACATTTAATACAACACAACATTTTCCTCAAGCTATCACAATGTAACACGCTTTTATTTATAAATGGGGACTATGATAAAGAGGGGGGACGAGATTGAATAATTATGTATGGTGAAAAGTTTTAGTGTTAAAATTAAATAAATTTGTACAATATGGAATTATTTTGTCCTAGACGAAGACGCTTATTTGTCGTTAAAGGTTACAATCAAGTTACAAAGTGTTATATTTATTTTTAGAGTTAATTTATTTTTAACTTTTTATGAACAAATAATAAAAGCTTGTTTTTAAAAAGGTTTTTTTTTCTTTAATTTTATTTTTTAACTTTTTAGTACCTCTACAGGCTTGCTGAGAACAAGCCCTTTCATTTGATACCCATATTGTAGGAACGAATAAAAGAAAATTATCCGCCATTTTTGGTGTTCCGCCGTATTGGATTAAGAGTGACGTAACATTATTTTTTTCTAGTTATTCTTGGCAAGCCCTTTTATTTGATACCCATATTGTAGGAGTGCATTAAAAATAATCGGTCCGCCTATTGGATACGCCGCCATGTTGGATTTAGAATGACGTCACACAGTTAATCATGCATTGTCATCCGAACTAAACGTGTATACCAAATTTCAGCTCAATCGGAAACCGGGAAGTGGATCAAATTTAAGTTGCAAGATTTGATTACAGAACGACAGACAACGGGACAGGTGAAAGTAAATAAAAGCTTGTAAAAATGACCTGCATTCCATGCAAATTTTATAATTAAGTATTTAAATGACTTTATAAAAATGCTTAAATTGGTCGACTTTTTGAATGTCTTCAGTTATTTAATTATCCTTGAAAATGACGAGCTTTTCATACATACAAACTACATAATATTAGTAAGGATGTCCGTAACTAGGCATGCTACAGCAAGAGAGGTTTAACTTGTTCGCCGGCATTTTTAAGAGAATCCGTTCATCTCCGCAAATAAGCAAATGGAAAAGAGATTCGTGCAGATCGCGAGCATATTTCTCTCGCCTTCGAACAGTGAATGCATTTGCATAATCTTGTTTGTGTCTTTGCCCGTCTTAACGGCAGTAGTCCTGGACGAATGATCCTCATTATTTATAAGACACCCTCGTATCTCTACCCGTGGTTTTTAAGATTCCGTATCCGAAGGGAAAAGCGGTACCCTATTACGTAGATGCTGTCCGTTCGTCTATCACCAGGGTGTTTCTCATGATCCATGAGAGACGGATATATGTCTGTTGCGATGTAACAACAAATATTATGACGAATATATAAGGGGTGATTAATATATATGTGTTTTTAGATGTAATCACAGAATTCACAGAATATTTTGCTATAAATATACTTCAAAAATAAATAATTAAATTTAATCAAAACATATATTAATATGGAGCGTATATATAACAAACATGATTTCTTGTCGTTTATGTAGATTTCGAAGCTCGAATTTGGCCGGTTTTTCTTATCTATTACGTTCAACGTTTAAGATTTACTAAATAACATCAATGACTTACAATAAATACTGTTTTGTCCTTCTGTCTATTAGTTATTGTATCATATTCGACAGACTTCCAATTTGTGCCTCGTCGTTGAATTTTTACGAAACACGTTTTCTCGTGTACGAAACACGGAAGTTCTACGACGAGCAAATCGAGCGAGTCTGTGAAATAGAGACCTATCTAATGCGGCGGCAGCTGCGGTGGTGTGGCTATGTCTCCCGAATGTCTGAAGACAGAGTGGCGAAGCGCAACTTTTATTCTGAGCTGCAGGATGGCAAACGGAAACGAGGTGGCCAATTTCTGCGGTACAAAGATGTGCTCAAGCGTCATATGAGAAAATGTGATCTTAATCCATGACAATAGGAGGCAATAGCAGAAGACCGGGCACTGTGGAGACTTACCGTATACCCAAAGTGCTCGAGTTTGACACTAGACGTAAAGAAGTGCTCGATGCTAAACGAGACGAGATCAAGGCGCGACCACCTGCGGATTTAATATTTACGTCGCGGATTGCGGACATTTAATATAATTACGTTGGAGGGGTGCTGACCTGTAGCGAATGACACCTGAGAGCACACCAACGAAGCTCTCAATAGTCAGTTTCCAGTCGCTGTGGCCGAATACGGTCATGTATATATATCTATATATACTAACAACGAGGAGCCTCGATCAACATCTTAAGAAGCTCTCGCTTGATGGATGGATCAAGGGCCGGGTACAGAATGCAGTGATTCTTGACACGGCACATATAGTCAGGAGATTCCTTTCTTTGCAGCCCTAACCACCGGTAACTTGAACGCTACCCCGCTGCCAGTGGCATATTAGGATTAAAATTGGTGATTAAATAAACGAATAATAAATAATGATGATAACTTTATTCCATACATTTTATATATTACTATCAATTTAAGTACTTATAAAACTGGTTGCAAGTAAAAGCTATCAGCAAAGCTATCCTGTCTTTGTATAGGACAGGGCACTTTATCAACAATGTTAGTTTATTACGTGCTATGTAATTGCATTTTTTATTGAAAACTTAGGTACCACGTATTAGGTGCATAGGTACTGTGGTATTAGTTAACCACTTTGGTATCATGTATTAAGTACTATCGTATTAGGTACTAAGGTATTACATGCTTTATTGAAAGCTTAAGTACTTTGTGTTATATACGTAGATACTATTTATTAGGTACTTAGTTATCATGTATTTGGTAGTAAAGAATTACATGCTTTATAAAGAACGTAGGTATTATGTATTTAGGTACTATGGAATTACAAGCTTTATTGAAAATGCCGCGTCTCATTAATCCCAATGTCGTAAATGAGCAACAAAATGTAACAGAATTATTAAAATCTGCGTTGTTAATTAAACACCCTAAATGATAGATCGTCCTATCGTCACATCTGAAAGTTTCCGGATGAAAAATGGGAGGAGCTGGAAGAAGAGATGAGTAATGGCGTACAAGCCGTTAGTGACAAACTTAATGTTGATTTTGACGTTATAGTTTGCGTTGTCAATAGTTTTTAACAACAAATTCAGAGTTCGGTGTTAACATTCTACGAGTACTTTGACTAAAGCCGCGTGGCTTAGGCTTATCAAAGAAGGGCGCCGGTAAAACGTAGCAGCCATATTCTGGGCGAGTGTCCGCAGTCCACGTTATAAGGGTCGAACCAAGCGATGAACGCACCCATTCATCCACACAGGCTGAATTCCACTTTGGTGTACCATGCCTTTTTAAGTGCATATGTCCTCCTCGGAGGGCAGCACTGACCGTACCCTCTCCTGAGTTTGCGGCAAACCATCCTCCATTCAAGCCGTAGGGTCCTTATTATCAAGGTTAAGGCTGAGTTTAGTTGGTAGGTCACGTTGTCAGCTCTGGTCGCGTGGAGTTGAATATAATCTCCGTGACACTTTATCCTTCATGCTGGGTATATTTCGTGTTCCTTAGTGACGATTCTTAGCCTCTCTCTCCTGAGGGGAAAAAACGACGAACTCGTGACGTCACGAGTTCAGATCTTTTAACTTGTAACATCACACTAAAGAAATGATGTGTCGAAGAAGAGATTGAGTGTCGAAATGGCGAGTGATAGAGGAAAGTGGAAGAACACATATTGCGCCCACCCCAATTAAAATTAGGAACAAAGCAAGAGAAAGAATTTTTTTTATAAGAGCTTTATAAACAGCCCTTATTCATTAGTTCCTCTTCCTTCTAAACTTTGATAAATACTTCCAGGCACGCTCTTCGGTTGCAAGCTCTATTGAACTTGTCTTCCTTTAGGATTATATTCCTTTTTTTTTATAATAGGTTAGGGCAACAAAAGAGCAAACGGATCACCTGATGGTAAGCGATAACCGTTGCCCATGGTCACCCGCAACACCAGAGGAGTCACAGATGCGTTGCCGGCCTTTTAAAAGGAAATAAGGGGGTAGGGGGCTTGGGCCTCCGGTACCCTCACTCACTCGGCAAAACACAGCGCAAGCGCTATTTACGCCGGTTTTCTGTGAGGCCGTGGTATCTCCGGTCGAGCCGGCCCAATTCGTGCCGAAGCATGCCTCTCCCATGGTAAAATAAGTACTCGATCCAAGTATGATCATCTAGGTCAAGTCTAAGTGCGGTTGACTTAGAGTGGTTACTTACAAAGAATTTTGTTTGACGCAGTTGACAAGGAATAAAATTATTACATAGTTACTATCCAATAAATACATAGAAATATAAAATAAGAAATTATATGACGGCGGCGGCAAGTGGTAAAGATTTTCCTCTCTGATTACAGAATTCATGGCGTCGGTCTCAGGCTGACAGGCCACCTCGTTCGTCGCTAGTCACAGAAGAAGTGATGCTGATGCTCATGCACTTGCCAACACGATTCCGCACGCGTTCAGTCACTCATTTGACTAAGCTCGTTTTCAATCATGTGACGTCCCGGTGTTCACTCACTTCCGGTACAATGAAAATCAAATTAAATCCTATTAACTATAGCTAATATAAAATGTCGACATATATATTTGTCGTATTACTGTTGCCTAATTAATAAAACGCCTTATATTTGTCTGATTCCTTTTTTTATACAAACATCCCTTCTGGTTCCTAAAAGAGTGTACATAACACTCGGATAATGGGTAGGGTAGAAGAGAAGTTCTGCCGTGAAGGCAGCGTGCGCGGCTGGCTTACCGTGCACGCTGTTGAAATGCCTCTCTACCTGGGGACAATCCCCCCTTCGCGAAGGCTCGACCGACGAAGGTCGAGCTAGCCCGTGGGCGTGTGGCGGTAGCATCGCGAAGCGCACCCCGCCACGCGCCCCGATATGGGCTGGAAGGACACGGGGGGTTTTTAGTGTGTAGGCCGGTCCTCTACCGGAGAGCCTCACACACGGCCGCGCCCAGCCAGCGCGGTGACAAAGTGCATAAGGAGTATTTCTCCCCGCAAAAAAAAAAGGTAGAAGAGAAGTGAGTGTTAATTTGGTAGGTAAAAGTGTGGTTGTTATCTATACATATAATAAGACAGTAAATATTTTGTCTGTACATTTAGTATTTTTGACTGAAATGGATAGAGGGGCACTTAAATAGATTATTAGAAAGCAAAAAAATTTTTGGAATTTTTTGTCTGTCTGTATGTATGTTCACGTTTATCTCCGAAAGTACTGAACCGATTTGCTTAAAACTTTCACTATTTGCTTTGTTTTAACTCAGAATAATATCTAAACTTTGTTTCATCAAAATCGGTTCATTAAAAAAAAGTTATCGTCATTTTAATGAACTCAAATAAATAAAACTGGAGTGTCATCTGTGAAAATTGAAGACGGTGAAATTTTAATCAAAAGTACTGTGAAAATAGTATTTGTGGAAAAGCTCATTGTTTTGTGCCATACTATACATACATACATACTAATATTATAAATGCGAAAGTAACTCTGTCTGTCTGTCTGTCTGTTCCGCTTTCACACCAAAACTACTGAACCGATTTAAATGAAATTTGGTACACAGATAGTCTGGAGCCTGAGAAAGGACATAGGCTACTTTTTCATGCAAAAAAGGTTGTAAAGGGTTGTAAAAGGTTGAAAGGAGGGATTATTGGTTGTATGGAAATATTGTTAAAACTACTGAACCGATTTAAATGAAATTTGGTACACAGATAGTCTGGAGCCTGAGAAAGGACATAGGCTACTTTTTCATGCAAAAAAGGTTGTAAAGGGTTGTAAAAGGTTGAAAGGAGGGATTATTGGTTGTATGGAAATATTGTTAAAACTACTGAACCGATTTAAATGAAATTTGGTACACAGATAGTCTAGAGGCTGAGAAAGGACAGAGGCTACCTTTTAAAGCAGAAAAGGGTTGTAAAAGGTTGAAAGGAGGGGGTGAAGGTTGTATGGCAGTATTGTTAAAACATATCCTTCCTGTGGGAAATTCGAATATAACGCGGGCGAAGCCGCGGGCGGAAAGCTAGTGAATAAGTTTGACTCACTGGACACGAAGTTGAAAATTCCTCCAACCACTTAATCAATAGATGCAGATACACTAAACACATATAGAAAAGCACAGCTAGGAAGAAGGAAAGCAATATATAAATACAGAAGCACAGAAATAGTACACAAAGAAACAACTACTAAATTAGCATATATAAGATTAGCGTGCTAGTTTATAATGCAACTAACTCACTAAACCACTTTGTCTGTGATGTCTCGGCTTGACCTCTTTTACCTATCTAATTAGTGGGCAAGGTTTGTCGATATTGACCTATCTATAAAGATATCGACAATAGTGAAAATATATATTAAATAAACAATGTAAATAAAGAATCATTCATTTGGGTGTGTGTTTTGGAATATAGGAAATATTTTTACATTTGTAAATAAATAAACATGCAAATTTACCTCAATTTATAAACGTGAACTATAGGTGCTAACAGGAAATTCCATGACAAGAAGAAAATTATTCATGAACACATTCCACCGTTCAATGGCCATCATCTTAATGGACAATAGAATGGACCATCCAATAGATGTTTCCATTCATTAATCATGAAAAATGAAATCCGCGCTCGCCCGTCCATCAATATCATATGCCGGCTTCAATTTATATCCCTCGTCAAGCGATTCCCGTAAGGACTTAGCATTAAATTAATCAGGTCGGAGGCTGGAGAGGTTATTTTGTAACGATTTCATAAATCATGTTATCAGCACGTCAATTATGTTGTAATACTGTGGGTTTTTTTTTATAGACAAGTAGATTATTTACCTGATGGTGTGGTTTCAGAAGCGCCTAAGAAGCTAGTCTCTAATAAAACTGTGGGACATAATTCGAATCGTCATAGGTGCCACAACCAAGCATTGTTCCCTGAACCTATTCACAATAGTCTTTTATGCAGAAGATATATAGAGGCAGTGGAAACACATCGACACGTTTTTATGGAATACGTGGTCGGTCAACGGGCTTCTCCACTCCCTAGCATTTTTACCGAAAGCATGCAGAAGCACCAAAATGCTGTTGGCGTTCTGGAAGGATTTGAAACTCTTGGAGTAAGGGAGAAGTCAACTAACATAGGAGGCAGAAAGGCCCAATCATGACGCTAAGTGCGGAAATTAGCCTAGTTAAACTAATTAAGTGATTGCAGTCTTCTACAATACATATGTTCCTGAGATTCGCAGTAAATCGTGATTAATGTTTTATGTTTAAATCGTCACCTCGTTAAGGAGAGGAATAGTATTCAGATTTACAAGCTTCTAGCTGTATGTATGTGAATTATTTTTGTGGATTCTGCTCCACAAGAATATCAACTCACCTTCAATTTTCTCCAAAACAATACCTCGCCCAATTTTTTTATATATTGTTTTTTAATTTTATTTTCACAAATCTCGATTTGAAAGTCAAGAGTACCTCGGGTCTATTACATTCTGGCTAATATGAAGCATAATTTTTTTCAGCTTTAAATGAAATCACAAATATCAGATAATATTACTCACAAATCACCAACGGGGACTAGGAAACATTTCGCCACAAAGGCTGCCAAATCTAGATGAATTATCCAATGGTTTATTCAGCTGACCACAACAAACAACTTTTCGACTGTACACCAACGTCCTCGCTTCACCCATAAATTTATTAACAACTTTTCGAAGAGATTATGCTGCTGTTTCAAGTTCTTGTTGAAGTTAAAGTTTGATGTGACCAGACTCCCAATATCACAGTATATATATTAGAAGGCAAGCCGCCATTTTACTTATGCGTGTTAGAGTATTTTATGAGCGCATTTCATTGCTATATTAGTTAATAATCGTTAATTTGATAAGTCTAGCCCTTAGTAGCCTGATTTACAAAAGTTTTTTTTTTAATATTACTGTATTTGCTTGAGGGTCTAGATCAGAGGTGCCCAAACTTTTTTGTGTCGCAGACCTTTTGCCTTGTTTTACGGTTTTGGGTAGACCCCCTACTTACCTGATATTGAATGCTTACATCCTACAACATACAAAATTTTATAAGCATATACAATTTTTTTTTCACTTCATAGGTACTTTTATAAATAATGTATATATGTCTTTATATTAGAAGATAGTATAAGTAAATAGATACTATCAGTGTATGTTGAGATCCATTATTATGGACCATTTTCCATGCATTCATTCACTCATTTTCATTTCATGGACCCCAACCTTTTTTTCGAAAAATAACTAAAAAATGGGCTGGAGCCCCCAAATATCAACTCGACACTGCAAAGGCGTGCTTTCCGTTTCATTGGTGATCCCAATATTACGGCCTCAACAGAGACCTTGGAGCAGCGGAGAGAGTTTGGCTCTCTGTGTGTTCTTTATAGGCTCTTTAACGGAGAGTGCTCTGAGGAACTATTTGTGATGGTGCCTTCGTCACCTTTTTACCATCGCACCACCCGCCACCGCAGTAGAGTTCATCCATATCACCTGGAACCGATCTTGTCTAGTACAGTTCGGTTTCAGCGTTCATTCCTTCCGCGTACATGAAAACTCTGGAATGAGCTCCCAGCTGCGATATTTCCTGAGCGCTACGATATGTCTAACTTCAAACGAGGCTTAAAAAGAGTATTTCTCTCCAGGTAGGCAGCGGCTTAGCTGTGCCCCTGGCACTGCAGATGTCCATGAGCAATGGTTACCACTTACCAACAGGTGGGCCATTTGCTCGTCTATCACTTTATGGAATAAAAGAAAATCACAATATTTATTTTACATATTTATTTAGAAAAAACAAACAGGTATCAATTTTGATACTTCAGGCATTAAGGCTATAAAAAAATCAAATATACCATGCATGAAATAATACGAAACAATGTTTTTTTTTTATTATTATCGCATAACGGCACTTCACACTTTTTACAGAAACAAGAGGTAAGTTTCCTACAATTATTGCATTTACACTTTATTTCTAGAATCCATAAATATTTTTTCACGACCAATACAATCGCAACGCACGTTAGTAGAGGGTAGTACTTGTACACCTGTCCGGGGTCTTTTAGAAGGTACTGTAGTATCTTGTCGACTGTTGGTACTGGGTCTTCCCCTTTTAGCTTGGTAGTTCCCGGGGGCTCCCTATATGCCTATGCAAGGCCATCCCTGAGGTGGGTGGGTAGGCCTCCCCCTTCTGGGGAGGAGAGCCCCACATAACCGCCGGCTCGCCACAGCCGGGGTATGCAACTTAATGCATTTTCCTCAGGGGAACAAAAAAAAAGGTCTTCCTCTTTTAATATTTTTTTATAATTCTTCAAATAATATTATGCCTACCTGCAAAATATGGGTATTCGAGAAGACCAACTAGATTTCTACTGTCATATCAGCAGCATAAGACTGCGGCGTTTAGGGGAAGTTTTCGCTATCAGGCAACCAAATGTTGGAACAACATCCCACCTCCCATACGGCAACTAAAGTGTAAATCTACGTTTAAAAAAACATGTGTTACAAAAACAAAGAACTGGTTTGCCTGATAGATATGCTGACTCTCCATTTGTATGCTGATGGCTAATTGGGAAATATGTATCTGTATGTGTTTATGTATATGTATGTATGTGTATATGTATGTATGTGTGTATATATATATTAATATTATCTGTCTACATTCACGTATTGCGCTTTATTTATTAATGTAATATGTATGCTTAGGTTTGTCTGTTTCTCTCTGTGTGTCTGCTGTCTGGTTTACTTACCCTCTCAAAGGGTTTCGACAGAATATCAGCGCTTCGCGCTATGTGAAGCACAACGCTGAGCCGAGACCTGTTTGCTACTAGGGCACAATGTTACCTACGGATTTTTAATAATTTTCTGATGTATATTTTGTGTCAAGGTTAAAAATAAAGTTATGTCTATGTCTATGTCTATGTCTATTATACAACAGTTAAACACGTACAGCAAACCTATAAAAAATAACACTAATAATAATGTGAATATTCGGTTTCAAAGATTGTTATCAAAATTGAAACAAGGTAATTAAGATTAGTGGAGGAGGAAAGTCAAATCTCACTAAGGTATTTAAAATACGGCTCCTCTATCCTGTATCTATAGCTTGAAGATTTAAGCACAATGCTTAAAGCTTGATGCTTTTACCCAAAGCAGGTTGGTTATTGTCATTAATACATATAAAGATTATATATATAAAAACTATGCGGCAAAATAAATCAATCCTCGTATGCACTACATTTACTTAGTAAAGCTGTGAACCAATCTACAGTTATTAGTGCATATTACGGCAGTGTAGAATCTATTCTAAGATACGGAGTAATTTTCTGGGGAAACTGTTGACAAAGAAATCTTGTTTAGGGCACAGAAGAGATGTGTGAGAGCAATATGTAAATTAAAAGTTACTGCCAGTTGTAAACCTTTTTTCATAAGCCTAAAACTTTTGACTCTGCCTAGCCTTTATATTTATGAAGAGTCTGTGTTTGTTGCGGCAAATCTAAATCTATTTCCAACTACTAATAATGTACGGAAGTGAAAGTTGGGTATGGGAGAAACGACATGAAAGCAGAATAAATGCAGTAGAAATGAGAGCTTTGCGGAGTATGGCAGGAGTAAAACTGAGTGACAGATTGTATAATGAAGTGATTAGAAAGAAATGTGGTTTGAAAGAGGATATCGTGACAAGAATAGAGAAAGGGATGCTTGGTGGTTTGGGCATGTGGAACGGATGGATGAAAGTAGACTGACCAAAGGATTTATGAAGCTGGAGTGAGTGGAGATACGGGACGAGGAAGACCTAGGCGAACATATTTCGAACAAATCGAAAGTGTCCTCAAAAAAGGCCAGGTCAGAAGTACCCGCAATCGTCGAGCATGTATGAGGAATGTTATGAAAGTAGATGAAGCGAAAGAGATATGTAAAGACCGTAGCAAGTGGAAAGACGTAATCTCTGCCTACCCCCGTGGGAAAAAGGCGTGAGTGTATGTATGTATGTATGTATTCTAACTACTAAAATATGTTTTCCAACAAACCACACTGCTCAATTCAGTAACAGTGTGTTTTGCATGGCACCACGTATATATAATCATTTTCCCTTACATATACTTGAATGTAATAATTTGCACACTTTCAAACAAAAATCAAAATGTTTTTTAATAGAGAAGGCATATTATGATGTGAAACAGTTTCTCGAAGACAAAATATAGGGTTGCTTTTGTTTGTTATATTAAGTTTGCTATTACCTATTTGTTTTATTTTATTATATACTAGCTTTCCACCCGCGGCTTCGCCCGCGTTATATTCGAATTTCCCACAGGAAGGATTTGTTTTAACAATACTGCCATACAACCTTTCACCCCCTCCTTTCAACCTTTTACAACCCTTTTCTGCTTTAAAAGGTAGCCTCTGTCCTTTCTCAGCCTCTAGACTATCTATGTACCAAATTTCAATTAAATCGGTTCAGTGGTTTTAACAATATTTTCATACAACCTATTATCCCTCCTTTCAACCTTTTACAACCCTTTACAACCTTTTTTGTATAAAAAAGTAGCTTGTGTCCTTTCTCGGGCTTTAGACTATCTGTGTACCAAATTTCATTTAAATCGGTTCAGTAGTTTTGACAATATTTCCATACAATCTATTATCCCTCCTTTCAACCTTTTACAACCCTTTACAACCTTATTTGCATAAAAAAGTAGCCTATGTCCTTTCTCAGGCTCTAGACTATCTGTGTACCAAATTTCATTTAAATCGGTTCAGTAGCATGAAGCAAGTTTTGGCATGAAAGCGGAACAGACAGACAGACAGAGTTACTTTCGCATTTATAATATTAGTATGGATATATATTTTAATTTTACTGTGTACACCCGTGTGGTAGATTTTTGCGACCTTTTTTTATATAAGACCAATTTAATGTACCAAGAATCATACTAATAAAATGATTTATGATTTATGAGATTTACTGGAAAGAAACTCTATGCCAAGCTCCAATAATTGGGTTCTGGTGTAGGCAGTGATATTATTGGGTATTGTGGCTTTTTACCTCATGTCATGTGTTATGTACACTGTGATTTCGTATAGATATGTTGAAAATCTCATAGTATCCATATATTATCAGGTTGGCTGTCTGATTGTTCGTCATTAAAAAAATATTTTTAATAATATAAAAATCGCAGTGTATGTTGCCAACATGTGACATAAAATGTATGAAGGTGATTTTCGCATTTTTTTTTTTTTTTTTTTTTTTTTTTTTTTTTTTTTTTTTTTTTTTTTTTTTTTTTTTTTTTTTACACTTACACCAATCAGCCTAGTCCAATCCAAGCTCTGTAAGGCCTGTGTTATGGGATCTAGGATAACGGATAGACATACATGTATTATACATATATAAACATTCTTTATTGAAATATATATCAACAACCATGACTAAGGCACAAATGCTGGCATTCATCACACAAACATCTGTGCCCCCACCGGGATTCGAACCCGGGACCTCAGAGATGGCGACACCTTGAAACCGGTGTACTATCCACTCGACTATGGAGGTCGTCGACCTTGTTATCGGTATCATTTGTGTAATTATGCAATTGTAAAGTATTAATGATTTGTTAATATTGATTTGACGTCTAAACTAAAATTGACATATTCACTATTTAATTTAATATAATGAAAATTAATTGATGCTATATTTAATATTGTATAATGAATGATATACTTTTTAGGGGTCATCCATAAATCACGTCACACGAATTTCGTGATTTTTTGCTCCTCCCCCCGTCCTTGTCACAGCTAATCACATTTGTGAGACTCCCCCTCCCCCCCTAGTGTGACGTCACAAATTTTGAAATTATAGAAATTATTGAATGATAAAAGCGGTTTCGAAATCAGTTTAATTTTCATTTTAATAACATTAACATCAAATTTACTTATATTAAATAAGTATATGGTCATTTCATGATTTTCTTATTATATTTTTCAAAATCACGTACTATAATCAATTAGAGAAATAGTACGTTTCGGGAGTACCCCTATTAATAGATAGAAGAGGATACTATTCCTTTATTTATTTATGAGAGTATAAAGACTTTACAATAAAAGTTAATATTTACAGCACTTTTCATACTAATAGTAATAATTTAAAGTTTGCGTTTTAACAGTTAGCTTATGATAGATTTTGAAATGTGACGTTACGAAATTTAAGATCCCTCCCACTCCCTTGTCACACAATGTCACAGTTCGTCAACCCCCTCCCACCCCCTTACCATGTGACGTAATTTATGGATGGCCCCCTTATGATATGTTGAATTTCGCGCGCTTATACTTCTATAGATTTGTACGCCTTATATGGCCGAGCATAGTGATACATTGTTTGTGCCACATGTATACTACCTATGTTGACAAATAAATGATTTGATTTGAATCATTTAAATTTTTGTACATATTTTGATATATTTTTTATTGTTTAAACGTCAGCTTTTGACTTGTATAATGCCTCAATTGCCTTAGCGTCTAAATACCAAGTTTATTTTTTAAATAAAACTGTTTTGTCCGAACATTTTTGGATTTGGTATCGATTTAATGATCATAATACATAAAGATATTTGATCGAAAATCATTGAATAATGATATTAGACTTTCGATTTGATAAATAACCACTCAATTCAAAGTTACCCACGATGTATAGCACAAAACAGCTTATTCACGTTAAAATTCTCCATTGCGTAAGCAACAACCTTTGATACACGAAAAAAAATATCACCCAGCCTTTATGAGCCGTAAAACGAAAGGCTTTCTAATTTAAAGGGAATGTTTGAACACAGGAAAAAGAAACACGCCATAAAGGTGCGATGGAAGGAAAACAGGATCTGATGAGAATGCTTGAGGAATAGGTAGTACTGAATTAGTAATCGTGTCGCTTAGTGCCCTTCGCTTAATTTGCTTGGAGCTTTGTATTCTGTTGTTTGATATTACAAATTTCTTTGTACCTTTTTAGATTTGTTTGGAGATAAACGACTCACCATTAGCAGTTATAAGCACTGTCAATCTCAATTAAGAATCTGACTTTACTCACTAAAGTCTGCTATCGAGGATTTAAACTGTTGTTATCTGTATACAACGCTGCAGTGGGCGTACTCTTAAAAACGATATTCGATATATCGTGGACTTCATCGTGTCGTATCCTACTCTTAGTTACTATCGTTTAAAACATTTCAACGGACGATCGAACGAACGATATTAATTTGACATAAGAAAGTCTCAAATGACAACGATGAATTGAATTTGACAGACGAACATTCGCAAAATTTACGTCAAATTTGCGAAAAGTAATACGATATGGTTTGAGGTGTCGTTGTAATTATCGTAAATTTGACGTTTATTATGCGAATGTTCGTCTGTCAAATTCAATTCATCGTTGTCATTTGAGGCTTTCTTATGTCAAAATTAATATCGTTCGTTCGATCGTCCGTTGAAATGTTTTAAACGATAGTAACTAAGAGTAGGATACGACACGACGAAGTCCGCGATATATCGAATATCGTTTTTAAGAGTACGCCCCCAGGAAAGTGCTTGTCCTGTCTATAGCATTACACACAGTCGTGTATTTGAATCTGACGTTCCAAAACATTGTTTGAATACTCAGAGAGTAGAGTTCCTGTTCTTTTATTAGCTCCAAATGGAAATGATGTTACTGTCACGTTGATAATGAGAGTCTATCTGACATTAGTACTATACTTTCGGACTTAGGTAACGAAGACTTTTTGAAAAATGTTGGATTATATTTTCCGTAATTTATGAACTTGTTAATATAATACTAGATGGTGCCCACGATTTTATCTACGGATGATTAGTTATTTATTATACAAGAGTGGAAAGTTCCTTTTTAACCGCGTGCTCGATTTGGATGACCGAGCAAGCGAAGGATTCTAAAGTTGAATCACGAGCGCAGCGAGTGATTCTAAATTAGAATCCTGAGCGTCAGCGACGGAAACAAACGAGCACAAGGTGAAAAATCTTTCCACTCGAGTGCAATACGTAACTTTTCATCCCACCTCAGCGAGGAAATGACAAAATGAAAAAAAAACAATTTATAATGACAAATTATATTAAGCAATAAAACGTGAAAAACTAGAATGGCGCGAAGCACACAAATAAAACAAAGAAACCAAGAAGGTTCCAAATTTAAATTTTTTCACAATTTAAAAAGTTCTAATCATAAATTTGGCACCATAGAGGTTACATTAAATAGGTTTAATGACGTTTTGAATTTACAATTATATTGAGTGCTCATTATATGTGATGTTCTAAATTCAAATCTACTTTGCCGCTCAAGCGAATAAAATAGAATTTTCCAGCCAGATTTCGAAGCACAAAATTACACTTTCCGAGGTGGTGGGATGAAAAATAAATTGTAGCCCACCTGCTTTTTTTTATAGGGCAGCAAACGAGCAAACGGATCACCTGATGGAACACCAGACAACAACACCAGCAAAGCCAGAGGCGTCACAGATGCGTTGCCGGCCTTTTAAAAGGGAATAAGGGGGGTTAGGCCTCCGGTACCCTCACTCACTCGGCGAAACACAGCAAACGCTATTGTACGTCGGTTTTCTCACGTCATCAGTGGTATCACTCCGGTCGAGCCGGCCCGATTCGTGCCGAAGCATGGCTCTACCAGGGTGTAGATGTATAAGCTATTTATTTAAAAGTTTCAACAAAATGCATTTAGTAGTTTTTACGCGTGGTGTTAGATGCAGTGGTGCCCGCAATTAATTGTGTCCAGTGTTGAACTTCTTGGGTGTAGCTAGTGCCATCTATGATTGTTTAATAGCGCCCTGGATGAGATACCGACGTGGAAAGATGGCGCTCCTGCTGACGCATCCCAACTAATATTATAAATGCGAAAGTAACTCTGTCTGTCTGTTACGCTTTCCCACTTAAGCCTCGCAACCGATTTTGGAGGGCTATGGTCTCCTTCTTTGAAGCAGCGATGCTCTAGAAGGAGGGGTATAATGGAGGATAAAATCTACTATTTAAATCGGGAGATGGCCGATCCCGCTCGAAGGAGGCCGCCTCGGGCCAAATGGCCTGGCCTGAGGCGCCGCTGCGGGTCGCTGGTGGGCGCGACTTGGAGAGGGGAGGGGGAGGTTGCAAGTTCACTCGCCCCCCCAAGAAGGGCTCCCCCCTCAGATGCGACACTCGATCCTGAGGGCCCCCTTCAACGTCTGAGTACGGTCATAGCTGAGGTTTTTAGTGGGTAGGCTTCTCCTTCTGGGGAGCAATTTTCCGCAGCCGGGGTTTGCAATTCAATGCGTTTTCCTCAGCGGAACAAAAAAAAAATAGGTTTGTGGCAGGTGGGGACGTGTATGAGCTGTAATTATAAATATTATTGACTGTATTAGGTGAAGCAACTATCATAGGTATGATAGAAATGAGTCAATTCCTCACTTCCTACTTTTGCTGTTTCATCACTTATCATCAAGCATTAGGGAGGCCCAACTTTCTAAAGTATAAAAAAAAACAGTTAGCATGGTGTTATGAAAATCAATCAACATAGCAACAACTGATTATGTTATCATTGTGAATACGATATAGTTAGGTGAGCTGTGCAAATAACAATTTGATAGCGCCAGCCTTTCGGGTCGCTGTTACAAATTACTAGCTAAAGCAAACAAATACCCTTCTAACAAACTGAAAATGTAGACCAATAAGAATAAACTATGTTACGAATTTCCCAGTAGATAATTTAATTTTTAGTGTAACGTAATTTTAATAGTTACCACTTCAATCCTGGCGAAATTTTGCTGAAATCTAATTACCTGTAACAAAACAAAGTAATCATCGTTAATATTATAATGGCAAACGCAAACGCAATTAAATTGTTAGCATTAATCTATAAAAGTACACAGTAATATAGTAATAAGTATATATTTAAAAAAAAATACATCATTAATAACATCAGTTTGACGTATGTTTTACTTACAAACGCGCACAGTGAATATTGGACCGCACCGTATCATGTCATTAACATCGTAATAAACGTTAAGTCAATATCAAACATCGACAAATATTTCTTTTTTGTTGTAAGCATGTAGGCCAAGAAAATAAGAATAATGTGAGTAGATCTAAAAAAGGTACGAGTTCTTTATATCTGTGCACGACGCACACTTCGCTGCTGGGGTTGGTGAAGGATTCCGAACAGTGCGGCCCGGTGGTTGTTGCAGGAAGAAAATAAGAAGCCAGTTTCTTTTGTTCGGTCGGCCAGCAGGGTCTTCAGGAGCTTTCTGTTCTGGTGGTGGACAGTCGTCCGCTTCAGTATGTGGTCCCCGTCGTAATCCGTATCGAGCCGGGGGAGTCCCGAAGTTATTCCCGAAGGAATCCCTACCCCCTGGCGAGGCTATACCGTACAGAAAGCACCTGTCGAACCCCATTTGCCCTTTATTTTTACTATTATTCTTACAATAAATGTCTATTCTATATGTGTTCCCTTATTTTCATCCCTTTCATACATAGGTAATCTGTAGGGGCTTATTTTTTCCTCCATTTTGCCGTTTTTAATACAACTATATGTTTTATAGTCCTCGAGATATACTCGATAATACGTCGGACAGGGTGAGTTTTCATCCCTATTTTCGGCTCAATTTACCCCCCACAAATTACCTATAAGCTTTAAGTCCTTACTTTTTAGGGCATATGTTCGGAGTGTATATCCGATACTATATCTTAACTCGCGACCACTGAGAATGCTCTGTGATATACATATGTATGCACTTTAATCGGCGTGCGATAGGACATTAATCCGACATTTTCATACATTTTGTGATTTCTCAGTGGCTGCTCGTTTACAATTTTATAATTTATTGTGCCCTAGCTATTCATAATACTGTTCATTTAATGCATTAACATATAGTATGCCTAAATTCAATAACGATTTCTATATATCTTTCATACTTTTTCCAATAAACTCATATGTTTACATACTTACGCTACTGTCCTTATCTAAGGAATTTTAAGAATTTTTAATCAATATATGTATCTATCTTACGTACTATATGTAGTCTTATCACTAAGGGAACCTATTCTATGTTATTTATTCATTTCCTAAGCTACGTTTATCTTTATTACTTATCTATGCTTAGTACTATTCTTAATTATCTTATATGTAATAAATTTCTATTATTATTATTATATTCTACTTAATTATTTATTTATTTTAATTATTCTATCCCGAACAATATCTAGTTTAAATGAAAATTATGCAATTTTTTCAGGTACCAAAAATGTACTCACTGAAATCAGCGAGCTTTGTTTAAAAAAATAGCATATGTGTTACTGACCTAGGCATGTATAATTAAAATATATCTAATCATTATGATATAATTTCAATGAACGATAAAAAGGTGAAGGACTCAGATACACAGGATTTGCGTGTGTAGTTTAAAATAGTGACAATAAATTGAATTAAGTGAAACATAGGTTTGTAGGTTGTATAAAATCAAATTGGAAATTCTGTTTCGCAACCGTTTTGATATTTTTTTTTCTATAAATCTTTCTTTTTTATTTTTTCACATTTAGATAGTAGATTTTTTATTCAACACTATAAGTGTAGTAAGCCAAACTATAAGTGTAGTTAGTCTGTACATGCTGTTCTTGTGAAAGCTCTTAAGTAGCCCGTAGTAGTTAGTGTTCAGTTTTTTAGTACTAATGTAATCTTGTTCTGGTAGACGACTACAACTAAATATTACGATTTTTATACTATAATTATCTAATTTGAGCAACTTATATCTCATAAAGGTATGTCAATATAGAAATTTTAGTTTAGTATTGTATTAATATATTTTTTAGATTTCTAAAAAAATGTGCAATTATTTTTAAGTAACTCTAATGAAACGAACACATTTCAACTATTCTCATATTAAATATAACATTATTTTATATACGAAGTATAGCTATAAACGTACAAATAACAAAGTAATTTTAAAATTTGTTTATAGGCTCATTTAAATTAGGCGAGTTTACTTAATTATGTTATCGACGATTGCAGTGTTTTTATATGTATGTTGGTATTGACGTATTTTTTTTTTTGAAGGGGGGAAATGCGACCTTGTTCACCCTGACACCGCGCTGGCAAGACGCGGCCGAGTGTGGGGCTCTCCGGTCAAGAGGACCGGCCTACCCACTAAAACCCCCCCGAGTTCTCTGGGCCCATACGGGGCACATGGCGGGGTGCGCTCTCGCGATTCGACCGCTATGGTATTGACGTATATATGTATTTTAATATAACTTTGAATATATTCTAGGGTCAGCTAGAAGAGCGCTCCTAAAGATATAAGATCGTCTTTGTACTTAATTTTATGTTACATAATTTGTCTTGTGTAAAATAATAAAATATATATTATATATATATATATATATATATATATTTATTTATTTATTTATATTATCACTAAATAGTATAAAACAAAGTCGCTATCTGCCGTCTGTCTGTCCCTATGTATGCTTAGTTCTTTAAAACTACGCAACGGATTTTGATGCGGTTTTTTTCAATAGATAGAGTGATTCTTAAGGAAATATATATATATATATATATATTAAGCTCTGTAAGGCTTGTGTTATATGATCTAGTTTAACAGATAGACATACATATATTTAACATATATAAATAATTTTGATAGAAATATATAATAACAACCACGACTAAGGAACAAATGCTCGCATTCATCACTCAAAGATCTGCCCCCACCGGGAATTGAACTCGGGACCTCGAAGACGGTGACACATTTAAACCGGCTTAATAACCACACGACTACATATATATTTATTAAAAAGATGGGAAACTGTGATATAGCAATAGACGCCACAGATTTTTATGATTGATTAGTCGATTAGAAGAAATGATTTTCCAAGGAAATAGGGGACTACGTTTGTAGGGAAAATACGTTGCGCGGTTTCCGCGTAATATTTTTGAAGAGTAACATTCCAAAAAAGGCAATTGTGAAATAGGGAAAATAGTTTCTTATACTTGGTCTACAAGTAAAATCTTTTGCTTGGAAAAGGAGAAGACTAATATTATTAACTCTGCTCAAAAACTTTAGTTATATAACTTTTCATTTTGCACGCTTCGAACGTTCGTTTGAAGTTATCAGAGCAAAGGTCTAAAAATAGATTTCTCTCCCTTCGTAAGGAAACCATTTTATTTGCTGTTTACAGAATAGAGCAGTTACATAACTATTCATTTCGCAAACTTATTGAAGTCGATATTTTTCATTGTACTTATTTGCGGCACATTAATTGTAGAATCAGTACAAAACACATATCTTGGGTTTCAACCCAGATATTAGGGTTTGGTACAAAGTATGTTTGTTCAAATTGTTGATTATTATCATTATGAAATAAATAAAAAACCAATCTACCTCAGGCGATATGAATAGTAACTAACTAACTAACTAATCGTGCAAATTTTCTAATTCTCAGTGAACCTCAAAACAATTGAGAAACAGTATAACTGAAAACAGTTCAATTTGCGGCCTATAAACGTAATTGATTGATCAATCATAATAAAAACGGACTGAGCTTCAATTTTAAAACGTCGACAGTATTTTATTGGACTCGCTATAAAGGGTAGCGGTCCCATGATTGCCAATCAGCCTGTCGACGCAATACTCTTGGGGTGGGGGCCTATTTTCTAAATAAAAGGCATTTCTCGGAAATCTATGGATATAGATCGGGGCTTAGACATTTGTTTGCTTAAAAAGAATCAACAATTAGAATAATAAAATCAAATAGACGACATGCAGAAAACAAAGTAACATTTTGTAGGTAGCGCTTAGAAATATCAGTTGATTGTTTCACTCGGCTAAGCGGTGGACGTTGCCCGTATATATATATGTGTATATATATATATTATAGATATATATATATAGATATAGATACATATCTTAGCTCTGAAAGTTTATTTGGATTTAAGTTGGGAATCTCTTGAGGAAATTTTGTTTACTATAGTTTTTGAATCAAACTTCTACAAATTCTGGTGTATATGATTCCTAATCTAATTAATATATTGTTCCTAATCGGGCCAGTCACTTTTTTAAGTATATATATATATATATATAACAACCATAAATAAAGTGAAATGCATTCAACACATTCATCACACAAGCATTTGACCCCACCGAGATTCGAACCCAGCACCTCAGAGATGGCGATATCTTGAAACCGGTGTACTAATCACTCGGCTACGGAGGTCGTTATTACTGCGTATACTAAAACATGAAACGAATACACTACACACAGCTTTTAATACACTAATGAGAGCTTTTAATACATTACAGAATGATTTTTTACAACAGAAAAGCAAAGTTAGGCGATCTTAAACCTTATCTATACTAATATTATTAAGAAGTAAAGTTTGTGTGTTTGTATATTTGTTAAATTGTAAGGGGTAATCTCGGGATCTACTGAACCGATTTCAAAAATTCTTTCACCAATAGAGAGCCACATTATTGCTGAGTGTCATAGGTTATATAAAAAACCGAAAAACAAAAAGGCTTTTACACGGTAGTCCATTTTGCAAAGTGAATTGGGGAAAAAACGGTCGAATGAAAGCGTTTCTTACGAACGCTGCCTTAACTATGAAAGATATATTTTTGAATTTTAGAGATAAGATGTGGAGCTTAAAAATGCCTACAAAAAAGTCAACGGCAGCATATGTCTAACTTTTATATTTAAGTTGGAAAACGTAAGTTTTTTAATATTACAGTTAGAAATCAAAACATAACGCTCTGTACTAAAGAAGGATTATTAATGTTATGCCCAACGAAGTGGGCACGGGTAAGCTTGTTGTATATATGTTTATAGTCGCCTCTGGTATATATGACTACTGTGAGATTACCAGCAACAATACATACAAAAGAACTACAGTATATGTTAACATCATTGACATTAGGTGTAAAGTTATTTCATCGCCATAAGCTTTAAGCTTCAATAAGTAATGCTAGGAACAAACACTTCTGATTGGCGGTAGAAATGGATATTACAAAGGTACAAAACAACCTATAAGAAGGTTACAAAGGATATTGTTTTTTGCGCGCGCGTTTCCGCGCAGTTGATGATGACTTGTCCAACAAGCAGACAAGGTCGACTCACGAGCGGCTCTCGCGCTCGTGAGTCACCGAGCGGGCAACAGATCCTGAAGATGTCTCGCTGAGAGACGAAACACGTGTCGACCTTGTCTGCTTGTTGGACAAGTCATCATCAACTGCGCGGAATCAGCAAAAAACAATATCCTTTGTAATACAATGGACTTCCGCAAAATAACACCTGCTACAATAGAGTACTATAAGAAGGTTGTTACTAGAACCAAGCCTTCGTATATAGCAGAGGTTTCCAAACATTTTTGTGTCGTAGACCCTTTGCTATGTTTTCGGTTTTGGCTAAACCCCTTACTTACCTGATATTGAATGCCTACATGCTACAACGTACAAAAATTTATCAATCAATACATAGTATAAAACAAAGTCGCTTTCGCTGTATGTCCGTATGTATGCTTAGATCTTTAAAACTACGCAACGGATTTTGACGCGGTTTTTTTTAATAGATAGAGTGATTCTTAAGGAAGGTTTGTATGTATAATAAATGCATAATATAGTAGAGAAACACTGATAAATTTAAAGGTTTCTATGTGATGTCGTAAATAAGCACGTTTTTTTGCGCTTATATTGCAAACGCTGGCTGAACCCTACGAGATAGACCAAAATAATGTACTACAGTATTGTACAACTTACAAAAATCCACAAAAAAGTCCGCGATGGTATATGTCTATCTCTTAGGGATAACCCACCATAACCATTTTTTCACTGCACCCGTGCGAAGCCGGGGCGGGTCGCTAGTAAATATATATAATAACTTTTTTATTTCTTGGGTATTTTTATAAATCACGTATGTCTTTATATAAGAAGATAGTATAATGCAAATAAATAGGTTCTATCAGTGTCGAATGGGGGGGAGCGTCCCAGAACCGTCGCCGCCTCGTACGAGATTGTACGGTAGCCTCGTACGATCCGTATGGCCATTATCCGCTGCAGGCTCCGTAGCAGAGCTCTGCAGCGGGGGGACCTCGCGCAGTCTTGCGACCACACGGGAGCCCCATACATGGCCACGGATCGCACGACGCCCTCGTACAGGCGGCGAACTCCATTCCTCGGTCCCCCGAGATTGGGCAGAGCCATCCCTGAGGTTTTTAGTGGGTAGGCCTCCCCCTTCTGGGGAGGAGAGCCACAGCCGGGGTATGCAATTTAATACATTTTCCTCAGGGGAACTGTTACTAATACATCTTTCGTATTTTATTAGCTCTATGTTTTATAATTGTATTTTATTAGCTCTATGTTTTTTACTTCTCTTGTTTTGTTAATTTGTCAAATAAATCTCTTTGTCACCGAACCTTCTCTAGTCATTATTGTTTTCCTCTATTTTCCTAAATATTTTACAATATAATATAATTTTCAATAGTTTCCTAATCATTTTCATTACAGTTCCACTCTCTCTTTTTCCTATCGATAACATGAACAAAAAAAAGGTACTATCATTGTTAGTTGAGATCCATTATCGTGGACCCATTGTCATTTCATGGACCTCCAAATTGTTTTTTCGCTGACGTAGACCTCTCGCTGGTTATAATAGACACATATAGACTACTTTGGGAATCATTGGTATAGAGCTTACCTCAGGTAAAACTTATTTTTCGACATTATAGCTATAGTTACAGATAAACAAAAGAATATTGCTAACCTTATACAAAAGGGCTTGAAGTCACTTGAAGCCCTTAGTTTGATTTATTATATCGTTACTATATTAAAAATATTGACCACCAATTAGTAAGGAGAACTTTCATCCCTAGTAATATAAACGTGAAACTTCGTATGGATGGATCTTTGTTGCTTTTCACATAAAATCTATTGAATGGATTTCAACGAAACCTTACAATAATATAACTTATACATACATCAGAATAACACTAACGCTATAATTTATAAAAATATTGTGTGAATTGTCCAAAATTGTTTTGTGTCCAACATCTTAATATTGTCTGTCTGTTATATTTTTCAAATGCGATCCAAAACTTATTTATATGATAATGTTATTGTAATCTGTAATTCAACATTTATAATTGGATGGCTTAACTAAATAGTGTTGTACTTAAAAAATGTATTTATCATAGATAAACTATCTATTATGACTAATTAATTAAAGTAAACTATGATAAAGAAAATGGAGTACCGTTATCGAAATGATGATATTAATAAAACGTTTTATGTTCTAAATTTCACGTGAACGTTATGTTAAACTGTTAGTCTAATTATCCAGAAATACAATGAACGCCATCTACTAAGATTTTAAACCATAGACAATCATACAAGGAGTTAGCAATATATACATATAAGCTACGAGTATGTTGTCTATGCACACGTGTACAACAATGACTCCATTGGAAAGAGTTTTTATTGTAAAATAATAGATGCGCCCGCGCAATGACTAGGCTCGAAATAGCCGCGCGCATTCTCGATTAAATATACAACATTTAATAAACCAAATTTATATACTTATTTTATTTCTATACATAGGTTAGTTGCTAAGTTAGTGTAAATAGGTTTTAGTGTAAATAGTTAAGTTTAGTTTTAAGTCTTGTTATTAATAATTATTTTCTAAGTTTATATAATGTACTTACATAAAATAATGTAACTAAGTTTTGAACTATGTTTGTAGCCTGAATTAAAAATAAATATATTAATATCACTTCAAACAAATGTGTTTTTGAATTTCATATGTACATTTATCTGACGCTCCTTGTTTTTATTTCGGGGGGAACTGCTCTTATGCACCGTGGCACCGCGCTGCGTCATCGCATCAATGAATATTTTCGAACATTCGGATCAATAGCGAACCGTCCAGTATATCGTAGAAGCTTCGAACACATTGAACTTACTGGAAGGCTGTAGAAAATTACACAAAAAATGAAGAATATTGGAGAAAGGTACCAAACCTTGTGTCGGTAGCGCCTTCTAGTGTCGAGAAGTGGAATTAACGATAACAGATCTATATAAAGTTGCGTAGATTACTCCATGAGACTATATAAGCGGAGCATGTTGGTTGACAGGGAAAGCTCCACACCGCCTTCAGCGAATATTTTCAATCCAAATTGGCAAAGACTTCGCAGACCGCGAAACGTCTTAGTTAACCTCTTACGCCGGCATCTGAGCCGTTCCGGATCCCTTGTCATCAGTGCCGGTTCTAGCAATACCAGCGCCCTGGGCGAGATAAGTACGACAGCACCAAAAGTTAGGAGTAAGATTTTCTTACAACTTTATTAAGACCCCCAACATTTAGGGAATTTACATATAAATACTAAATATAAATACTTACTGCGGCGCCCTTTTGTGGCCGGCACCCTGGGCGGTCGCCCAACCGCGCCCTACCCTAACGCTGCTACTGCTTGTCATCCCTTTCTCGGCAGCCTTCTGCTTAACCACGAGTAGGCGCCAATCAAAATAGACTGGAGCCATTTGGGTGGTACCGCGTCTCTTTTAGCGCATATAAAGTATATGCGCTAAAAGAGACGCTTTCTACGCGGCGCTGACTACGCCTTTCTTGAGGTGTGGTCTTCCTTATCACGTCAAGCCATAGAATCATTAGGATGAACGTTTCAGGCTGCATTTAGTCGGTAAATCTTTTGGATCGAGCCGTCTCGATTCGTCAGGAGTCTGACATAATGATCGTGGAATTTGGTTGCGCTGGTATTCTTGAGAATTCTCAGCCTCTTCTCTCCAGAGGGAAAAAAATCGACAGGGTTCGAATCCCGGAGGGGGCAGATGTTTGTATGATGAATGCGAGCATTTTTACCTAGTCGTGGTGATTGATATATATTTGTACATATATAGTGATATATGTATAAGATGTGTGTATGTCTATCCGTTACTCTAGATCCCATAACACAAGCCTTACAGAGCTTACTTTGGGTTGGGCTGATTGGTGTGAGTATAAGAAATATTAATTTACTTATTATTTACTAGCGGCCCGTCCCGGCTTCGCCCGGGTAAACATTACTCTTTGCAGCGTATGCGATGAAAGATATTTTATAGCTAATTTTTTTACACCCTCGGCTGGTTTTAATAAGAGTTTCAAAAGATTTCTATGGTAATCTAGTACTAAATATAGCATGTGTTATTCAGTGATAATGTAGCTTTCTAATGAAAAAAGAATGATTAAAATCGGTCCAGTACTTTTTGAGTTTATTCGTTACATACAAAAATACGCGAGAGCGTCGGTGGCGCTGTGGTCTCGGCACTGGTTTATGCGCCGCATAGAATCGGGAGGCCCGTGATCTAATCCCCACCGCGTACCAATGTGTTTTTCGTTCCGAATTTCATATGTACATTTATCCGACGCTCCTACGGTGAAGGAAAACATCGTGAGGAAACCTGCGTACATCTGCGAAGCGATTCAAAGGTGTACGTAGTCAACCAACCCGCACTGGGCCAGCGTGGTTGACTAAAGCCTAATCGCCCTAATGTAGTTAGGGTAGGCTCGAGCCCCTCGGTGGGGACGTATATGAGCTGTGATGATACATAAATACAAATCTTTCCTCTTAATAATATTAGTGTAGATAAGAGCAAACTACGAAGTGCTTAATCAGTGTTGGTACCATTAATTAATTAATTAGATTCATTAAGTGAAGTGTATTTATGGTAGAAAACCGCATTTTATTTACTGTGAAGAACCACAGCTCGTAACAATATTAGTAGGGATTTATATATGTATGTCGTATTATCTTCATCCTAAATAAAAAATAAATATATCTGTGTTGAAGGCTTACCGAATATTGGTGAGCCAAAGTTCAATCATGAGGAAAAATCTTTAATATCGATATCCTGGCAACTTTAAGCCGGAGCTATTTTTCCCTTGATCGAAATTTTTGACGCAGGTCAGAATCTTTGGGCTCATTGTCAGATATTCGGCGTTCGCGTATGGCAGGATAATATTCAGATTTATTCCCGATCCGAGCTCAGCGTTCGCAGCAGCTGTCAGGAACAGGTAATAACATTTCTTACTCGTAGCTTGCGTGGAAAATGTAAATAAATAGATTCCCGTTAGTGTAATGAACAGATTTCAAAACTAGTATTTTAAAATATTAAGCTTTTTGATGCACACAAAAACAACTTGTATCCAAAATTATTTACAAATAGTTCCCATATTTTGAAACAGCTATCTCTACCAGGTAATTTTAATCCAGGAAAAAACATAACTCTTTATTGCACACCAAAAACAAGAGCATAGACAAAATAAAAATACAACAGATAACAGCAATCTATTCCTGGCAATTTTTGTACTTTGTAGTACTATAAGGAGATTTAAACAGGAGATGGGTGCAGTAATTGCAACAGCACTGGACAAAAATACCTAGGTAAATCCAAATAGGCTATTTAATTATAATAAATCGTTTGTCTTTTAATTAATACAAAAATATTAGTAGATAAAATATTCAAGTTTCTGCGCTGATGAATTTGGAAATGTTTAAACAGAGAATATTTAGTATATTTAATATGAATATTTATATATTATAATAGTGATAGTAAGGAATATAGTATTTTTTTGTAAATGTTATTAACCTGAGAATGACATTTTGCCGATGTTTCGGGTCATCAAGTAATTTTTTTCATCAAATAAGTTTTTTGTATAAGCCTTTAAGTAAAATATTAACTGTTTGTTTCCCCAATCCCAACTAATATTATAAATGCGAAAGTAACTCTGTCTGTCTGTCTGTTACGCTTTCCCGCTTAAACCTCGCAACCGATCAACCGATTTTGATGAAATTTGGTACAGACAATCTATAGACCCTGAGACAGAACATAGGCTACTTTTTATTTCGAAAAAAGGGATGAAGGGGTTGAAATAGAGGTTGAAAGTTTGTATGGGATTTATTAAGTTTGAAAGATAAAGCCATGAAACTTTATATTTAAGCACTTGATAAGAAATCATTAAAGATTTGTTCTAGCATTTTTGAAATTTCAACCAGCTAGGGGATGAAAATAAGTGTTGAATGTAAGTATGCAAGTATGACAAATATCACGTCATAAGAAACAAAACAAACAAAATATTTTTGTACACAACGTGAGGCTGGCTCCTGTAAGTCTCTTAGACATGACAAAAACTAATTTCACGCGGCCGAAGCCGCGGGCGGAAGCTAGTTGTAATATAAAGTAAGTATAATTAATAAAATATAAAAAAATTTCTTCTTATACCACCAATTAGCCCAGCGCAAAGTAAGTTCTGTAAGGCTTGTGTTATGGGAGTTAGGGTTATTACCCCTTATTTATTAATAGATATACATATAAAAATATATATAAGCAACCACGACTAAGGTTATAAATACTCGCATTAATCAAACAAACATATTCGAACCCGGGACCTCAGAAATGGCGACACCTTGAAACCGGTGTACTAACAATTAGAAAAAATAAATTAATATTATTTACGTTTATTAATTTAAAAATGTTACGAGTATATTTAAGTTATTCTTAATCTATACATATAACATATTATAAAAAAGCTTGTTTTTAAAAAGGTTTTTTTTCTTTAAATTTATTTTTAACTTTTTAGTACCTCTACAGGCTTGCTGAGAACAAGCCCTTTCATTTGATACCCATATTGTAGGAACGAATAAAAGAAAATTATCCGCCATTTTTGGTGTTCCGCTGTATTGGATTAAGAGTGACGTAACATTTTTTTTTTTCTAGTTATTCTTGGCAAGCCCTTTTATTTGATACCATATTGTAGGAGTGCATTAAAAATAATTGGTCCGCCATATTGGATACGCCGCCATGTTGGATTTAGAATGACGTCACATTATTTTTTTTCTAGTTATTCTTGGCAAGCCCTTTTATTTGATACCCATATTGTAGGAGTGCATTAAAAATAATTGGTCCGCCATATTGGATACGCCGCCATGTTGGATTTAGAATGACGTCACATTATTTTTCTAGTTATTCTTGGCAAGCCCTTTTATTTGATACCCATATTGTAGGAGTGCATTAAAAATAATTGGTCCGCCATATTGGATACGCCGCCATGTTGGATTTAGAATGACGTCACACAGTTAATCATGCATTGTTATCCGAACTAAACGTGTCTAGGAGGTAGACTCTGTACCAGGGTCGTCTGCATGGGTACCTCCGTCTTACCTATTTCCGCCGCCAAACAGCAAGGTTCGCTTTGCTGTGTTCCGGCGTGAAGGGTAAGATAGGCAGTGAAATTACTGGGTACTGTGACTTTACATCTTATGTCACAAGTTGGCAACGTACACTGTGGTTCTTATGAAGTTTGCAGATTTGCTGCGAATCTCGTGGGAACCACATGTGCTATAGGCGACTGTTACCACTTACTATCAGGTGGGCAGCCTGCTTGTTTGTCAACTTTAGCAATAAAAAAAAAAAAAAAAAAAAAAAACGTGTATACCAAATTTCAGCTCAATCGGAAACCGGGAAGTGGATCAAATTTAAGTTGCAAGATTTGATTACAGAACGACAGACAACGGGACAGGTGAAAGTAAATAAAAGCTTGTAAAAAGCTACCAGTGGTTGCAGAGAGAGGAATCTCCGGACAATACGTATCGTATTAAGAATCGACGCTTTTTGTATCAGGCCCTTGATCCATCCATTAAGCCAGAGCCTCTTAAGATGTTGATCGAGACTCTTCGCTATCAAGCCATTCGCAGACACAACTATTGGAACAATGATCATCGCAACATCCCATATGGTGTTTACCTCGTGTGCAAACTCAAGCTATTATTGTTATAGATTAAAATGATAAATATTAATTGTATTGTGAATTCACTATCATTCATTCAATTCCTCACGTTCAAAAGACACTTTCTTGTTCCGTACTCTCGGAAAAATTATGATAGAAATACCTTTCATTATATATCTGAAATCTTAAAATTACTTAGTAGTTCACAAACACTGAATTTTAAAAATCATTCATCAAAATCTCAATATAATAATTTGATTAATAATTTATCGGATAAATAATAAATGTATTATCAATTTAATAAAGATGTTTTTAATTACTTAAAATAGTATTGAAAATAGTTGTAAACTGATGAAATTTATGTATTTGACTGAAGAGAATTCATACATGTTCTTCAAACCCTTAATTATTATACGCAGTCATTGTAATGTAAATATGCAATTCTGATTCTCATGCTTGAGGTTATACCATGATGATAGATTGCGGATTTGACTACTGTCTCTTTTCTGTTTATTATTTAATAGACATGACTGTGAGCCATGTGGCGGAACAAAGATGCACATTTGATCTTAAAATGTGTAATGATTAGATATGCCTTGGTCGGCGACAGCTAGGTATACTTACGTACTTACTGGCAACCGGTCGCCGCGGACATCGAGTGTTCTAGTCGCAGAAACAGGTTCGCGGAGCGATAAGCAAACAATAGCAATACAACACATCTTGTGCGATGCGAACAAATCAAATCAAATCAAATCAAAATAATATTTATTCAACATAGACCTTTACAGGCACTTATTGACGTCAACAAACAAAACAAAAAAAAGCTTAAATAATATAAAAAAAAAACAAAAACCTTGTCCGTACGTACGAATAAGGAAAAAAAAAGAAAAAATATATTGACTCGACACCTGTTCGGAAATTGGGAGAGCCTTCTCGAGAAGAACAGGGCAAGAAACTCTGAAGGTCTATTTTTTATCTCCTCTTTTCAATGTTAATAATTATAATAATATAATATAAAAATACAATATAGTATAAGATACAATCATACCTAATACGATTACAGTCGTATGTATGTTTACATACACATAAAATAATACAATATTATAAATAATGTTGTTACCAAACATGGCTCTATGAATAGTGTCCCTATTCCCAAATACTGTGATCATTTAGATAGTCACTTACTTTATAATAACCTTTACTCATGAGTGTATTTTTGATATGAATTTTAAATTTATATAAAGGTAAATCAATGACACTTTGCGGAAGCTTGTTAAACATAGATATACATTTCCCCAAGAACGAACAGAACAATTAATATATTATGCAGACTCGACCTCCTGACATATAAAAGCGAATAGCGAATGTATAAGTATATTAATAAGATATTTTAATATATTATATAGATCGGCTGCTTAAATTCAAAACCTAGTAACACCTAATTTAAAATAAAAACGGTTTTTGGCATTTTTCGACTTATTAGGTAGTACTAAAACGATGTGGACCTTAAAACGCCCATTTACGTACGTAATTTTTAGGATATAATTTAGCAAGTCTAAGCAATTTGCCATGATTACGAGAATTTCTTTGAAGTACAAATTCTAAACTTAGTATGTCAGAATACAAATTTAAAACCCTCGCATCCCAAGTGATTTACTAAGTTATGAATTTGAAATACCAACTTGCTTTGTTTTGAACTTGGCGCAAAGTAAAAATAACAAATAAATAAATTAATAAATATCCAAATAACCTAGTAAAGCAGACTTACTAAGTTTTGATACTGTTTTTTATAGTTGGGTAAATTCACGAAAAAAAATAAAGTACGAGCGATTTTAGTGTAACTATACTCCAAAAAGATTACACGAGTATTATAGTATTATTTTACAAAGTAAAATGTCAACCATATAGCACAACTTTTCGTTAAACACCCAAATCGTTATCTCTTCTGGTTTCGTCGGGCTAACGAATCAAATTAGCCGACCTGTTTTTTTGCTCTTCTGAACATTTTCGTTGGAAAGAGTTACTATGTTTTGGTTTTAAAATGCCGATATATTAGCCACAAAGTTTTTAAGATATAAATAATTATTTTTGTTTTAATTAATATTATAAATTAATATTAAAAGTGTGGTATGTATATAACGTGCTTATATAAAAGTTATATAGGTACACCACAATAAATTTTACATTTTTACATAAATTTAGGTCGATCATATCCGATATCTATCCAGTAGTATCAGAAATCATATTTAACATTATTATTATATGATATTATTATATAATTATATATAATATACAATGTTATCGACATATCATAAATAAGACTAGATTCTGTATATTGTACGTTATATGCTGATTTTCCGACGTAAACACAGCTCCTTTCCTTGATCCTATCAATTTGTTAGTTTTGATCCTGCGGGATGAGACTTGTGATGTTTTAATGGGGTTAACTAGTCTCCTTCGTGGCGATCCCTGAGGGACGTGCTACTTCAGAGTATGTTGCCAGATTGAATTCATTAAAAATTACTTAGGTTCCTTTACAGAAGGGTAGTCCGCAAATTAGTTTCTAATTTGTTTAAAAAGCTTTTCACTTTTGTGGAGTACTTAATAAAAGTTCGGCATCCGCTTAGTATCAAACAAAAAGTAAAATTGACATTATTATCATATCAGTTGAAAGATGTTCAATGCTGTATCTTGTTTTTAAACACCTCTTTATCTTGTTTTTAAATCATAGGGCATTTTAGACTGACTTATCATATTCTCAGTGTGGGTTACATTTTTTCTGGTTCTTCATTTTGGTTTTTGCATTTTTAATTTAAGTGGCATGCGCATGAAATGTGCACGGTAATGGACCGTACTTAGAAATTGCAACAGTACTTTATGTTTCTAAAATAAAAGAATGTTTCTTCTATAAGTGTAGCCTAAGTTAGTTCTTATTACATTAGCTATCTGCTAACGAAAGTCCCGTTTAAATCGGTTCAGCCATTTCAGAGATTAGTCGGAACAAACAGACAGACTGATAGACGTTACTCCAATTTTATTTAAATTTTAACGGCATTATTTTAACTGTACGTCTCCCAAATCAGATAATAAATAAAACCTTACTAATATTATAAGCGCGAAAGTTTGTAAATTTAGATTGATATTTGTTACTTTTTCACGAAAAACTACTGAATGGATTTTAATGAAAGCTATTCTAAATAATAATTTTCAACAAAGTCGCGGGGAGAGTAATAATTCTTGCATACTATTTAGACAAAATTAGACAGCTATTAGCCACTGATCAATCAATGCCTAGAAGGTTGTATAAATAACACTTTTGTTATCAATTTTTTTATTGAAACTGCCTGATAGAGTATTTATATTGTTACTTTACTAAAATTCTCAATTCAATGATTCTTCATAAAGCAGTATGACTATGTGACTGCAAAATCAACAGCTATAAGGCATCATCATAGTTTGAACTCCCCAACGTGAACTAACCGTATATCCCCATTTTATTTTGATCACCTCCGTAGTTGAGTAGTCCGTACACCGGTGTCAAGGTATTGCCATCTCTAAAGTTCCGGGATCGAATCCCGATGGGTGCAGATATTTGTGTGATGAATGCGAGCATTTGTACGTTATTTATGGTTGTTAATATACATTTCTGTCAAAAATATAACAGATAGACATACGTCTAGATCCCATAACACAAGCTTTACAGTATTTAATTGGGCTATGCTTGCTACGTTAGGGGGTTGCGGAATAAAAAGACAACCAACCCTAGTAGACATAAAATATGTTACATACTAATTTGTGTAAGTGTAAGAAATAAAAAAAAAACTAATAAAGTAGGCATAAATGAGGTGCAAACGTCTAAAGTAAAGCAAGTTCCCCCAAAAATATTGCGGTGTAAAAAGCGATCTACCACAAAACCTTGGCATAATAAATATTCCCAATTTCTATGGGAACGTAGAAATCGAGGATCGCCAGTAATAAATTTCGTGCGTCAATTTTTTTAGCATGGTTCGGATCCAATTTCGATTATTTATGATGTACGGATTGAAAAAAAGGACCCGACGAAGATATATTTCCGAAGTCGCGTGGCGTGGTTGAGGTGAAATTTCCACTCTTCGGTTAGGTGGATTGATTACTTTGGAGTTTTCATAATTTTCCTGTTTATATTATAAAATAAAGCGTGTGTCGTGGAAAATATATGTTTCCCTATTGAACGTCAAAAACATGAAGCAAAAGAACAAAATAACAATTATGTAATAATGCAAATACGAAAAATACACAATTATAAAAAGGTTGAGATAGTTGGGCACACATACGATAATATAAGTACTGTTTCAGTATGTTCTAACACGAAGAATTAACATTCGAAAGGAAATGCAATAAAGTTAACTCCAAAAAACAGTTAAATAGAAATAACAAGTTAACATGCTAGTGAAATGTAATGTAATTAAAGACAATTAATATTAGAAATATAATAATGAATGAATGAATGAATATTGAATATGACTGACGCAAACTAAAGCTCTGTAAGGCTTGTGTTATGAGATTACGATCACGATGTACATACATATCAAATCAATTCAATCAAATCAAAAATGTATTCTTCAAATAGGATTTTACAATCACTTTTGATGTCAAAGATGCTACGCCATTGGTTCACAAGTCTACGGCAGGAGACCTTGTACTGATTTCAATTACAATGCATATGTCACAGCAAGCTTAAGTGCACTTGAAAAGCACGGCTGACGGAAAAGTAATAAAACATCTTGTAGCACGTACCGCGCGTAGCACGTAGCAATGTCGTGGCCAAATTGTAGCTACGATTTCTGAGTTCATTCAGTAGCAAGCAATCTATAACATTCACTTCGAGTTAAGGCGGCATCGCGGAGTTGATACAAGATCTTTTTTCCTTATGCACGTGCAAGGTTTTGTGTTTTCTTATAAATAATTTTGTTTTGACGTCAATTAAGTTATTGATGTGCATCTGTAACGGAGCGGAAGTCATTTTTTCTTATTTATTCCCGTACAAGGTTAAGTTGTTCTTAGTTGTTTTGATGTTATCAAGTGCCTGTAGAGATGTTGAATAAATTATTTTGATTATTATAATACTGCTGAATGCATGAGGACTCTAACCTCGGTAGCGACAGCTGGTCTGCGTTGTATAATATAATGTGTTCTCGACGTTAGGTTATCTTACACAAGTACTACTTAGTAAAAAAGAGGTAAAAAAATATTATACTGTTAAAGATTATTATTTAATAGTTATGCTGTCGAAAATGTTACTATAGTAAATAACGTAATGAAAATATAGCTTTTATAGATATTTATATAAGTATATATGTAAAGGAAGTTAGGTCAAGATTATTTATCTGAGGATTGCTTCTAATTGATGACTCTGTAAAAATCCTGTATTTTTGAAAAAAAATTGCCCTTGCCCACGTACCGCGCGTAGCACGTAGCAATGTCGTGGCCAAATTGTAGCTACGATTTCTGAGTTCATTCAGTAGCAAGCAATCTATAACATTCACTTCGAGTTAAGGCGGCATCGCGGAGTTGATACAAGATCTTTTTTCCTTATTCCTATGCACGTGCAAGGTTTTGTGTTTTCTTATAAATAATTTTGTTTTGACGTCAATAACGTTATTTATGTGCATCTGTAACGGAGCGGAAGTCATTTTTTCTTATCTATTCCCGTACAAGGTTAAGTTGTTCTTAGTTGTTTTGATGTTATTAAGTGCCTGTAGAGATGTTGAATAAATTATTTTGATTATTATAATACTGCTGAATACATGAGGACTCTAACCTCGGTAGCGACAGCTGGTCTGCGTTGTATAATATAATGTGTTCTCGACGTTAGGTTATCTTACACAAGTACTACTTAGTAAAAAAAAGGTAAAAAAAAATTATACTGTTAAAGATTATGACTTAATAGTTATGCTGTCGAAAATGTTACTATAATAAATAACGTAATGAAAATATAGCTTTTATAGATATTTATATAAGTATATATGTAAAGGAAGTTAGGTCAAGATTATTTATCTGAGGGTTGCTTCTAATTGATGACTCTGTAAAAATACAGGGAGAAAAAAAATTGCCCTTGCTGGTTCTTTCCAGTACAAGGCCTCCTGCCTGACGCTTGTGAACTAATAGCGTAGTGTATGGGACGTGCAAAAGAGATTGTAAGAATCCTATTTGAAAAATAAATTTTTGATTTAATAAAACATTAATATAATAAATATTAGCTTTCTGCCTACGGCATCGCCCGCGTGGATTTCGGGATTGGATCTATAGAGGGTTAAAGGTCATAGCTTTTGCCTACGGCTTCATATGCGCGGAAGTCGGTTTATGGCGCGAAGGTTTTATCGCGCTTCCCGTGGAACTATCCGTATCCGAGGTAAAATATACCGCAAAACCTTGCTCAAGAATCACTCTATCTCAAATTCAAAATCATTTATTCAGTCTGGGCTGTTACAAGCACTTGTGAATGTCGAAAAGCTACGCCATCGCCATCGCCATCTATTGATGAAAACCGCATTAAAATCTGAGCAGTAGTTTTTGAGCGATGCCTTTATTGCACCTCCCGTGGGATTTATTGGTTTTTCCGGAATACATCATAGCCTAGAACCTTCTTCAACAATCATTGTCTATTGATGAAAACTGCAGGAAAATCCGAACAACAGTTTTTGAATAGACTTTATCATGCATCCTACGGGATCTGACAATTTTTCTGGGATAAAAAGTGCCCAAGTTACTTTCCATCCCTTCAACTATCTCCACGTAAATTCGTTCAAAAAATTGTTCGAAAAATCACGTCAATTCGTTGTGCCGTTTTGCCATGAAAGACGCACAAATAGACAGACACACTTTCCCATTTATAATATTAGTATGGATAACATCCGAAACACTAGACATGTCAGGTAGAAATTTAATTATCTGTGGTACAATATATAGTCACTGGTGCATTTTTATTTTGTTATTGAGTACATACTACGAATGCTACGAAAGTAACGCCCCCAGATCAGTTCAACGGCAGTTAGTGACGTCATACAGAGCACGCGATTAAAATGCAATATAGAATGTATAAGAGCGAATTTGATCATTAAATTATCCTTTATTTCTTTTTATAGGTAGCAATGTATATAATATAAATACCACCTCAAGTATCAAATGGACAAGACTTTCTCTTAGTAACTTTATCGTTCAGTAAATTATTTGCATGCCGCCTAAAAATGCTTGAGCATTTTAAGATAATAACGTCTTTAGTAACTTATGAATATATAACTTATTTTACTATTTTATATAGGTTTATAACATATAAAGTTAATGAATAGATTTGTTAAAACTGTATACACCATTAACTTACTAACATTACTAAACGACTGATCCCGCTTTTATGTATGATTTTAATGCTTGGATTGGCTGGTAAAGATCGCATATAGAGATAAGCTCGTCTTTATGCAAACGTTTCTTATAGTAATATTTTCGTCTGTTAGTAACAGACGCATCAACCTTTGCATTTGCACATCGAAAACGGTCATTATTACGAGCGACATAAAAGTTACCTGAAGGTATGTAAAGTCTAACGCATTGCTGTGTGGTATTTACCTATGAAATTGACAGCTTACAAAATAATAGTTCTAATACCTTACAGCAGTTCCAGAATTAATGATATCTGCAGCTCCAGAAACATATTCCACTCCATTGCCTCCATTATATAAAAAGGTCTGAAGTCAAATAGTGAAAAAGTGCTATAAATCTCTTTCGATACATTTCGGAATTTCGATCTTGGTTTTTGTCTATATGGATATAAGCTTATAAATAGTATATTTATTATGTATTTGTATACTTTGAAGTAACGTTTTATAATGAATTTTAATGTGAATGTGGAAAATGCTCTCAGTATCACAACACTTTATCAAAACACAATAAAACGCCTACCCTATTTTTTCTTTAAATTTTGAAAATTTTACGAAGATTTATTTCTCAGCATCTCTTCTCAAGAGGGGTAAAAACCAAAGCTTCATGAAGGACTACGTAGGAAATTTGTACATAGATTGTTAGAAAAGATTTCTTGGAAGAGTCTGTTATAATTTTTTTTTCTTATATTAAATCAAAATAAACCCTGCGTTATTTTCTGAATATCGTCCCATTTCTATTTTCCCTATCATCTTGCAAGAAATATTATCCTAAGCCCTTTCCAATCAGGTTTTCGTCCGTTTCATGGTACGGTGAGTGCATTAATGAATGTTACTAAAGATATTCGCCATGCAATGGACAACAAGAAACTAACCCTTATCATATTACTTGATTTTAGCAGCGCGTTCAACTCTGTTGACTTTTATGTCTTTCTTAATGTTCTCCGGACAGCAAACATTTCCGATTCAGTGATCCCATGGTTTGACTCCTATCTACGAGACCGTATCCAATGTGTCAGAACGGAGGAAGCATCTTCTGGTTGGTGTACCCTGACTGCGGGTGTGCCCCAAGGAAGTGTACTGTGTCCTCTGTTGTTTTCTTTATTTATTAACCAAATCACCAAGGTTTCCAATTGCTCATTTTATTTATATGCCGATGATCTACAATTATACACACATTTCAATGTTGCAAATGCTTCTTTTGCAATAAAGGCTATAAATAATAATATCAATGCGGTTCGAGATTGGGCAAAATGTTTTGGACTTTTAGTTAACCCTGCAAAGTCGCAAACAATTGTTATTGGCAGTCAACGACTTAGGGGTAGTCTGCCTCAACCATTGCCTCCAGTCTGCTATGATGGTGTTGTGATTCCCTATACAGATAAAGTACGAAATCATGGTCTCATTATGGATAGGAATAAAACATGGTCTGCTCATATCAATGATGTGAGTAGACGTATTCATTATACTTATCATTCACTTCGCCGTCTGCAGTTCTTTCTTCCTTACCAGACTAAGATCATGTTTTCACAGACCTTAATATTGCCTATCTTGGACTATGCTGACGGTTATTTCATCGATGCTACCGAAGAACTACTCAATAAGCTTGAGCGATTACAAAATTTGGCGATCAGATTCACATTCGGTCTTTGCAAATATGATCACGTATCTGAATATCGGTGAAAACTTAAATGGCTTCCGATTCGATAGAGACGTGACCTTCATGTCCTCACTTTCCTTTACAAAATCCTTAACAATCCTCAGTATCTCGATTACCTTCGTTCCCGATTCCACTGTCTCCCTCAGCCTTTATACCGAACGAGCATGTCCTTGGTCCATCACGCGTTACCTTAAGAATTCGTTTACGGCGTCAGCAACGAGGCTCTGGAACTAATTGACCGCAAGTATTCGCGACAGTTCATCCGTGGATGTTTTCGAGAGAGTACTTAAGGATCACTTGCTTTCAACTCTCCCATAATCATAATGAGTTAGTATGTATGTAAGTAAATATGTATATATTTATTTATTATTAAAAGCATATATAGTACTGTTATTATGTATTCATTATTTTATAAGTAAAATATTATTATATTATAATATATATATATAGTAATATATTATTAAATAAAAGTTGCACATAACGCATTCCCGCACATTTCTTTCAGGACATCCGTTCTGGTTGGCTGGAAGAGATCTCTATTAGAGATAAGTCCACCATTGTACATATTCTTTCCAATATATTATACATTACCTATGTCTAACTGTGCAATAAAGTGTTATAACATATATATATATATATATATATATATATATATATATATATATATATATATATATATATATATATATATATAATATATATATATATATATATATATATATATATATATATATATAATATATATAATATATAATATATCTATACTAATATTATAAAGAGGAAAGATTTGTTTGTTTGTTTGTAATGAATAGGCTCCGAAACTACTGAACCGATTTCAAAAATTCTTTCACCTTTGGAAAGCTATCCCCGAGTAACATAGGCTACTTTTTATCCCGGAAAAATCGACAGGTCCCACGGGATGCGCAATAAAGGCTTCGCTCAAAAACTACTGCACAGATTTTCATGCGGTTTTCATCAATAGATAGAGTGATTCTTGAGCAAGGTATTGCGGTATTTTTTAACTTGGAAAAACGGATAGACCCACGGGAAGCGCGATAAAACTTCGCGCCGTAAATCGACTTCCGCGCCGTGTAGCCGTGGGCAAAAGCTATGACCCTTAACCCTCTATAGACCCAATCCCGAAATCCACGCAGGCGAAGCCGCGGGCAGAAAGCCCGCGGCTTCGCCTGCGTGGATTCTATTTTTCAGTTTACTTATTAAATGTTAATGATGATACACTGTTTGTCTTATCAGACATTAAAATAATATTTTCTAATTACAATATAAGTTGCCACCACATTTTTTATATGGCTTAAATGCTTGTATATCAAACGTTTAACTCAAAGTCAATAGCCTAAATTAAATTTCCAACCAGCCTTTCATTCCAAAAGAAAAATATTAGCGCGCTCAGAAGTACCATGCACTTCCTGTAAAAGCTCTCTCGGGTGAAAAGAAATCATTTCAACATTTTTATTACCTGTATTCTATGAACAAAAGGCTGTTTGTACCCATATCACAAGGTCTATAATGGGCTATCACCCTCCGTTATAAATGGGCCCGGTTGACCCCGAAGGCTTTTGGCGCGCTTATGCGACCCAGTCGAGTTGTTTAGCCGAATTTTTATGGTAATTGCCTCGCGGGGGTCGGGGAACATCAGAATGAGTTGTGATAATTTTCCCCCTTCGAATAAAGAATTTGATGAGTTAAGTGATGTCCAGTGCATAATTATTAATTAACAAAACATCTATTTAAATGTTTTTCTTAATTCTTTATTATATTTGAGTTGTTTGAATGAAAGGTAAAATGCGGTTTACGATTTATAAAACTTATCAATCAAACCAATAATTAGATCTCGTTCAAACCAATTTTAAGTGGAAATTCGCATGGTATAATGTTCATCATATATTATTTTTACATTTATCATTTCCTTATTTTAGAAGTTAAGGGGGGACAAGGGGACATACACATTTTTTCACTTTGGAAGCGTTTCTCGCGCAAACTATTCAGTTTAGAAAAAAATATATTAGAAACCTCAATATCATTTTGGAAGACCTATTCATAAATAACCCACACGTATGGTTTTGAAAAAAAAATGAGTTTTTGTTTGTTAGGAATTTATACTTTACAACGTGCTGGGCCCGGTTGTCGTTGTATGTTAGTCAGGTTAGGTATAGGTAAGTTGTTATCGCGTTTTCGTCTTAACTTCGGAGAAACCTAGGTCGACCATAGGAAATATACTCGTGTTTCTTCTTTCTTGTCTCTTCAGATACAGTCACAAGTACAGTTTAGGCACAATCACATAAAGCACTAAATATTCACTTCTTTTGATACGTTAATCCAGCTACCACTCAAGTCGCTACGGCGCAACCAACTGGCTATTAGGCAAAGGAACGCGCGTACTCCATATCAAGCGCAAAACAGGTTACTGGCGTAAACATTGTTCTAAGTATGGGGAACCCCAAAAATTTATTGTTTTCTTTCTATTTTTGTATGAAAATCTTAATGCGCTTCACCGAATGCATCTACTTACCAAGTTTCCACATTATAGCTCTTATAGTTACGGAAAAAAGTGGCTGTGACATACGGACGGACAGACATGACGAATCCATAAGAGTTTTGTATTTTGGGTTTCGGTTACGGAACCCAAAAAAGGTGTGAAATGTAGACATGATTTAATTTGGTAAAAACTATGTTTTGGATTAGCGATTAGTTCGTTCAAAAAGATCTGTAGATTTACTTGTAAACATATTTTATAAAGTCTAATTATTAATTCACTGGAGTAATCTGACAGATGCTAATGTCACATTGTAAAATTATGCTGCCATATTTATCGTACTAGTGAGGTGAAAAAGTGAAAAGGTGTGAAATGTAGACATGATTTAATTTAGTAAAACTATGTTTTGGATTAGCGATTAGTTCGTTCGAAAAGATCTATACATTTACTTAACTTGTAAACATATTTTCTAAGTTGTAACCGTTGCAGTGTTGCAAATTGATAGCAATCTTTGCAGCCCATACACGTCCCCACAGAAGTGCACAACCACTCTAAGACCATGTTGCGGTGATTAGGTCTTAGTCAGCCACGCTGCTTCATTGCGGATTCGTTGATTACATACACCTTTGCAGCTTCTAAACCTTTACCAAGCTCAAGTCCGATCATGTATGGAATACTGCTGTCATCTTTGGGAGGGTTCTGCCAAATACCAACTGGCTATTCAATCGAGAAACGTGCTAGGAAGCTCATTGGTGACTCACGTCTAGTAGAGGCTAAACTGCAGAGCCTCGATCACCGACGCAAGGTAGCCTTTATGTCCATCTTTTATCGCATGCATTTCGGAAAGTGTGCGATGGTATTGCTCAATTTGAATCCAGCATCCCCATTCCATCTCAGGCGAACTAGACGGCGATTGGGCCTCCACCCTTATGTTGTTAATATACCACCTATACGCATTAAGCGTTGCGCTTCTACTTTCATAATGCGCACAGCAAAGGAGTGGAATTCCCTCCCGCCAGATATTTTCCCTGATAAGTATAATCTGGGCCTTTTCAACCCCGCGTGGGCCTCCGAGCGCCGAGTCTTGGTCGCAGAGATCGGGCGAGATCTGTCTCCGCCGGGCGCGAGGAAGTCGCGACCGCGACCCGGGATGGACCACGCCCTTTCCGTGGCCGGGGGGCGTCGTCGGTGGAGGAAACCGGGGGAGGTAGTGAGCCTCCCCCGAGGAGGGCTCCCCTGTATCGGCGGGGGAGCGGAGGTTGGGGGTTCCCGGAAGTGGCTTGATGTTCCCGGGGGCTCCCTACATGCCTGAGGAAGGCCATCCCTGAGGTTTTTAGTGGGTAGGCCTCCCCCTTCTGGGGAGGAGAGCCCCACATAACCGCCGGCTCACCACAGCCGGGGTATGCAATTTAATGTATTTTCCTCAGGGAACAAAAAAAAAAGGGCCTTTTCAAAGCTAGAATGAATAGGCACTATCTGGACAGGCATGGACCATCTTCGGCCTCATCGTCACTTACCATCAGGTGAGATCGAGGCCAAATGACTGTCTAATAATACATTTTAAAAAAAACCTTTAAATTTCTTCGCACGTTGCCCTCACGACGTTCTACTTCACCGCAGGACCGCCATATAAACGCATATATATGTAAAATTCGAAAAACGAAAAACACATTATATATCTACACTAATAATAATATTATAAAGAGGAAAGATTTGTATTTTTGTATGTAACGAATAAACTCAAAAAGTACTGGACCGATTCTAATAATTCTTTTTTCATTAGAAAGCTACATTATCACTTACTAACAAAGGCTATATTTACTACTAGATTACTATAGAAATCTTTAGAAATTCTTATTAAAACCAACCGAAGGTGTAAAAAAATTAGCCGTAAAATGTCTTTCAACGCATACGCTGCAAAAATTATTAAGGATAGGACAAAAAAAATATCGACAATGTTATAGATTATTTCAATATCTACAAAAAATTTTACGAGACTATAATAAAATGTCTTACCAATAGTAAGACATTTTATTATAGTTGCATCATTATAACTACTTTTTTACATTTAACAAATTGATAGAAATGCCGATCAAAATCAGACCGTGTTATCCATACCATTTATAAATTTTTATCAAAATAAATAATTTAATATTCAAGACTGTCTTAAAACCCGATGATTACTTTTTGAATTATTGAAATTGAATATTCCATTCACAAGATATCATGAAATAAAAATAAAAATACATGCCGGCGGCGACCACCACGCAGAGCGTCGAGTAACTAACTTGACGAGAGAGGGGCAGTACGGGAAAAGGGGGTGCACGATTATTAACAAAGGAAATATTTTTTTTCCAATTTAGTGATTCATTGTCGTTATAATTAGTGCGAAGTGCGTGCAAAGCTGGGACGGGCCGCTAGTCAATACATAGTATAAAACAAAGTCGCTTTCGCTGTATGTCCGTATGTATGCTTAGATCTTTAAAACTACGCAACGGATTTTGACGCGGTTTAATAGATAGAGTGATTCTTAAGGAAGGTTTGTATATATAATAAATGCATAATGTAGTAGAGAAACACTGATAAATTTAAAGGTTTCTAATGTGATGTCGTAAATAAGCACGTTTTTTTGCGCTTATATTGCAAACGCTGGCTGAACCCTACGAGATAGACCAAAATAATGTACTACAGTATTGTACAACTTACTTACTACTACTTCTACCGTGGGAGAGCCATGCTTCGGCACGAATTGGGCCGGCTCGACCGGAGTGATACCACGGCCTCACAGAAAACCGGCGTAAAATAGCGCTTGCGCTGTGTTTCGTCGAGTGAGTGAGGGTACCGGAGGCCCAACCCCCCTTATTCCCCTCTGTTTCCCTTATTCCCCCTATTCCCTTTTAAAAGGCCGGCAACGCATCTGTGACTCCTCTGGTGTTGCGAGTGTCCATGGGCAACGGTTATCGCTTACCATCAGGTGATTCGTTTGCTCGTTTGCTGCCCTATGCTATAAAAAAAAAAAAAAAAAACTTACAAAAATCCACAAAAAAGTCCGCGATGGTATATGTCTATCTCTTAGGGATAACCCACCATAACCATTTTTTCACTGCACCCGTGCGAAGCCGGGGCGGGTCGCTAGTTATTATAATTTATTTAAGTTAGTTTTCCTATTGTATTGACATGATTATGATTTTGTAATTTATACTAGCTAATAAATTTCTCCAAATTTGACATATATGTATAACATTCAGATTAGGTTATTAGAAATTATTAATTAATCTGACATCGTTATTCAATTATGTAATTCAATTAAAATAATTATTATTAAATTTGACATCGATTTTAAGTTAAGTAATTGACATTCTGTATATTAATTGACATTAGTACCTAATTGACATTCTCATTTATCTCGAAATTAATTCAATATTTGCATGCTGACATATGTAAAACATGATGAACTTTACCTGTATTATTATAAGAACCAATATATATTCTCCAAATGTATATGCGCTCATGTTTAGCAAATAAAAAATCTGAATCTGAATCTGAATCTGAATCTGAATCTGAATCTGAATCTGAATAAATCTGTAAAAAGGTCAATTCTGTACATGAAATATATTTCCAAAATAACTAACAGGCGGTGATTGGGGATCGATACTGATGTCAAAAATGTAATCAGTAAATTTTTTATCTGTCTGTCTGTCTGTATAACCGTTATAGAAACAAAAACAACTCGACGGATTTGAACGAAACTTGGTACAATTATTTTTCATACTCGTGAGCTGGTATACTTTAGTATACTTTTTATCACGCTACAATCAATAAGAGCAGAGCGGTGAAGGGAAATGCTGGAAAACGGGAGAACCCATTTTTTACTATTACTACATTTTTTAAGCTTCCGTCGCGTGTGCAACCTTAAAAGCTGCATAGAAGTACTCTATTGTAGCAGGTGTTATTTTGCGGAAGTCCATTATATTACAAAGGATATTGATTACGTTTGCTGATTCCGCTCAGTTGATGATGAGGTCGCTCGTGAGACACCGAGCGGGCAACATTTCCTGAAGATGTCTCGCTGAGAGACGAAACACGTGTCGACCTTGTCTGCTTGTTGGACAAGTCATCATCAACTGCGCGGAATCAGCAAACGTAATCAATATCCTTTGTAATAAGCTGCATAGAAATCATGAATAATGGAAATGTCCTCCTTAAAATTATATAAAAAATATCCCACGACAGCATATGTCTACTCGTATCCTTTATGGCTTTTGTTTCTATAACGGTTATACAGACAGACAAAAATTTCGCTGATTGCAATTTTGGCAGCAATATCGATCCGTAATCACCCCTGTTAATTATTTTGGAAATATATTTCATGTACAGAATTGACCCCTCTACAGATTTAATATAAGCATGGAATATTAATTCAAATTCAAATTCAAAATCATTTATTCAGTCTGGGCTGTTACAAGCACTTGTGAATGTCGAAAAGCTACGCCATCGGTTCGCAAATCTACGGCGGGAGACCTTGTACTGAGAAGAATCGACAAGAAACTCAGCAAGGGCTGTTTTTTTTCCCTGTATTAAATAGATACAGAGTCGTCAATTTGGAAAATGACTTCAATATTGATAATTCATGAAGTCACTTTCCATTACATAATATAATTAATAAAAAATATAATTTGAAAACATGCCTATATTAGGAATGCCGTGTCATACAGTATAAAAGAATATATTAAAGTTAAATTAAAATTATAATAAATACGAGTAGTACCCAGTATAGCAAAGAGCAGACTCATCTCCGCTGGCAGCACCCGTTCACGAGCATGACGCATGAACCAGCCATCGCTTCGCTCAACCATGTTTTAGGGAACGTAACGACCCGCCTCACACGACACTGCCGAAGAGATTTTAATGAGAGTATGACTACCCTTAAGCCACAAAAGGATACAAATTACCAAAAACAGGTACCCGTGTAAATTAGCACAACTAAAAAATTTAAAATTAGTTACAGTATAAGGAAAGCATAGTAGTTTCTGTGAGTTTATCCAGTGAACAACACAAAATATCAATGTCTGATATTTTATTTCGCACACGCAAGTGACCAGGGGGTCAGCGGCACGCCTGTGAATAAATTAGAGGAGCCGGTGTTTTAAAAAGAGGAGATTTCTTTGTCGCCATATATATCCACAGATGCACAGAGCCACTGATCGTAACACTGGTTGGTTTGTCATGAACCCACACACCAATTTGACGATGTACACGACTAAGCATTGACATTGATTCCTTTTTTTTTTCCCCCTGAGGAAAATGCATTAAATTGCATACCCCGGCTGTGGCGAGCCGGCAGTTATGTGGGGCTCTCCTCCCCAGAAGGGGGAGGCCTACCCACTAAAAACCTCAGGGATGGCCTTCCTCAGGCATGTAGGGAGCCCCCGGGAACATCAAGCAACTTCCGGGAACCCCCAGCCTCCGCTCCCCTGCCTAGAGGGGAGCCCTCCTCGGGGGAGGCTACACTACCTCCCCCGGTCTCCTCCACTGACGACGCCCCCCCCGGCCACGGAAGGGGCGTGGTCCATCCCGGGTCGCAGTCGCGACTTCCTCGCGCCCGCCGGCGACCCGCGGCGGCGCCGCAGCTGTGCTACAGAGCCCGGCGCCGCCTTCTTCGAGCGGAATCGGCCATCTCCCGACCCCGCTCGGCGGCCTCCTTCTGGAGCATCACTTCTTCACAGAAGGAGGCCACAGCCCTCATACCTCCCTCGTCCGCCAGCATTGCCGCAATCAATGCCGGCGGAGACAGATCTCGCCCGATCTCTGCGACCAAGACTCGGCGCTCGGAGGCCCACGCGGGGCACTCCGCCAGCGTGTGCTGGGCCGAGTCAAGGTCGAATGCGCAGTGGTGACAATGTGTCGATCCCTCCCGTCCTATTCGACACAGATACTCACCGAAGCAGCCGTGCCCTGACATTGACTCCTAACATGTTGCTTGTGTAATAGTCAATGTAGAGTTAATGCAGATTAAGCTTTCATAAACCCTTTCGAATGTTCGTTTCTTTTTATTCCAGTGAAATAAATATACAATGTAAAATATTAAAAACTCGTCACGCTGAAATTATCAAAGCAGATCGCTCACTCATTAAATTTCGACACGTTCACAGAACATAATTTAGGCTTGTTCTGTATATTGTTTGCATTATTCATAGGATTTTTATAATAATAAATTATGTGTGTTTTCAATATTCACATCACACTGCTTTTTTAACATTAGATTACAGTTGAAGCCATGAATGAAACAGGCGCCAAAAGAAAAATATTTGTAGAATTTAGAAATATATAATCCATTTATAAAAGTCACCATAAATGCAAAACAAAAAATTTCAAACGTACACATTTTTTATATAATTTATTTCTTGTGATAAAAAGCAAATCTTTTTTTAAATATTTTTGAGAAACCACCCATTTTCTTTGAATAGATAGATAGATAGTGGTTGCCTCACATAGTGTGAAGGTCAAGCGAAGAGCTTACTATAGAAATGATCCTATGAAGTAAGGTCTTATTGGAAACGAGACGCCTCGGGAGTGCGAGAGATCGACCTAGACCGACGCTCCATCCTCACTGAGCGCGCGACAAGTGCGCGCCTTCAACTTTCGTTGTGCCTTTCAGTTTTAAAAATCTCAATGACTCGCACACATGCTAGACTCCTTGGTCCGTGTTTCAAGACGGGTCCTGCGAGTGCCCGAAACTGAATCATCGCAGACAGATACGTGCACAGTCAGAGGCTGCACGGCGGCGACAACAGGGCGCCGCACCGTTGTCCGCACAACGGCAGGACCACGGATACGACGTTGCCTTGCGTCGGGCCTGACGCGTCATAGACGCGTGCACGGTTCACTGATTCGTACCGTCCGACGGCCGGTCGGCGTCGTCACGGCCCGGCTCGACGCCCGTGAAGGTAACGAACCGGGCTCCCGAACGGCGCTTAGACCGACATCGAACGGGTCGCGATGCATTACTAAGAGAGAAGTGCACGCCGTCCATGGACGTGAACGTGCGAACAACGTGCGACACGGTACACCCCGCGAGGGGGCCGATATATTTAAAATAGTTATTTACTTTAGGTAGTCAATATATTTATAATAGTTATATAATTTTATTCATCTACACAGTACAGATAATAATTTTTTACGATGATTGTATAAAGACTTTTATACAATCATCGTAAAAAATTATTAACAAAACAAGAGAAGACACATATCAGTACTGCTGGTAGTGTACTGTGCAAGCGAAACGCTCCTGACTCAGCATTTTGCCACAAATCAAAATCAAAAAATCAATCAAAATAATATTTATTCAACATAGACCTTTACAGGCACTTATTGACGTCAACAAACAAAACAAAAAAAAGCTTAAGTAATAAAAAAGAAAAAAAACAAAAACCTTGTCCGTACGTACGAATAAGGAAAAAAAAAGAAAAAATATATTGACTCGACACCTGTTCTATAATATAAAAATACAATATAGTATAAGATACAATCATACCTAATACGATTACAGTCGTATGTACGTTTACGTACATACACATATAAAAATAATACAATATTATAAATAATGTTGTTACCAAACATGGCTCTATGAATAGTGTCCCTATTCCCAAATACTGTGATCATTTAGATAGTCACTTACTTTATAATAACCTTTACTCATGAGTGTCTTTTTGATATGGATTTTTAATTTATATAAAGGCAAATCAATGACACTTTGCGGAAGTTTGTTTTACATAGATATACATTTCCCCAAGAACGAACAGCTAGTTTTATGGAGTCTGAACATTGGAGCGGCAAGTTTATTTTTGTTTCTAGTATTCACATTATGTAGATCACTGTTTTTATTGAATTTATTATAGTTTCTATACACAAAAACTAAAATATTAGCAGATATGACTCTAGTGAGATCTAAAGGAGTAGCAGTGGTGGTAAATGATTGCTTATAATATAAAGACAAGGGACAACTAACGTGGCCAGGTGGCTTCAAAAATGTATGATTAAATATGACAATTTAAGTAAATATTATTTTTGCTGATTTTTTAAATTATTGCGGGATTTTAGGTTTCTAATAGGACGGCGTAATCGTTCCAAATCTTTGCCGCATCAAATTTGATACCACGACGAAAAGCTGCAGATTTATGATATGGTATTTGCAAGGGAGCAGCACCTGATATGGTCAGCATATTATAAATAAACATTAATGTACCTAAGCAAGGTAAGCAAGGTAAGCAAGTAATGTCTAGTCTGATTAAATAATCATTCATCAATAGACGAGGGGCTATTGCTGAATAATCAGAAATCAACGTTTCCCTTGTCCTTCGTGGATTGTCGTAGCAATAACTGAAAAAAATCTAACAAAAGAATTTCGATGACGTTCTTATGTAGTCGAGTAACAATCATTATATTTATATACTTATTACACTTTCACCAATTAGCCAAGCCCAAAATAAGCACTATAAGGCTTGTGTTATGGGATCTAGACTAACGGATAGACATACATACGAGTATATAATTAAATTTGATAGAAATATAACAACCATGATTGAGGTACAATCAAAGACATTTATGAAGAATCTGGAGCGGGGCAGGAATAATGAAATACTGTTGATCTTGCGACGTCTATTGTAGGATTAACAAACATTACAAATGTGCTCGTATTTATATTAAAATTAACTTAAAACTACCGACATACATAATAATATTTCAACTACAAACTACCGACATACATAATAATATTAAATCTACCATACATTACACCTCCCAACTTAAATGTAATTGCTAACACTAATGAATAATAATGAACAAACTAATAATATATTACAATAAATTAATAATCTATCCCATAGCGCAGTACGGGTTTACGAACTCGCCGGGGGCGACTCACGGGCGTACAAGTAGGTTCAGAGGGGTCCTCCACTGGTTTTGGCACAGATATCTCACTGTTACTTTTTGTAACTGATATTGCCTCTGCAACATCATCATTGCTTCCCACATCGGGTATATTGGAATCCGCTAGAGCATCCTCACTGCCAATACTGACCTGACCTTCAAATTGATCGCTATTTGTACCAGAAGGGCAAGGAACATTCGACATCCTTGATCGGCGTCTGATTTGATCTATGTGCCTAGGTATAAGTCGACCGTCACCGCTATTCACAACATATCTATTAGTACCCTGATTATTAGCAACTGTGCCCTTCAACCATTTATCTGGTTGACGGAAACTTCTAGCCCACACTGGTTCGCCAGGCGCGAGGTCTCGCAGCACGCCGCCCGCGTGCTGTTGCTGGCTGTGCTGCGCGCGGCTGACGCACAACTCGCGAGCACTCACGCTGCGTAATAAGTCGAGCCTCGAGCGTAGTGAGCGTCGCTGAAGCAACATAGCGGGGGTCTCACCCGTACTGCTATGAATACTATTTCTATAGCTTAGTAGAAATGTTTGCAATGCGCTATCTATATCCACTAGTTCCCTATTAGCTTTTTTAATGACCCGCTTACATATTTTTACCGCGTTTTCTGCCGCGCCATTTGATGAAGGATGATAAGCGGGCGAAAATGACTGCCGAATACCGTTATTCTTTAAAAAACATTGGAACTCTAAACTTGTAAATGGTGGTCCCTGATCTGATACTACCTCTTTGGGTAGTCCAAATCGTGCGAATGTGGCTCTAAGTGTTCTAATTACTGTCGCTGCATTCGTTCTGGGCATATCAAACACCTCAATCCATTTCGAACTGGCATCTACTAATATTAAATATATTTTTCCGTGTAATGGCCCAAGAAAATCGAGATGTACCCTACTCCATGGCTGAATGTGATACGGCCACGGTTTTGGCGGGGCGTGCGGTGGAGCCGACGCCTCCGCCGCACACGTTTCGCACTGCTTGCAGAGTGCTTCAACATCGGAGTCTATGTTTGGCCACCATACATAGCTGCGAGCTAAAGATTTCGTCTTTACAATACCCATGTGACCGCTATGTAACTGCATTAATATTTTTTCTTTGAGGCTTTGAGGAACAATCAATCTATAACCCCACATAACACAACCGCGTTCTAAATACAATTCATTCCTTTTATTGAAAAATTGTTTAACGTCTTCCTCGTCACATTTATTTGGCCAGCCCGATTGAATATAGTACATAATACGACTAAGTAAGATATCCTTTGCCGTAGCCATCCGGACATCATCGTGTGTTACTGGTAAAAATTTCTCAACAAAGTTTATATATGTTACTTCCTTGCGTATGTGTGATTTAGATTCCGATTGTGACAATCGAGATAAAGCGTCAGCGCAATTGTTTTTAGATGCCACGTACTCTATTTCATAAGTGTACCCGGATAACAAAATAGCCCACCTCTGTAATCGAGACGCTGCCATAACAGGTATACCCACTTTGCTACCAAAAATATATGTCAAAGGTTTGTGATCGGTTCTCAGTTTAAATTTACGGCCATATAAATATTGGTGAAATTTCCTAACCCCAAACACTATAGCTAAAGCTTCTCTATCTATTTGTGCGTATGCTCGCTCAGCCGTCGTAAGTGAGCGAGACGCGTACGCTACAGGACGCTCTCCATCTGGTGTAATATGCGATAGAACCACTCCTATTCCAACGCAGCTTGCATCTGCTGTTAAAATTAACGGTTGCTCTAACGAATAGTGTACTAGAACTTCACTAGAAGCTAAGCTCTGTTTGATTGAGGTAAATGCTGTTTCAGCCTCTGAACTCCACTTAAACTTTACATTGTGCCGTAATAGATTATATAAAGGCGCCAAGGTAGTACTAACATTTCTAATAAATTTTGAATAATACATGACCATACCAATAAAAGATCGTAGCTCTGAAACATTTGTGGGGGGCCTGGTATTTAAAATGGCTTTGACCTTGTCTTCACAAGTGCGCACGCCCTTTTTGTCTATAACGTGTCCTAAGTAATTTACACTATCTTGAAAAAAATGCACACTTTTCCCTTTTTACTCTAAGTCCATTATTTCGCAAACGCTCAAAAACTTTATTTAAATTATCCAGATGTTCCAGGTCCCCTCGCCCAGAAATAATGACATCGTCCAAAAAAACTCCTACATATGGTATGTCAGCAAACAATTGCTCGAGATGTTTTTGAAAAATTCCTGGGCTAGACGATAATCCAAATACGAGTCTATTATACATGAATAGGCCTTTATGTGTGTTTATAACTGTATACTTCTTAGAATCGTCCAATTCGAATTGTGCATACGCCTGTGACAGATCTATTTTACTGAATTTTTCCCCACCGTGTAAACGTGCTAACAAATCCTCCACCTTGGGTAACGGATAACGGTCGACTTCTATAACCTTATTTAAAGTTAATTTATAATCAGCGCAAATTCTAATATTACCGTCCTTTTTGACGACTGGTACAATGGGCGTGGCCAGTCCGAGCGGTCTACAGGAGTGAGGATGCCGTCGCGCACCATCTGATCCAGCGCACGCTCCACGGGCGCACGCAGCGCGTATGCCAGCGGCCGCGCGCGCATGAACACCGGCCGCGCCCCCTCTCGTAAGTGAATGCCCACTTGGCCGCCCGTGAAACGACCCAGACCATCCGCGAACACATCACAGTATCTGGAACTAAAATCATTTATGTCAAAACTATGATAATTCACTTTATTTAAACTCTCGAACCTTGGCAGTTGAATATTTAACGCCATAAGCCACTGTCTGCCTAGTAACGACGTCTTCGCATTTTCTATAACGTATAAATTTAAATTCTTTTTAATATTCATATACCCTACTATAGGTTTTATAACACCCACCGGTTTTATTATCTCTCCTGTATAATATCGTAAGTGCAAATTTGTTTTTTGAATTTCTAAGTTATTAAATAATTTTTTGTAAAGTACTAAACTTATACATGACACTGCGCTACCAGTGTCACATTCCATCTCGATATCGTGACCATTTATATTAAGCGATATCATTATTGGATTACACTGCTTATAAGATAATTGGTTTAGTGGTACCTCATCGCTGTCCTCGTCGATGCTATCCTCCCGAATCGCTGGTGTCACGTCCACGGCGTAGTGACTTGATAGATTGGGGCAGACTCGCCGTAAATGCCCCCGTCTATTGCAAACTCTGCATACGTAGTGAGAAAACTGACACTGCGACCCGTCGTGATCCGCACCGCATACCCGACATGCCTGCTGGGGAGCGCTCTCTCTCGCCCGCTGGCCAAACGCAGCACGCCCAAAGCCCGCCGCCGATGCCTGCCGATTGCCCCGCGCGCGCCGTGCGCGGCCACGGAACTCGCCACCGCCGCCACTGGTCGTCAGTCTTGTCGGTCCCTTATTTCGACACGATTCCGCGATTGCCTGACAGGATGCTGTGTAATCACATTCTGCCATTGTTCGGCCTTCCACTGTCGCCGCGTCCTTCTCCGCTGCTTCCATACTCACAGATAGGGCATAAGCTTTTGCGAAATCCATCTTGTTCTCCGTAAATAAGCGTTGTCGTATAGTTTCGCTTTTGATCCCACATACTATTTGATCACGTAAGCTCTCTTCTAGCCAACTTTCGAACTCACAAGTCTTCGACATCTTCTTTAACACGGCTACGTATTCAGAAATAGTTTCATCACTACCCTGCTTCCTGTGACGAAATTTATACCGCTCCGATAATATACTCGGCTTTGGTTGGAGGTACCTTTCCAAAATATCCGCAAGCTGTTTAAAAGATTTACTCGTCGGCTTTTCTGGAGTACACAAATTTACCAACAGCTCGTAACATTCCGCTCCCATAACCGTGATCAACGTCGGCACTTGTCTATCTTCTTTTATGTCGTTGACAACAAAGTATTGCTCGAGTCGTTCCACGTACAATCTCCAATTCTCCGTGCGCACATTAAACTCTGCTATTCTTCCAATCGACATCTTCCTTCCTTTTTTATTTTTTTTCTTTTTTTTTCTTTTTGCAGCTTAATATCGCGCTTCGATTCGTAGTATAATCCTCGTCGCCACTGAAGAATCTGGAGCGGGGCAGGAATAATGAAATACTGTTGATCTTGCGACGTCTATTGTAGGATTAACAAACATTACAAATGTGCTCGTATTTATATTAAAATTAACTTAAAACTACCGACATACATAATAATATTTCAACTACAAACTACCGACATACATAATAATATTAAATCTACCATACATTACAATTTATTGCAACATGTGATAATTATTTCAATTTATTTTTCGATGTTCGAACCTGAGTTTTAAATTCAGTCTTATAAAACATTGATAAAATTCAAAAAACTTATATCACCTAGACTATACATTACATGCTCTCGCAAACGCACTGACGAGCTATTAAAGCTTAATAGGAGTAACTAGAGCGTGATGTTTAGGGCTTTGACCGGTCACTGCAAGTTGAATAGACACCTTCACAACATGAAACTTAAGGACACTGACACATGCAGAGTCTGCGAACAAGAGCGTGAAACACCAATACACCTCTTGTGCTACTGTGAACCGCTGATTCACAAAAGAAACAGACACCTGGGGAAACACATCCTTGACCCAGATGAAATAAAAACAATCCGAACTGGGAACATCCTATCTTTCTTGGTCAGTGCCCAGTTAAGGGAGCTACTGTAGGGCCTACATAGAACCTACATAGGAGGCTGGTCACAATAGATCTTAATAGGTCGCAGTGATGCACATCAGCTCCGACTTACATGAAATAATAATAATAAATAGACTATATATTTAATAGAGGTTATGTAGAGTACTGGTAATAGAAATAATTCCACGGAAAATAACTAGGGACTGGATATTTTCATGGCATGAAGGAAGAAGTCAGTAACAACATTTTAAAGGTCCATAATGTTTTATTTAACTTTGATATTTTTATGAAGGAGATATTTCACCGATTTCCCAAAATCCTCTCAATTATTCTTATCTAGCTTCCGCCTGCGGCTTCGACCGCGTGAAATTAGTTTTTATCAATCCTGGTCCCTTATGGCTAAGGTACCAAGATTCATAGTCTTATCTTCAATTTAACCCCCATTTCACCCCCACACTGGTAAAAAATTCAAAATGCTAGAACCAACGATTTTTTGTTTCTTATTACGTGATATTTGACGAACTTGCATACTAACTTTCAACCCTTATTTTACCCCCTAGCTGGTCGAAATTTCAAAAATGCTAGATCAAATGTTTAATGATTTCTTATCAAGTGCTTAAATATAAAGTTTCATGGTTTTATCATTTAAAATTAAGAAATCCCATACAAACTTTCAACCTCTATTTCAGCCCCTTCATCTCTTTTTTTCAAAATAAAAAGTAGCCTATGTTCTGTCTCAGGGTCTAAAGATTGTCTGTACCAAATTTCATAAAAATCGGTTGCGAGGTTTAAGCGGGAAAGTTTAACAGACAGACAGACAGAGTTACTTTCGAATTTATAATATTAGTTGGGATTATTTGTATATTTCTACTGATATTATAAATGCGAAGGTTGTATGGATGGATATTTGTTACTTTTTTACGTATAAACTACATTTTATACATATACTGTTTTTACGTAAAAACTACATTTTATACATATACTGTTATACATCAGAATAACACCTAGGTTACAATATATAAAAGATACTTGCTGGTGCCCGCGATCTCGTCTGCACAGATGTTAGATTTTTTCCTAATTACACTTATAGACATATTTTGGACAATTCACACAATATCTTTATAAATTGTAGCCTATTCTTATTTACTTTTTCATTTTGTGTTATTCTGATGTATCTACACTAATATTATAAAGAGGAAAAATTTGTATTTTTGTATGTAACGAATAAACTCAAAAAGTACTGGACCGATATTAATAATTATTTTTTCATTAGAAAGCTACATTATCACTGAGTAACACAGGCTATATTTAGTACTAGATTACTATAGAAATCTAAAGAAATTCTTATTAAAACCAACTGAAGGTGTAAAAAAATTAGCCATAAAATGTCGCATACGCTGCGAAGAGTAATGTCTACCCGTGCAAAACCGGGACGGGCCGCTTGTATTATATTACTGTAAAGTTGCATTAAAATTCATTCTGTAGATTTTACGTGGAAGCGTAACTTTCATTCATACATACAAACTTTCGCGCTTAAGATATTGATAGGGATGTGTGAATTTTCAAAAATATAAGTGTAAAGTTAGAAGGAAAAGTCTACTATCTATAGTAGAGATGGGCCGAATACGGACTTTGCCGAATACGAATATTCGGCCGAATATTCGGTTCATGTAAACCTGTATAAACGCGTTTATACAGGTTTACATTTTTTTTTAGCCGATGCATTGAGAAACGGTGATGATGAGAGTACTGACGAAGACGATGACAATAATTGGGTGGCTCTGACTGCTTCAAATTCTACTCATGCAGATTTTTGGAGCTGTTTTGAAGAAGTTGCCTCAACAAAGCTACCAGCAATACCGACCGATAATTCAAAAAGTCCTGTTGCAACTGAACTGGACAAATATTTAAAGGAGAACCTTCTACAGCGATATAAAAGTCCTTTTAAATGGTGGACAAAAAATAAAATGAAATGTCAAACAATGTTAATGTCAAACATAGCTAAAATATACTTGGCAGCGCCTGGGTCTTCAGTGTATAGTGAACGACTTTTCTCGGAAGCTGGGAATGTTTATGAAAAAAAACTTAACCGTCTCATGCCTGATCGCGCCGAAAGTTTGGTTTTTCTCCACCAAAATCTACCTCTTATAAATTATAATTATAAATAGGACTAAACTTTTGGTAGCTTTTGTAACGGTGTAAATTTGTTATTTTTTTAAAAAAAGTGGTGTGTATTTTGATATGTTGCAGAAGGGAGTGAGTGTCAAAATAGCTAGTGATAGAGGACAGTGAAAAAGGAAGACATGTTGCACCGACCCGAAATTAAATTGGAAACAGGGCAGGAGAAGAAAGAAGAAATTTTACAGTAACAAGCGTTACAGATGTACTTTTTAAGATAAAAAGAATTAGAAAAACAAATTTCTAACTATTTGACTACAAGTTGAAGTTTATGTGAGAAATTTGAACTTGTGTCTCATTTAATCCCGATTACAAAGATGTTTGTTTTTTTTAAGATCAGATAATTCCTATAATTTTACAGCAGACTGTCACATCACTCCCTGGCCCGGCTAAGACAAGGCAGTGTTGCGATCAGAAAATAAAACTAGTACAAGATATTAACAAAATATATTTACAAGAAATTTAGAAAAACAACAACAGACAACAAAGAGTTAAGTGTATAAAATATGGGTTCCTATAGATTAGAAAAATATTTGCTCTCTCTATTAAAATTAAAAATACACACCACTTTTTTTTAAAAAATAACAAAATAGTTTTATTTAATCCTACTAACTTGTTCTTAAAGGTGTAACGTAGAAATTCCAGGAATACCAGCAGTTCTTACGTACTTCAAAAGACCGCGATACCTATCAATATCAAAATAATCCCTCCTCAGCCTCGCCTAAAAAATACGAAAACACCATGACGAGATATAACAAAACACAACTATATGCATACTACCTATAAAAAGAAAACAAATGCGCTTACCCATAAAAAAGTAATATAATACAAACATCCAGCTTAGATCTTCGTATACAAATTGGTGGTACATACTGCAATTAGAATAAATTATGTGTTAATAAATACTTATAAAATATACAAAATAACATAAATATATAATTGGTTTTGTAATTCTATGAAAAATATATAAACTTACCCGATCGAAAAGTTATAACTGTTTTGAGAATTATTTTTATATAATTAATATTGCATTTATCTTATTAACTATAAAATGCTATATTTTTATTGTATTAATATCGTTTTATTGAAAATATTTATCATTTATAAACATATCTCAGCAAGCCGCTGTAAAAACGCCTAATCCAAGCAAAAAAACAAAAAAAAGATCGAAATATTTTCACCAGCGCCGGGAAACGCTGTCACCGCGTATGTGTCTAAAAATATTGATTAAAACCTACAAGGAGGTTTTAATCAGTAGAAGTATTTATGTGTTTATTTACTATGCGCCTATTTGATAAATGTATATAGGTATGGTTTATTGACTATATTTATTTATAAATACAATAAGAATATGTCTAATATAATAAGTAAGATTAAATACATAAAAGTAGGTAGATACTTTATATTATATACACTATGTAATAAAAATACACCGTTACACTTTTTCAATTTAAATATTTTAAATTCTTTACGATCGATCAAAAAAAGATTATATTTTAGTGAAAGAAGTAACACCACTTTTTATTTAATTTATTTCTTTATTGAAAGAAGACTGTTACTCGTAATTTAGATTATATGTTTAAAGCTGATGTTGAGTTTAAAACTTTAGAATGATTATTAATTTAATAGTTACTTACGTTACCTATCGTTCCTAATCCTAATGTTCCTATCATTTAGAGCATGCAAATGCTAAAGCTTAAGATTAATGATGCTACGGTTTATTGCATAATAAAAAAAAATATATAATATATATTATATTTACATTTTGACGCATATTTATATCTTTTTGTTAGTTGCTTACTGAGAATGCTGGTGTAGGATTACGACAAATTACGAAACAACCTACACTCGTTATTTACATTGTTTATTCGGTAATTATTCGGCAATGTAACCGAACTATTCGGCCGAATACGAACACTGAAAAAGTTGCCGAATATTCGGCCCATCTCTAATCTATAGGTGACAATTTTATAACAATAATTAAACTACGGTACGATTTCATTGCTATGTCTAGTGCTCGGAATAGTTTAATTTTATGAACTTGCATAAACAAAGTCAATTTAAGCGTAACATGGATAAACCTAAAAAGCTTAGAAAAATAAAAATAAAAAAAAAAACACCGGTAGCACTCCGGGAGTACCGGCAGAAGTGAAAACTTCAATACTAACGTTGTGTTTAATTATAAGTACAAGAGTACTATCATTTATGAGGTAGAATACAATGTTTATTTATTGCGCTGTCGTACACAAATATGACAGACATTCGCGCCAGCGCCCTGTGCCGCCTAAACGAAGCAGCACACTCAGGCACGGCAGAAAGAGTGGGAGATACTAGTTCCTCTCCCTTCGATTTTCGATCAGCATCACGTGACCCTGACGCGAGTTTGGAAGTTCTTACCCATACAAAAAGTGCTCAGTGCCGCTAAAGAAGTTGTCACGTCAATAACCAGTTGTATGTATTATTCTAAAAATAGTGAAAATACGACTCCTATCCCAACTTTATATATACGCACTAAATACACAATTAAGACATGTATTTTTTCAATTAATACTATTTTAAATAAAATACAATTTTCTGTTTTTATTTGTTATTCGTTTCTTTACGCTTTTATTGTAAAAAAATCTGTTTACAACTTATTATTACAACAATTATATAAGCTAAAAGATGAAATACTATTTTGAAAGTTCAATATAATATTTTTACAATCTCTGAAAATAGTAAGTTCCCAGGCATAAAGTAAAATTAAACTACTTATTCCAAGCACTAGTTATGTCTATTGTCGACAACTCTACGTACTCGGTAGCATAAAACTCCTAAGATCATGTCAATGACGAGATTAATAAAGCAGACCTTTAGAAAACCTTCATTCGCCCACGTCGGGAAATAATGAAACTGCTCCGGTATTGTGTTGCGAATATTGTGGCAACATTGTGTTCTAGACTTATTCCAGTTCGGGAACGCATCGCATGATAATGCTCTCAAGGGGACAATATCATGAATTGGACAATGTTGAATACAATAGCGACTTATTAAATTATAATGGGGGAGGAAAGGGTGGAGGCCCACTTAGTGCTATTGTATTTGCTATTGTTTTACTACCAGTAGATTTTATAAGAGGTTTTAAATGTAAAACTAAACCAATAATATTAAAAAAAAAACATTTAACACCTTTGCTCGTAAATCTGATGTAATTTCTCCGTTTTTAAATATGTAAAGCGTGTCACGTAGCGGAAGGCTACGGAGCAAAATAAGGAAAGGTAAAAGAAGATAAATACAAGAAACTAATATATTGAAAGAATTATTAAAACAGCACGGCCTAAACTTAAGAATTAAATTAAAGTTACAAACAATAATAATATAAAATGATAGAGAAGGGAAAAGGAAGGTGGTACCAGGTACTAGGCAGACAAAGTAGCAGAAGGCTGGCAAGTATACGGCAGCAGGCTGGCAGGTATTCAGCAGCAGGCTGGCAGGTATTCCACAGCAGGCTGGTAGATACGCAGCAGCAGGCTGGCAGGTATTCAGCAGCAGGCTGGCAGGTATTCCGAAGAAGATAGGGATGTAGCAGCAGGCAGGCAGGTCGAAAACGTAGGAGGCTCGAAGTGGCAGCAATAATACGTGGTGCAAATTTTAGCGGTTGAGTTTCTTTTGACGTAGTATGCAACAGAGTTTTCACACAGTACTTTCAGAGTTGAAGACTCTTATCTTCATAGAGAGGTTAAGGTAGTATAGAAGGTTGTTTATAGAATCAGAATCAGAAGTAGAATGTCCGCCTTTTATATTAGCCACATATGATGTTCTAAACTTAATACAAAAATTCAAAATTATGACATAAAATTCATAAAAAAAAAGTCTAACATGGCATAAACAATAATAAATAAATTTAAATTTAGACATTTGGAATTATGTGGCGTCACGTCTGACTGTTGTCATACATTGTCAAAATCGAGAATGTTCTTAACAAACCAAGAGAAATCGTAGAAAATAATAAAAAATATTAAGAAATTATAACAAATATACAGTAAAAAGTAAAGAGAAAAGTAAATTACAAGTGTTCAGTACAATAAAAGTGCTAAAAGTGAAAGTTATAAACTAGAAACAGTGCAATTTAGTGATACAACAAGATTACATAATATAAAATGATATATAAGAGTTAAACGCATTTGTACACAGTTAAATTGACATTCTTATTTGTAGTTACACCAAAGAGATTAATTTTTAAACATTACATAGGTAGGTAGCAACAGAGAAGTCAATGATACATATAAATCAGTCTATAAAGTAATAAATATATCCGTTCATCTATTAGTTTTCTAGTAGGTTATGCTTATAATTAGCTAATAGCTGTTAATTTATAGCTAATAGCATTTGCGTAGTCCTCAGCATATCAAGCATAACACTTACAGTACTCCTACAGTACACATTACCGACAGATTTTTCAGAAATGAATAAAACTAAACTGGTGATATAACATTAACATATTCTTCACTTTAAATTTAACTAATCAGCCGCCCGGCTTCGCACGGGTACATTCAAACCAAACAAAAAACAATCACGCTTCTTAAATTGATTGAATTAAAAAACAAAAATAAAACTGTAATAATCAATTGAAAAATTGATCTTATTGAACAACACCTAGGGTACTTGTGGTAATAAATACAGTTATAAATAAGCGTTTGCAATGTATAAATACAGTTATAAGTAGGTTAGGAGGTAGACTCTGTACCAGGGTCGTCTGCATGTGTACCTCCGTCTTACCTATTTCCGCCGCCAAACAGCAGGGTTCGCTTTGCTGTGTTCCGGCGTGAAGGGTAAGATAGGCAGTGAAATTACTGGGTACTGTGACTTTACATCTTATGTCACAAGTTGGCAACGTACACTGTGGTTCTTATGAGGTTTGCAGATTTGGTGCGAATCCACATGTACTATAGGCGACTGTTACCACTTACCATCAGGTGGGCAGCCTGCTTGTTTGTCAACTTTAGCAATAAAAAAAAAAGCAGACAAAATTACATTATTTACATCACAACCTAAAAAAACAGTATTTCTTCACTATTTAATGGAAGTTATTAAACATATAAACCTTCCTCTTCAATCACTATATGTACTAAAATACCACATCCAAATCCGTTGCGTAGTTTTGAAAATTTAAACATGGATAGGGTTATAGGGACAGAGAATGCGACTTTGTTTTATGCCATGTAGTGATGTAAAAAAAGTATTTCCTTTGATAAAATATCATCATGTTTTATGAATAGAGATCGGATAATCGGATGCATATTTACCTAAAGTTAGTTTAAGACAAAGTATGGAAACGGCTTTTTATTGTTTTGTTAAATAAAGATCCCGGGATTGCGGAATTGGATAGCCGGATGTTTATTTATTTACCTAATTTAGTTTTTGACAAAGTATGGAACTGTCTTTTTATTTTATTTCCATAAATAAAAATCCCGGAGTTCCAGTACTGTAGAACATTTTGGTAATGCAAAACTAGTCGGTAATATGAGCTTAAAAACGACGTTACATGAAGGTTAGTTTCAGTTCCCCGTGTGATTTGTGAGTACGTATATAGAGTTTTAGAGGAAGAAAGTCGAGTGTTAAATAAAACAATAAGTACATACAAAACTTTAGCACTCACACTCATTAAATCGGAAGTTAACTCTGAGTGAGATACTAGACCATACTTACGCTCGGGCACCATTTCTGTTTTTTTATTCAATTATTTAATTGATTATTGATTCAGTCAAACTAGCTCACTACTTTCGTATAACACTCATCATGTAGTATCTCGTACATTCATAAATCGCCCGGGGAAGTGAAACTAAACTTCATGTAAATACGTATGTATAGTTGTATAAATGAACCCGGAGTCTCGGTCGTTTGAAAATAAATACCACGTGCTAATTTAGTAATTTTCAAACAATATCACTACGTTAAATTTGCAGTCCCGTATTTTCCCGGGATTTTTATTTAACAAAATGTATTTTAAAAAGCCGCTTCCATAATTTGTGAGCCAAAAATTAACTTTAGGTAAATATGCATCCGATTATCCGATCTCTATTTATGAAATAACTTGAAGTATTCAAATTCACAATTAAAATTTTGTGTAACAGTTGAAATCAAGTTACTAATTGCTGAGAAGACACGAAGTGGATTATATCTGTAACGTTTCAATAATGGTGAAGCAATGTCATGTTTAGACCTAATTTCACCAAACTTAAACTAATCGTCTGTTGTGTAATGGCTTGTTAAAATTAACAGAGTTGTTAAGTTATTCTAGATACTACATTGTAAAATTAACAAGCCATTACTAAATCAACCGTTAACTGAATAAATTGCGAAACGTTCATTCAATTTGTAATACAACCAAATAATAGTGTCGTCGTGCATCACTCTTACTATACGGAAATGCGTCTAATTTCTACTGGTCGTATAATGTGTCAAGTAGCAATACAATGTGAACAAATTAAATTGTCGTTCTCTCTATAAGTTTCTAAAGCAAGCGCATAATATTTGGTTTTGCCAAGTTATTTCTCTATTGTTTGTGTAGGTCATGGAATTATAAAAAAATATTATTATTATTATTTATTAAATAATTCCATGGTGTAGGTATTTGATTGACGTTTCGTGGTGTTTTCGTTCGTGGTAGGTATTTTCTTTGATTTGTAAAATACCTAGGTAGTGATTTTACTTAGCTTTTTATCTTTCTTTTTAAAATATGCTGTGCCGTACTATGCTATCTAAAGTATCTAAATTTGTTAAAAAATCTTCGTCATCCATAATAAAATTGTACGCCGCGTCCATCTTGACAGTAAAATAATCGTCTGTTACAGATTAACGAACCACTAGAGCAGTCATTAAATTTAACAGTCCATCAAGCTAACTAATCTCTTGTTTGCACATGGTGGGACACTTGCTAACTCTAACAAGCTGTTAACGGTTTAACAAGACGTTATTTTAACAAACAGAGTATGGTGAAATTAGGTCTTAAGCTTTGAATATAAGTTTAAAACTATGACACTTATTATTAATGATCAAACGTCTTTTACAGTCAAAATAAATACACGATTTCCTCTTAACGTCATTTTGATCGTGCCCAAAAGTAAACAAAATGGCTGCGTTTTGGCTAATACTTTGTCGCGAGTTTGCGTTTAATTTCGCATTGAATATGAATGGTTCAATATCTTTCCACCAATTCAAAATCGGATCAAAATCCGTTGCGTAGTTGTAAAGGCTTAAGCATACACAAGCATATACGGACGTAGAAAGCGACTTTGTTTTATACTGTATCGTGATATTGTTCGGTGTAACATTATACATAAAACGCAATTTCAGAGGTAGCTTATTTATAAGCCGAGGTAAGTAGGTGTTCAGTGTAGTCGCCCGCGTACATACAGGATGTCGACGCTTTATCCCGTCTATGTATTTTCCATTAAAAAGTTTTCTTTGAGTAGCAAATATTGCATTTGGATTTGTACGTTGTTTAACCCAACTAATATTATAAATGCGAAAGTAACTCTGTCTGTCTGTCTGTTAAGCTTTCCCGCTTAAACCTCGCAACCGATTTTTATGAAATTTGGTACAGACAATCTTTAGACCCTCAGACAGAACATAGGCTACTTTTATTTCGAAAAAAGGGATGAAGGGGTTGTTACATAAAGGTTGAAAGTTTGTATGGGATTTCTTAATTTTAAAAGATAAAACATGAAACTTTATATTTAAGCACTTTGTAAGAAATCATTAAACATTTATTCTAGTATTTTTGAAATTTCGACCAGCTAGGGGGTGAAATATGGGTTGAAAGTTTGTATGCAAGTTCGTCAAATATCACGTCATAAGAAACAAAAAATCGTCTGTTCCAGCATTTTGAAATTTTTACTAGTGTGGGGGTGAAATAGTGGTTGAATTGAAGATAAGACCATGAATCTTGGTACCTTAGACATAAGGGATCAGGATTGATAAAAACTAATTTCACGCTGGCGAAGCTGCGAGCGGAATCTAGTTAAATAGTAGATTGTTAACCGAGGCTGGAAAGAATCAATTCGCGAGGTATTTAGCCTATAGTCCGAGAAGGAATTTACTCTTTTACCCGTGTTAAACACTCTACTTTTCACTTCGAATATATGAGGAAAATAAAACATTGGTTGTTTATTTAATCTATTTATTGATAATATATGATAATATCAGTAGACCATCAGTAGGCAGAACACAATTTGCCTCGTATTTAATTGAATTTGGTGTCAATATTTCGGAATCGCTTGAACTCATTTTTAAAATTAAAATCTTAACTAGTATAAGAGATTATTTGAAATTTTTCAAATTCCGTCACAGATATATATAATAAATTCACATCCCGCCAATTTATGTCGACTGTTTAAATTTTAAATATGGAACTCACCGCGTGTTTGTTGCGGCTTATTCCGCTGGAAGTAGTTTGCGCTAAGTTCACACTGGCTGTTTTGAAACTCACATGGCCGCAGCATTTTTTTTTATAGTTCACAGCTGACAGTTCGTAGCTGACATTCGTAGTTCTATTTTTAAAGTTCATTCCGGCCCTTGGGTGGGAAGTAAATTGTATGAGTTTTTCCCTCCCTATGTCGGGAAGCAGCATTTTCCACCCAATAATCAGATCAAAACAACATAACTTTCCGAGTATGAGAAATGAAAAATATTTTTCAAATTTAATGTAATGAAATCACTGTTACTTATCACAAATAACAGATACTTATAACGATAGATAAGTTACACTTAGACTGGCTGAGTTGATTCTTGTTTATGAACTGCCTGTAGCTGAAACTGAGTGAATTCTTCTCGTCCCCTGTGTGTGAAACGGATTAACCTTTTAAGGTACCCCTTTCGGTAATTACCTATTTATTAAGACAATTGGGACTTTAGGTCAGGGTACAATTTCTGACCTTCTTTCTATGCTTCTAGTGGCAGAGGTTACGCATCACTACTCTTTCCACCCTCTGCGCTTTTTGGAACTTCCTTTTTTTTTATTGCTTGCCTTATCTTATGGTAAGGAGGTTTCGTGGCAGCGCTCTCGGGTGATGGGCTGCATCGGCCCTCCAGAACATCTTGGTTAATCGCACTGACGAACTCGTCTATGGTTTTCACTTGGACGTCTCTCCTTATTATTTCGTTGCCTGTGTCTAGAGACCATTTCACCTTATACACTCTTATTTTCCCGGTTTTTCACTTTAGTAAGCGACAGTGACGCCAGAACCGCTGTTGTGTTAAATCAAATACCTTGTAACTGTAAAAATATTTGACTTAATATAACGTGAGTGAGGTTGGGTATGTCATACCCGAAAAGTTTCTAAATGCAGATATTTTAATGTTACTGTTGCCATGCAACTTCTGGTGTTTCAGTACCTGGAGGTAAAGATGCAAGGGGTGAGGTAATGTATCGAGTTTAGTGTTGCACCGGCGGCGACGGCAAATACACATGCGTACACGCGGCTGGGGTACGGAATTGTGTTGATTTGTAGGTGTAATTTTGGTGCTCTATTACATGATCTCACAAGACATTTCAGTTCCTTTTTTATTTATAATAATTAGAAGACACTATTGTTATATTGATTTACCAAAGTTGGAATTTTGTTAGATTTTTATGGCAAAAGAAATTAATTGCCTAAATTTGTATTTTTCGAAAATAATTTAGATATTTTGTTATTTCAATAAAAAATAATGCTGCTTAACTTAATGTTCGTATTTTATTTACTAATCTTGTTGAATAGTTACTATTTTTAATATATTTTAAGCATTAATGCTAATTACACACACATAGTATCAACAATTTTACATCAAAATTTTGGGTATATCATACCCACCTCATAGCTGGTGTAACAATTTCTCACCTCATTCACGCCGGGTTAAATACTTTTCTGTTAATAAAATCACAATCGTAATCGTAATCGTAATACTTATTCCGTATTGGATACATTTTGTTAAACATATTTATTGCTTGACAAACTTCTCACCATGTAAATTTATTTATGATAAGTCATGTTTACAAGATTATTAATATATTATATAATACTAAAGATAATTATACAAATAAGCAGCACAATTTATATTACGTTACTTATTAATTATCATTCAATTACTTATTCGATAATTATATTTCAAACATTGCTTATAGTCAAGATAATTACTTATTGACATCGCAGTATATTAATTATATAACAGTAATTATATAACAGCAGCATAAATTCCACTCCCGCTCTGTTCGTGCTGCTAGATTGTGGAATGAGTTACCAGCCAGTGTTCAAGTTTGTCAATCCATTGGTTATTTTAAGTACCATGTAAGGGAACACTACTTATGTAGTTTGTCTTATGGCCGTTTTCACCAACTTAGCTTAGGCGACTCCTAAGTAACATGCTGTCACTTTTTGTATTAACTGAAAAGAGTGAGACAGTATATCTCTTAGGAGTCGCCTAAGCTAAGCTGATGAAAACGGTCATTAGACTACTTTCTGCACTTGATCATATTATATATCTTGATCATGTGATATTATATATATATGTATATATATTTATATTTATATATTTCTGATTATGTATGGGTGTATCAAATCAATTATAATACCTATTTTAATAATGTATATAAATGCGACGCTTCTATTATTTATATTTTAAAAACAATTGTAGGTATATAAATATTGTTTAATACTGTGTCACCGCAATTTCTTTTAAATCTTAACTTTTTTTTTTCCTCAGGAAAGGAAGGCTGAGAATCCTCACAAGGAGCACGAAACGTACCCAGGATACCCCTGCAACGGCAAGTGTCACGGAGGTTATGTCGGACTCCACGCGACCGGAACGGTCCAGCCACGTGACCTGCCGACTAAACTCAGCCTGGCCTAGCTTCTAAAACCATATAGGCAAATCGTGAGGGCGACCGCCTCTCAGGAGAGGAGCGATGCAGAAATCTTACAAAACCATCTAGAGTTGGCACGAAGAAACCTCTCTCAGAGATAGGCATCTTGACCTACATTTTATAATATATTTATAATTATATTATATCACACACACACACACACATATATTGCACACGCTTGCAAACGCTTTCTGCAGCAATGAAAAAGTATGGTTAATTATCTCGCCTCAAGCTTTCGCGTTCTTTGAGCTGATTTTTCCCGTAAAATCAACACTAAATTTTTTGGAGAATTTAAATGAAGTATGTATATCTCCCTTTCACGAAAATAAAACGACAAAAATGCAACGTACCAAAAGCGTTCGTATCGAGCGTAACGACCGCTTATGTGAAAGCCTTTTACTTACAATACTGACACCCTGGTTCAACTCCATTGACTTAAACTTACCGAGCAATTTCCTAGCGATAAACATAAGTCTTTACTTAATACAACGATCGCCATAACGTAACCCCATCTAAATCAGTTGCCACGCGAGCGAATTGCCTTAGGCTATTATTCGATAGCAACAAATGGATGGATTTTGTCGTCACCCGAGACATTTATAAAAGTAAAGAGCGACGTAACGTCAATTATCGATTTTCCGAACGACCGGAGCTCGGAAGGAGCTCGAGGAAAACCCGCCCCAATATGTTACCTCAGCCGGAGAAGAAATTATCATTTTCTTATTAGGGACGTGTCGAAAACATAGCTATAGACACTTCGGCTAGTTATACAGTTACGATAACGCTTTGATGATACCGAGTCTGTGTTACGTTACTACAATATCAACGTGGGATTTTTGTAAGACATTGCAGTTTTTTTTATTACTTGATAAATGAAGAACTGAAAATATTTGTGGTGAATTAGCTTCGAAAAGACTTGCTTGATGCTATTTTCTGATATGTCAAAATTAGAGATCGGATAATCGGATGCATATTTACCTAAAGTTAATTTTTGGCTCACAAATTATGGAAGCGGCTTTTTAAAATACATTTTGTTAAATAAAAATCCCGGAAAATACGGAACTGCAAATTAAACGTAGTGATATTGTTTGAAAATTACTAAATTAGCACGTGGTATTTATTTTGGAAAGCCCGAGACTCCGGGTTCATTTATACAACTATGCATACGTATTTACATGAAGTTTAGTTTCGGTTCCCCGTGCGATTTATGAATGTACGATTTATTACATGAAGAGTGTTATACGAAAGTAGTGAGCTAGTTTGACTAAAACAATAATCAATTAAATAATTGAATAAAAAACAGAAATGGTGAAATATTTTATTTAACAAAACAATAAAAAGCCGTTTCCATACTTTGTCTTATACTAACTTTAGGTAAATATGCATCCGATTATCCGATCTCTAGTCATAAGCTTTTAAACAGTTATGTAACTCAAATTGAATCTAAAATATTTATCGTTACAACGTCATCAAATACAAATAGTAGCATTCCAGCTGCATCTTTGCCCGCGTTATATAGGAAAACCATTTTCCTCCACAAAAAATATATACTTCCTCTTTATTTCTCTAGCCCTGTTCCGAATTTTATTTGGAGTTGGCGCAACACGTCTTCCTCTTCCACTCGGATAGGCTCGGCTTTTCAGTGAAGAATTTCGTGTATTGTGTTGTACTGAGAAGGCGTAAAGTTAGAATCCCCGGTGTTTTTAGTGGTTTCCCCTAAGGGGGAAGTCATGTCACAGCCGCAGGCGGACATCACACCCCTGCGAAAGATTAAAAATCAATTCGCCAATGTTATGTGGAATAAACGTTATCGATATTCCACACATAGAAATTCAGCGAATTTTTATATTAGTCCTCGTATTTCTAGACAAATTGGGGTTGGGATGGTCCATTTTTTCGTTTCTTACGCAAACAGACGGTCCAAATGGAATGTACGTCGATAAGTACAGTTGTAAATTGAACAGCTGTTGTTGTATTATGTAGTTTGCAATGTACTACGCTGAAATATTTTTTCAGTTTTGTTTAATGTATTTTTTTGTGTTACAATACAGTGGAATACATTTACTGATTTCACTTCGATGAAATCAAAAATGCCATACTAAGCGGACGACATATAAAGCATTTTGTAGAAAATACAAAACTCATGTTTCTGTTATTGTATTTATCTTCATAGAGTGAAACAAAACGGGGATAACTCAAAATAAACATTGTACGTTTATTATTTTTATATAAGAAATCAGTAATGCTTGCTTGCTTAAATATTTTCCTTGTATTGTAATAACAAGCTCTTATGCTATTGTGTGTTTTCTTTATACACAAACAAAGTATATTGTCGTCGAATATTATAAAATTAAAATAAAAAATACAACATTTTCGAGCATAAAATTGTTAAAATAATTGTTACACATGCAAACGTACGTAGGTATCACGTGACTCTCCCGAACACGTCCGAACACGGCACGGAAGAATAATGTCGGTCACATTGGAGGTAAGGTGAGCGGAAACATGGGCCGTCTAAGTCAGTTTGGCAGCGAACGATTATAGCAGAGGCGACGAATATAGACAAAACGTGGACCGAAGTTAAGCACGACACTCAAAATCAAACAGGATAGCAAAGCACTGTGGATGTTTCTTATGAGATTGCGGTTACTTCGCCATACACACTGTATAGCCTTTATGATTCACGTCAATCCGTCTGGAGTACATAATCACCATGGCACTTAGTTGTGGTGGAATCTATGAGGATGCCCTACCTATGTAGTCCATCAGTATGATAAAAAGTAAGTCTATCTACACACACACATTTTTGTCAACAATATCAATACTTTCGAGAAATAACGGCTTAATTATTTAAAGCAATGTGTGCACGACGCCACACTTCGCTGCTGGGATTGGTGAAGGATTCCGAACGGCCCGGGGGTGTTCCAGGAAGAAATCAAAACGCCAGTTTTCATGTGTTCAGTCGGCCAGCAGGGCAGCGGCTTCAGGAGCTTTCTGTTCTGGTGGTTGGACAGTCGTCCGCTTCAGTATGTGGTCCCCGTCGTAATCCGTACCGAGTAGGGGAAGCCCCTCAATTTATTCCCGAAATCATCCCTACCAAAAAATGCTATTTTCGAGACCCCCTGGCGAGGCTCAACCATACAGAAAGCACCTGTCGAACCCCTTTTGCCCTTTATTTATCCATTGTTTGTACAATAAATACCTATTTTTTTATATGTTTCCTTATTTTTATTCCTTTCATATATAGGTAATCTGTAGGAGCTCATTTTCCCCTCTATTTTGCCGTTTACTATGTCACTATATCTATTATAGCTCTCGAGATATACTCGATAATACGTCAGGCAGGGTGAATTTTCATCCCTGTTTTCGGCTTAATTTACCCCCCACAAATTAGGTAATTTGTGGGGGGTAAATTAACTTATTAACTTAAGTCCTATAGGTAGGACTTAAGTCCTCACTTTCTAGGGCATATGTTCGGAGAGTATATCCAATACTATATCTTCACTAGTGGCCACTGAGAATGCTCGGAGATATACATATATAGGCACTTTTATACGCGTGCGATAGGACATTTATCCGACATTTTCATACATTTTGCAATTTCTCAGTGGCTACCTGTTTACAATTTTATAATTTATTATGCCCTAGCTATTCATAATATTGTTCATTTAATACGTTAACATATAGTATGCCCAAATTTAATAACAGTTTTCATATATCTAACATACTTTTCCCAATAAACTCATATGTTCTTATGCTTACGCTACTGTCTTTGTCTAAGGAATTTTAAGAATTCTAATCAATATATATACCAATCTAACATACTATATGTATTCTTATTGCTATGGGAACCTATTCTATATTTAAATTATTTATGTTTATTATTTAAAACTTATCTTTATTTCTTAACTATGCTTAGTACTATTCTTCGTTTTACTACTTATCTTATATAACTTATACATTTCTATTCTATTAACTTATTCTATCCCGAACACAATGGAATACTAGCATGACTTTTACGACTTGCACTCTTCCCGACTGATTGAATACTGATTACAACCAAGTCATATATAATTATTACACTTTTTAAAATCAAATGTGTAACTGTGTTCCGCCACGTGGTTCACTATGCTGCCATCTATTTTCAACCATACCATCTAATCATTACACTTTTAAAAATCAAATGTGTGACTGCGTTATATTTAAGGTTTTAACATATATATAGAAATTTCCATGATCTATGATGATTATTTCTATAATCTATGATCTAGATTTGTTATTCCCAAAGTGGTCTATTGTCTATATACCCTAAAGGGTCTATAACAACCTGGGCGTGTGGCGGTAGCATCGCGAAAGCGCACCCCGCCATGCGCACCGATATGGGCTTGAAGGACCCAGAACTGGGGGGTTTTAGTGGGTAACCCGGTTCCTCTGACCGGAGAGACCCACACATGGCCGCGCCTAGCCAGCGCGGTGACAAGGTGCTTAAGGAGCATATCCCCTCGAAAAAATTGGTTGTCTGTAGAATTCCGTCTACTGCCGATATTTGAACGTGACAACGTCTATTACATGGTAATTTTTTCTGGGTGCAATGAAATTATTTAAAATAAATAATGTTATAACATTTATATTTTTATTTAATAGTTTGTTTAAATTTTCTGCTTCTGAAGTTATACATAGATTAATTATTATGAGTAATGTGCGTGAACTCCGTGTGGCGTCAGATTCGGCCGTTACGGTGTTTTCGAGAATGACTCCACGCCGTACCAATTTAATAGACGTTGTCACGTCAAAAAAAAACAAAAAGGGGTCTATATAACAACCTAATGGTGGTCCACGAAAATGGATCTCAACATACACTTATACAGTACTATTTACTTACATTATACTATTTTTGAATATAAAGACATACATTATTTATAAAAGGACCTATTAAGTTACAAACTAATTATATATGTTTACATAATTTTGTATCAGGTAAGTAGGGGGTCTACCCAAAAGCGCAAAACATAGCAAAGTGTCTACGACACAAAAAAGTTTGGGAACCTCTTGTCTAGATTAAGTTCCGTGTTACAGATTGAGATTCTCTGCTTGAGGACAATTAGATAGAGGTGCTATGTACCGGTAGCACCTTTCTAAGTGTACCAAGCAGAGAGTTGAGTTTGGGATTTATTTTGGACTACGATAAGCTTGTGATTTGCTATCTTCAAAGGGCATCATTATGGTCTATTAACAAACTTTAAAATAACAAATAAATAAAAGTAACTGTAATTTTATTCTTTATCTTCTCGTTACAACATCATAAGGTAATATATACGCATATACTCGTAGCTACTCTGATAATATATGTAATTTAAGCCTAAAACCTAAACAAGAAGGTACGCTTCCGAAATCAGTTTACTATAATTACAACTTTATCCATCTAAAGTTTTCGAAGTATATCGCGGAATATTGCAGAACTAGCATAAGCGGGTTGGCCACGCTATACCCAGTAATCGAACTTCCATGTGAAGGGAGCGAGTAAATCATTCTTTGGAGGGTACGAACAGCGAGCCAATCTATTAGGGTCTTATCTGCAAATGCTGTTGCCTTCCCGTTTCAGAGTTCCATTACTTATGCGGAGAGGCCTTAACAACCAAATATAAGTTAGTATTTCTATACCTTTTTTTTTTGTAATTGTAATAAAAGTAATGCAAGTAATGTTTACGAACGCACGTCTTGACGACCTCCATAGTCGAGTGGATAGTACACCGGTTTCAAGGTGTCGCCATCTCTGAGGTCCCGGGTTCGAGTCCCGGTGGGGGCAGATGTTTGTGTGATGAATGCGAGCATTTGTACCTTAGTCATGGTTGTTAATATATATTTCAATAAAAATTATTTATATATGTATAATATATGTATGTCTATCCGTTACCCTTCCCATCCCATCCCACAATGATCCCATAGCACAAGCCTTACAGAGCTTAGTTTGGGCTAGGCTAATTGGTGTAAGTGTAACAAATATTTTTTTTATTTTTTTTTATTGTAGATTTTCCTGAAGAAAAGACATATAAATACTTTTCTGAATCTCTTTCTTAAGGTCTCGTTCTACACCGCAAAGATCCTTTTCTTTCCAATAGAAATATTTTTGAAGAGACAGAGCTTCTTCACCTTAATATTAAACAAAATAATGTTAATAACATTAGTTCGATAACTTGAATGTTTGTTTGAAATACAGTACAATAACATTTATAATAGGAAAAAGATTGCTTATTCCACGACGTCCCACTGAGGTCTAACTTTTCTCTGCTCCCAGCACAGTTTCAGGATCAGGATCAAACGGGAAGTGAAGGGCGCAACTTAGATTACAATCGAAGTTCCCGTAACTGTTCCGGGTAGTTTTGTCTTAAAACTTTGATTCGAGTCGACACACTAACAAAGGCGCATGTGTTCACTTAAATCCATATAGATGTTTGTCGTTTATAATTAATACTGAATACACGATTGTATGTCTACCGTTTTAATCTTAGGGTCTCCGTCTTTCGTAGAGTGTATAAAATAATATCGTTTGTTAAAATTAAATAAAAGTTTAGTTTGGGCTTTGAGATTTAAATCAATTTTCGAAAAAAGTTTTATGAACTGCAAAGGATTACTTACATGATTATTGGATTTTATGTTAATGTCTCAATAGTTAACTTATAAATATTTTAACAATAGTAAATAACACATAACTTTCTTAGTTATTCAATATTATTTATCTGACAAAGAGGCCAGGCCAATCGAAGACTCTGTAAAAATACTCGGTGAAAAAAATACCCTTTGCTGGTTTTCTTCCTGGATCTTTCCAGTGCAGTCTTGTAAATCAATAGCAAAAAGACAATTTTATTTTGATTTGGCTTAATATAATAACCATTCCTCACTGTGATCTAGGTAGATCCATTGTGATTCTAGCTCCGTTTATAGTTCCACGATAAGTCCTACATCCTTAGCGAATTCGAGGATTTTCTGTCCTTTTAGGAGTGTAATATCGTCAGTGTTCTTTATATGTTTTCTTAGACGACAACTATGTCAGTATATCAACGCTGCGTAGGTGCTTAAAAGGTTTTGGTGGTTGACGTTCCTGCTTGCAGAATCTGCAACTGTCTGAATCCCTAAGTCCCATGTTGTAGAGATGTCTGTGCAACACCGCAGTGACCTGTGAGGGATCATGTGCTGATATTTGACCTACTAACTTTATTATCTCAGAAATTAAATTGGCTGAATAACCTTTTATTAAGGCTTTCGAGTATTTCATCGCCAGAGCGAACATGATACGCCAAAGAGATGCTTATTCAGGTATTTTATAGACATTTTCTCCGTCATCTATGATCTCAACACATTTAAGTATTCTAATATTGTTCTGTTCCATAGTGTTTAATTTCATAAGTCTTTTAACTAGTCTCGAGTTTATACCAGTAAAAGGCTTTGAAGGTTTTTTAGATCGGAGTACATGTTTATATGTATATTGGTTGATATAGTTTCTGTTGCTTATAATTTCTAATCATACTATGATGGCAAATTCAGCTTAAAATACGAAGTTATTGCAGCCCAGAACTTGTTTATAATTTTAAACGCAAATTTATGAAAATCATACATCATTAAAATATCCATACAAAAGGGTAGTTTTATAGTCAATTAGCAATTTAGCTAATAATCAATTTCAAAATATTCTTTATTCAACATTGGCTTTCAAACGCTTATTGATGTGAAACAAATATAAAGCCTACAATAATTAATTTTGTCTTTACTCAGAACAAGAAGTAAAAGTTTTTTTAGGAAGAGATTTTAAGTAAGAGTGTTTATCTTAATCCAATTAAGTATCTTAAGTACCTACATTTTGCATTTAACATACATCAACATGTCTCAAACAAATTTAAAATACAGGGATATAGCGATTACTGTACCGGCTGTGGGCCCTTAAAAATACTTGTATTCTATAGTATACTAGCTGACCCGCGCCCACTTCGTTGGGCATAATATTAATAATCCCCGAAGCGAGCACGAAAGCGAACTGAATTAAACCCGAAGCCATCGCGCGCCGTCCGCTGATGATGATGATGATGATGATGATGATGATGATGACACTCCGCAATAATGTGGCTTTCTATTGGTGAAAGAATTTTTAAAATTGATGATGATGATGATGATGATGATGACACTCAGCAATTTGAGATTTAAACTATCCTATCTCTCAAGTTGGATCGAACTGCACATGGTGTGCGAATTTTATTATAATCGGTTAAGTAGTTTAGGAGTTCATTGAGCACAAACATTGTGACATGAGATTTATATATATTAGATTTAGCATGAGCATGCAGCCGTGCAAAGCCGGGGCACTTCTTAAATTATAAAATAATAGAGTATAGTAGGTAGAAAGAAGAAGAAGAAAAAATACATTTAATGATGGACCACACAAATTCAAAATCATTTATTCAGTCTGGGCTGTTACAAGCACTTGTGAATGTCGAAAAGCTACGCCATCGGTTCGCAAATCTACGGCGGGAGACCTTGTACTGAGAAGAACCGGCAAGAAACTCAGCAAGGGCTGTTTTTTTTTCCCTGTATTATAATAGATACAGAGTCGTCAATTTGGAAAATGACTTCAATATTGATAATTCATGAAGTCTCTTTCCATTACATAATATAATTAATAAAAATATAATTTGAAAACATGCCTATATTAGGAATGCCGTGTCATACAGTTTTAAAAGAATATATTAAAGTTAAATTAAAAATTATAATAAATACGAGTAGTACCCAGTATAGCAAACAGCAGACTCATCTCCTCTGGCAGCACCCGGTCACGAGCATGACGCATGAACCAGCCATCGCTTTGCACACGACACTGCCGAAGAGATTTTTAATAAGAGTATGACTGCCCTTAAGCCACAAAAGGATACAAATTACCAAAAGCAGGTACCCGTGTAAATTATCACAACTAAAAAAAAAAACAACCGCAAGACACGCGCATATAATCATTTAAGAACTAGAAATCATTTATTATGATACTAGTAACAAAAGTGTTATTACAATAGGTACAGTTAAATATACATGTTATTATGTTACACAGTTATCTAAGAATTTATTAACAATTTGTTTATTTCAACGAGCGAGGGTTCTTTAGTCCCACGTACAACGATACGTACAACAATAACAAAACCAAATAATACAATAATGATTTGTAACGCTACATGATACAAGCTCAGTATAAGCAGCAGGCAAGGCTTGCTGCACTGGTATTCTGCTTGCCACAGTAGTGACATCAGGCACGAAAACAACTCAACAAGAAAACTACAAAGACAATATGGACCGTAGTACAAATTTCCCACCAATAAATTTAGAGAAAAAAAGACACAGATGACTAGAGATCGGATAATCGGATGCATATTTACCTAAAGTTAGTTTAAGACAAAGTATGGAAACGGCTTTTTATTGTTTTTTTAAATAAAAATCCCGGGATTGAATAGCCGGATGTTTATTTATTTACCTAATTTAGTTTTTGACAAAGTATGGAACTGACTTTTTATTTTATTTCCATAAATAAAAATCCCGGAATTCCGGTACTGTAGAACATTTTGGTAATGCAAAACTAGTCGGTAATATGAGCTTAAAAACGACGTTACATGAAGGTTAGTTTCAGTTCCCCGTGTGATTTGTGAGAAGGTATATAGCTCACTACTTTCGTATAACACTCTTCATGTAATAAATCGTACATTCATAAATCGCACGGGGAACTGAAACTAAACTTCATGTAAATACGTATGCATAGTTGTATAAATGAACCCGGAGTCTCGGTCTTTTGAAAATAAATACCATGTGCTAATTTAGTAATTTTTAAACAATATCACTACGTTAAATTTGCAGTCCCGTATTTTCCCGGGATTTTTATTTAACAAAATGTATTTTAAAAAGCCGCTTCCATAATTTGTGAGCCAAAAATTAACTTTAGGTAATGCATCCGATTATCCGATCTCTACAGATGACATGTACAAATATATTTTTTTTTTTTTAATATTTGTTACACTTACACCAATTAGCCTAGCCCAAAGTAAGCTCTGTAAGGCTTGTGCTATGGGATCTAGGGTAACGGATAGACATACATATATTATACATATATAAATAATTTTATTGAAATATATATCAACAACCATGACTAAGGTACAAATGCTCGCATTCATCACACAAACATCTGCCCCTACCGGGACTCGAACCCGGGACCTCAGAGATGGCGTCACCTTGAAACCGGTGTACTATCCACTCGACTATGGAGGTCGTCATATACGCCGAGTACCGATTAAACGTAACAATAAAAATAACAAGGAATACAAAATGACAAACACAGTATTAAAAAGACAAGTAAGTACATAATATCAGTCCAACAGGCGAAACAAGTTTCGTGTTTCAAGTATGCGAATTGGAGGCGGCAAGTTATTCCAACAACTTTTGTTCTATAAAGATTTTTATTTATTCAAATTATAATCATGCACATAAATATAACAGTGTCAGAATCACAGTCCTGTCTGCATTGTCACAATATAATATGACAAGTAACACTAAAAGGCCGTAGCTCAGATACGAGTGAGTCGCTGATTTTTAGCTACGGTTGAGGATACTACGACTACGACACCCGGCTACGGTCTACGGCGAATGTATTATATTTTATGTAACATTGCAAATCATGATTGAAATAATGAGATAAAATATGGAGCTCCGTTCCTTACCTATTCTTCTTGAGAACGCTCTCATAATTTCCGGACAGGTAGAGTCATTCGTTTTTCTTTGTACGTTACACACATTATGTTCATACACGATTATGTTATCTTTTTCTTCTCTTTATTGTATTAGAAATTTATTTGTGTATGAAAGAGCTTGAATATTTGATTTCTTACTGACTTACTTTTATCAACTATTTATGGCGCAATGTCGTTTTAAAAGTTAAGATTAGTTTGAAGTAGACAACAATATTTGGAAGTCCTCAAGCTCCTAGCGAGAGCTTGGTGAATTTGGACTATCACTAACAGTAGCATCCTCGACTGAATCATTGGTCAAACCGGATCAAATAACCCAAGAATTCACTTGTATATTGCGTACTATGTTAACGTCTAATATATGTTTTACATGTACGAGTAGTATCATAATTATTATCGTCAACTTATATTTTACTTTATTTACTTCAAGAGATTAATATAATGACTTTAGCGGTCAGTATATTTATGAAAATTTGATTTACTCATTTACACATTTCATACTAATTTTCAAATGTATAATTTAAACACAAGAAATAAAAATAAACTTGCCATTCCAACGTACAGGCTACAAAAAACTAGAGGCTCGTTTATGGGTAAATGTATACATTTTTATAACAAAATTTCACATAGTGTAGCTGAACTGCCTTTTCATAAGTTCAAGGTACATGTTAAAAAGACGCTAATGAGTAACGGCTATTACAATATCAATCATTATTTAAATGAAGCCAATACTTGGTGTTGATTTGAGGATACATTTTAAGTGTAAATATTTGTTTTCCCGTATAAACTAACGTTGTATGATAACGACATAATTTATTGTAAATTTTGTTATGACTTTTATTTATTTATTTATAACTTTATTGTACATCGACCATAGTGAAAAAAAAATTACAGATAGTGAATCCTTAAAACTAACTGTACAAATGGCGACCTTATCACAAAGAGTGATCTCTTCCAGGTAACCTTAGGATGGACAGGAATTTAAATCAATTATTTCGTGGGAAGATGGCGATGTATAACTTAATGACATACTTACTATAAATATAACAATACATATATACACTTACACACATACATACATATATATACAAACATACTTACATACATATACCAATAAAATACAAAATCATAGTGACAAATAATGTTTTATAACAAGGCTTTTGAAAATGGGAAGGCTTTATGGGAAGGCAGATTGACTTTTGATAAAGCTGATAAGTTTCTTGCGCCCATTCTACGTATCAGCTAAAAAATACGTCCTGAACGGTACGATACGGTGCGGTAGGAAAAAAAATCTATATTTGCCCATAAACAAACCTCTAGTTTTTTGTAGCCTGTTCGTTGGAACGGCAAAACAAACTTATACTACGTTCCTCTAACAGCTACGTCTCAGAGCGATGAATCACTATTTATCCCAGATTACCTTATAATTAATTGGGATAAAATTGTATGTCGAAAGATCCCGCAACGCACCCACGTCACGATAGTTCCGGAAACCAAATGGCAATATAATCAGGGAGGAGGCGGGAATAACGCCAGTTTCACGGTCTGGCAGTCCCTGGGGATTGATGACGCCTTCTGTGAGATAACGGGATGTGGGAGACGTGAAGAAGAATGGATTAAAGCTTTGGGGCGGTTCGGAAACGATTGGGCTCTATTCATGAAATGCCTACTTACAATGTAATCAGTTTCCTGCATTGTATAACAATACCTGCTTTACGCCCGCGATTTTTCATGGATTCGCCCGCGTTACATTTGATTTTCCAAAAGAAAATTATTTTATGATCTTCTTAGTCTTTAATACGTCGACATACTACTCGTAAATTGCATTAAAACCTGGCCAGATGCAGCATATATTTTTCACACTTACAGCATAGCCTTTTTTTTTGTTCCCCCTGTGGAAAATGCATTAAGTTGCATACCCTGGCTGTGGCGAGCCGGCGGTTATGTGGGGCTCTCCTCCCCAGAAGGAGGAGGCCTACCCACTAAAACCTCAGGGATGGCCTTCCTCAGGCATGTAGGCAGCTTCTGTGAACACCAAGCTATTTCCGGGAACCCCCAGCCTTCGCTCCCCCGCCGATACAGGGAAGCCCTCCTCGGGGGAGGCAACAATACCTCCCCCGATCTCCACCACCGACGATGCCCCCCGGCCACGGAAGGGACGTGGTCCCTCTCGGATCGCCGTATCAGCGGGCGCGATTTTCTCGTGCTCGCCGGCGACCCGCGGTAGCGCTGCAGCTGTGCTACCGAACCCGGCGCCGCCTCCTTCGAGCGAGATCGGCCATCTCCTGACCCCGCTCGGCAGCCTCCTTATGGAGCATCACTGCTTCACAGAAAGAGGCTACAGCCCTCCAACCTCCCTCGTCCGCCAGCATTGCCGCAATCAATGCCGGCGGAGACAGATCTCGCCCGATCTCTGCGACCAAGACTCGGCGCTCGGAGGCCCACGCGGGGCACTCCGCCAGCGTGTGCTGGGCCGAGTCAAGGTCGGATGCGCAGTGGTGGCAATGTGTCGATCCCTCCCGTCCTATTCGACACAGATGCTCACCGAAGCAGCCGTACTTACAGCATAGTCTAGCTCAAAGTAAGTTCTGAAGGCTTGTGTTATGGTATCTATGATAACGGATAGACATACATATATAAATAATATTTAAATAACTTAATTAAACATTTTCAAAAGTTTTTTTTAGGGCCGTATGTAGGTTCCGTAGCCGAATGGCAAAAAACGGAACCCATATGTATTTGTCATGTCCGTATGTCACAGACACTTTTTTCTCTAACTATAAAAGCTATACTTTGCAAATTTGGTAAATAGATGTAACCGCATTAACATTTTTATACAAAAATGGAAAAATATAATAAATTTTTGGGGTTCCCCATACTTAAAACTGAAACTCAATTTTTTTTTTCATCAAACCCATACGTGTGGGGTATCTATGGATAGGTCTTCAAAAATGATATTGAGGTTTTTAATATATATATTTTTTAAACTGAATAGTTTGTGAGAGAGACTCTTCCAAAGGGGAAAAACGTGTGCCCCCCCGTAACTTCCAAAATAATGGAATGATAAATGTAAAAGTAATATATGATGTACATTACCATGCAAACTTGGAACAAGATCTAATAATTAGTTTTTTTTATACGTTACTAGCTTTCTGCCCGCGGCTTCGCCTGCGTGGATTTCGGGATTGGGTCTATAGAGGGTTAAAGGGTCATAGCTTTTGCCTACGGCTACATATGCGCGGAAGTCGGTTTATGGCGCGAAGGTTTTATCGCGCTTCCCGTGGGACTATCCGTTTTTCCGAGATAAAAAATACCGCAAAACCTTGCTCAAGAATGTGCAGTAGTTTTTGAGCGAAGCCTTTATTACGCATCCCGTGGGATCTGTCTATTTTTCCGGGATAAAAAGTAGCCTATGTTACTCGGGGATAATGTAGCTTTCCAAAGGTGAAAGAATTTTTGAAATCGGTCCAGTAGTTTCGGAGCCTATTCATTACAAACAAACAAACAAACAAATCTTTCCTCTTTATAATATTAGTATAGATAAATCGTAAACCGCATTTTACCTTTCATTCAATTAACTCAAATATAATAAAGAATTAAGAAAAAACATTTATTTAGATGTATAGTAGTACGAAATAGTGGTTAAAATAGTGGTTTTATTATTGTTATAAAGATTTTTTTATAGAAGAACTCTTTTTAAAAACTTACTACATGAAAATACTTTATAAAAAAAGTTTGTTATACTGTTAACGATAAATTATAATTGGGTTTTATGGCTCAATAATTACGTTGCCAGATATTTTGATTGTACTCAATAATACAACAGAAATGTGGCTTTTATAGATATAATGTGAACTTGTTTAAACTTGTAAAGGAAGTTGGGTTTAGACTATTTATCTTCTAATTGACGACTTTGTAAAAATACAGCAAGAAAAAAGATAGCCCTTGCTGGTTTCTTTGCTGATTCTTTCAAGTACAAGGACCCCGCAGTCGAATTACGAACTAATGGTGCAGCCTCTCTTACGTGCAAAAATGATTGTAATAATCCAATTGGATTTTTTTTCTTATTAAAAGAAGTAATAAAAAAATGAAAAAATCTAATTATTATACAATTTATATTTACTTTTTATGATCTTTTGCCATATATTTTTTATATAACTCTACCTAAAAGAGAGCCAGACGATTTAATCCTCTTATTTCCTTGATTTGTTTTTTAGCATTTCTCGCAACATTGTGTGATAAATTTTCCCTAAATTGGGGTTGAAAGGTCTTCGAGTGATAAATACCAGCGCTGGAGCATCATTCATCAAATGATGAATATTACAGGAAGGCGTTGGACGTTAGCGGGGTAGGGTCGATTGGTTTGGAGATATTTGTTGGAATCCTATTTTGTAAATAAAAAAGTTAACATTAAAAATACTTAACATTAAGCAGAGCAAGTATAAACCTAATTCCAGTACTTTAAAATGGGACAATAATAGACACGATTCGAATTACAACTATAAAGCTGTTCATACAAGTCACAGCAAACATTATCCACGCGATGCAAAACCACGACAGTTTCATCAGCTTCCTGAATTCGTTATGAAGAATATATATATTTTCCTATAAATATTATAACATAAATCATATTAGCTCTTGAGTTCCTTTATACTTGAGTAAGTGGTCTTTCGAATAATGGTCTTCACCCAACAACGAAATTGGATTGTCCTCTCATTAGCAGCGATTTGGTGTCCGCTGTACATTAATTACTTTGCGCAATTCCCTGGTGATTTGATCTAGATCAGATATTCCCAAAATTTTTTTGTGTCGTGCTATGTTTTTGTTTTTGGGTAGACCCCCGACTTATATTGAATACCTAGAACCTACAAGTTACAAAATTTTATAAACATATATAATATAAACCTTAAAATTTAGTAAATGCTGCGCAACTCCCGTTAATGTTAAGTCACGGAATAGTATTATAAGATAACTAGCGACCCGCCCCGGCTTCGCACGGGTGCAGTGAAAAAATGGTTATGGTGGGTTATCCCTAAGAGATAGACATATATAATACCATCGCGGACTTTTTTGTGGATTTTTGTAAGTTGTACAATACTGTAGTACATTATTTTGGTCTATCTCGTAGGGTTCAGCCAGCGTTTGCAATATAAGCGCAAAAAAACGTGCTTATTTACGACATCACATTAGAAACCTTTAAATTTATCAGTGTTTCTCTACTATATTATGCATTTATTATACATACAAACCTTCCTTAAGAATCACTCTATCTATTAAAAAAAACCGCGTCAAAATCCGTTGCGTAGTTTTAAAGATCTAAGCATACATACGGACATACAGCGAAAGCGACTTTGTTTTATACTATGTATTGATATGACGCTGTACGTACAGTACGTAGTAGATCCAAACGAGGACAGTTTAAAAAAGGCACGGACTACGAGTCCGTGGAGTAGACATATATACCTATATATATAAAAAAAAACCTTAAAATTTAATAATTGTCTTATTTCTTCACAGCTAATTTTATAAATAATGTATATTTTTATATTAGAAAATAGAATAATGTAAGTAAATAGTTACTATCAGTGTATGTTGAGATCCATTATCGTGGACCCCTATTTTCATTTTATAGACCCCGAATTGTTCTTTTTCGTTCGCGTAGACCCTTTGTGTTTTGCATAGATGTCACACCGATATATATATATATATATATATGTATATGTGTGTGTGTGTATATATATATATATATATATATATATATATATATATATTATAATATATTATATATATAATATATATATATATATATATATATATATTATATTATATATATATATATTATATATATGTATGTATATATATATATATATATATCAGTACGATATTAAATACAGTCCATATTATTATTATTATCATCATTTTATTTATGTGTATATTATGTGTATATATATATATATGTATATATGTGTATATTTAAGTAATATATCCCCAGGGTGTCGATACCGCAACTCAACTAATATACCTTTATAATCACAAAATACAATCGATAAGTGTTAAGATCAGTGCGTACATCGCGCGCAGCTGAGTGTCGCAGACTTGGTTCCTTCAGGCTGTTGCTGAAAATCAGCCATTTGCTCATAGATTATGAGCAAATATTGACGCTGAGCTATGGCCTTTTTGTGTTGCTGCAGCACACACACACAATATGGTAGCACGGTACACGAACTGTCCTGTATTTTGTTTTTCATTTATGTAATGTCGCTGATATTCTAACACTACAGGTATTTTATACTTACTGTGCTATATTTACTTTTAATTCTGTCCGTTATAACTGTATTATATTTTGTGTGTGTGTGTGTATGTCCGACCAAATAAAGATTTATCTATCTATCTATCTTGTAGGTTGTCATAGACCCCTCGAGGTCGATATAGACCATCCTGGGATCACTGATCTAGATAAATACATGTTATTAGCGATCAGCGAGTCGATTTTTATAATCTTGACTTCTCCATGGGTTTCGAGTTTCGGAGCATAGGTCCTGGCACTGATTTCCGGATCGGATAATTTGCGGGGCCCGGAGTTGATCTTGCTATATACCTATATGTTTGTAGTGTTTCAAATTTGTTACCTGTATACCTGTGTTTGACGACCGCTGTAGTCGAGTAGTTGGTATACGGGTTTCAAGGTGTCGTCATCTCCGAGGTCCCGGGTTCGAGTCCCGGTGAGGGCAGATATTTGCGTGATGAATGCAAGCATTTGTATCTTAGTCGTGGTTGTTATAATATATTTCTACCAAATTTATTATTGATTATGATGATGATGATGATGATGTACAATATAGGTATTTGTATCCGTTGCCCTAGATCCCATAACACAAGCCTTACAGAGCTTACTTCGGACTAGGGTAATTGGTGTTAGTGTAAGAAATATTTATTAATTATACATCTCTGAAGAAATTCAAAAGATAGACTCACAAAATTTGCCCTTGCAATACACAAGTGAAGGAAAATTCCCAAAACTTGAACGTTTGTATTTGAATCACAAACGAGCAAAGGAATCAAAGCCTATGAGATAATTTGGCAATATCAGGTAAAAGAGAACTTGCTTGCGGAACCCTCGATGCGCGAGTCCGACTGGCACTTGGCCAGATTTTTTTTATTACAACATTAATAAACGAAACACTAAAAAGTGCAACATAAAAATTGCAATAAAATGTAACGTGTTATATGTACCCACAATATGTTATTCAACTTACCATCAAAACATAACTATAATAATAATCGTTAATTTTTTAGTGGCTGTAAAAACTAGAGCTTTACTACATGCTAACTTGTAAGGTAGGAGCTTTTATATCCTACAAGTTTTCCACTAATAACTCTGTATACGTTTTACGCTGCTCCCTCGCCCTTCCACAGTTGTGTTTCACCAATTTGCCCGTCACGTACGATGTAAATGGGTCACGGAACATCCGAGCTAACTTGCGCCCGCGGCGTCTTTCGTGTTGTAACAACATTACGTGTTTACGGACTCGTACTTCCAAGATTACCTCCGTCAGTCTTCGGTAACTTACTATAACCATTGTTATTAGTTTGTCTACCTTTATTTATTAATAAGTATATAAGAGTTCCTGTTTCATACAGTGCTTATTTAGTTACAACGATTTTTAGTGTGAATCGGATCGTGTCGGTTTTTATAAATAATTATAAATATTTCATATACTACGAAGCTCCGTAAGACTTGTGTTATGGGATCTAAGGTAACGGATAGACATACATATATTATACTGTAGAAGATACGAAAAAATATGCCTACGGAGGGTATGTGCAAACTATTGACCCGGGCATTGCTGTCCGACAATTTTGCGTGTTATCGCTGACGAAAAACAGATGGCGCTACGTGTGCTATGTAGCGTTCGAGCGACAGCAACCGAATTTATTCGAGCGCTGTCGAGCTCGGAGTTACTTAGTCGACGAGTGAACACATGTTTTTCAAATTACCCTCTATATCATTCTATTAAATTTTAGTTGAATTTTTTTTGTATAAATGAAGTCAGAGCCTTAAGCATCTAGTGTTTTGTAAAAAGTTACGTCATTCTCTTAATAATAGCATGGATCATTTTAGAATACATATATCAATATTTTTTATAGAAACACTAGCGACCCGCCCCGGCTTCGCACGGGTGCAGTGAAAAAATGGTTATGGTGGGTTATCCCTAAGAGATAGACATATACCATCGCGGACTTTTTTGTGGATTTTTGTAAGTTGTACAATACTGTAGTACATTATTTTGGTCTATCTCGTAGGGTTCAGCCAGCGTTTGCAATATAAGCGCAAAAAAACGTGCTTATTTACGACATCACATTAGAAACCTTTAAATTTATCAGTGTTTCTCTACTATATTATGCATTTATTATACATACAAACCTTCCTTAAGAATCACTCTATCTATTTAAAAAAACCGCGTCAAAATCCGTTACGTAGTTTTAAAGTTCTAAGCATACATACGGACATACAGCGAAAGCGACTTTGTTTTATATTATGTATTGATACATTAACAACCATCATTAATATCGTTTCTTCTATTAGTTCTTGAACCCGGGATTTCGGGGTTGAAACCGGTATATAATAACTCGACGGTATTCGCCAAGTACATACAAATTTGTCAGGTAAGTTAATAATTGCATTTGTTTTCTTATGCATCTATATCTGACGCTTTTACTCTGCATGTCCTTACTTACTTTTACGTAGACCAGACACTATATTTTTTGATTCCTTTGCCAATATCTGCATAAAAAGCCTCTTTTGACTAAATCGACTTATGAATCTGTTTTTTTTGCTGCAATGGACTGCAGGTGTGAGTCATGAAACGCTTTTAAGTAAACTTAGACATTATGGTGTCTCGGATGGAGCTGTTAGCCTTAAATCTTATTTATCAGACAGATTGCAGAAAGTCGTTATTAATAGATCAGAATCTGCTAGCTCGCCTATAACTATGGGGGTTCCCCAGGGATCAATATTGGGTCCTCTACTGTTTCTAATATATATAAATGACCTTCCTTACTACATTACAGAATCGTGTGAGACAGTATTGTTTGCAGATGATACTTCTTTACTATTCAAAGTTGATAGACAAAAGGAATGTTATGACGATGTAAATAGTGCTCTCTCGAGAGTTCCGTATTGGTTCACAACTAATAATTTGTCTTTAAATTCTAAGAAAACAAAATGTATCAAATTCTCTTTGCCCAATGTAAGGCAGGTTAATACTAGTTTAAATATGAATGGTGATGTCATTGACTTGGTAAATAATACTAAATTCTTAGGCATTACGTTAGATTCACGACTACAGTGGGATCCACATATTGAAACTTTGGCAATCAAACTTAGTTCAGCGGCGTACGCAGTAAAAAAGATTAGACTTTTAACTAATGTTGAAACGGCAAGAATTGTTTATTTCAGCTACTTTCATAGTGTTATGTCCTATGGACTGCTGCTATGGGGATCAGCGGCTAACATTGAAAGTATTTTCCTTTTACAAAAAAGAGCGATTCGTGCTATTTACTGTTTACGGGCTAGAGAATCCCTAAAAGAATTGTTCAAGGAAATTAATATTTTAACTTTAGCTAGTCAATATATATATGATAATTTAGTTTTTGTATATAGAAACTATAATAAATTCAATAAAAACAGTGATCTACATAATGTGAATACTAGAAACAAAAATAAACTTGCCGTTCCAATGTTCAGACTCCATAAAACTAGCTGTTCGTTCTTGGGGAAATGTATATCTATGTTTAACAAGCTTCCGCAAAGTGTCATTGATTTACCTTTATATAAATTTAAAATCCATATCAAAAATACACTCATGAGTAAAGGTTATTATAAAGTAAGTGACTATCTAAATGATCACAGTATTTGGGAATAGGGACACTATTCATAGAGCCATGTTTGGTAACATTATTTATAATATTGTATTATTTTATATGTGTATGTAAACATACATACGACTGTAATCGTATTAGGTATGATTGTATCTTATACTATATTGTATTTTTATATTATATTATATTATTATAATTATTAACATTGAAAAGAGGAGATAAAAAATAGACCTTCAGAGTTTCTTGCCTGTTCTTCTCGAGAAGGCTCTCCCAATTTCCGAACAGGTGTCGAGTCAATATATTTTTTTCTTTTTTTTTTCCTTATTCGTACGTACGGACAAGGTTTTTGTTTTTTTTTTTTATTATTTAAGCTTTTTTTTGTTTTGTTTGTTGACGTCAATAAGTGCCTGTAAAGGTCTATGTTGAATAAATATTATTTTTGATTTTTTTGATTTGATTTTGCATAGGCCTTAACATTTGAAATGAATTTCAATACGATACCTTGACGTGCTACTAAGAAAAACAATATTGACAGACGGACAGTTAGACAATGAAGTGATATAACTGTTCAATGTTTAGCTAGGAAGTAGGGAACCGTAAAAGTCATCACGCGAGAAAATTTATACATTAATTTTCAAAGGAAACGCTTACAAATAAACATTAATTTGATGATGATCGAATGATTGACTGAAATGATGTTGATGATTGATGTTATTCTGACAAATAAAGAACACTTACTTATCAGAAATTAATAATACAACCTACAGTCCCTTATAAAAAAACAACATTTGCAGTTTAAAGCCAAATTCGCAAATGATGGATTTCGATGCCACTTTCGTAATAATTTAAATTATTTATTTCGTCAGTTACATAACAGAGTTCATATACATATGTGTGTTATTAAATTATTACATAATCTCTTTTACATAAATCATTACACGTTCTCGTTCAAGCGCTCAAATTTCCGATCCAATTAAGATTTTTCCGACGACATTTTCGTGGAACGATTTAGTTGACAATACATGGCGATTATTCCACAATCGACCTAATTGCTGGCACAATATGTCACAATTTGCCTTGGCGTGAATTCGCAAACAAAATTATCACAGGTTCGACACACGATCTTACACGTCTTAGTAGTCGCTAATGAAGCAGAATCTAATAAGCGGATTAAAGCCGTAATTGTCTAGTTTTGTTCGGTTTATGAGCAGAGAATAGTTTTTGATTACGCTAAATGCGCGCTTAAGATTGTTTGTCAAGAGTTCAAATTAAACAGATTCAATATCAGAACTAAATTAGTCAGAGGCATAGAATTGTTTTAGTTATTTCTAATTACTTAGAGTAATAATTAACATTTGTTATTGATTTTTCTTTACTGTGACTAACAACCTCTACCAGAGATTAATGCTAGTGTGTCTATCCTAAGCCACCAACTTACAGGAGAACCTGTCACAGTTCTGGCCTTTCCCAAATCAATTCAAGGAGATCATACCATAGTTTTCTCTTTAGATACGGCCACAAAGCACAGATATTTTCATAAATATATCGAAAAAAATTTGTCATAATATCGATTTATTTCAATATTTCATATATCGTATTCAATATATATATATATATAATATGATTAAATCTACACTAATATTATAAAGACGAAAGATTTGTATTTTTTGTATGTAACGAATAAACTAAAAAAGTACTGGACCGATTTTAATAATTCTTTTTTCATTAGAAAGCTACTTTATCACTGAGTAACATAGTATATTTAGTACTAGATTACTATAGAAATCTTTAGAAATTCCTATTAAAACCAACCGAAGGTGTAAAAAAATTTGCCATAAAATGTCTTTCATCGCATACGGTGCTGTACTTCGTAGTTAGTAGACGCTAACTTAAATGTCTAAACCTATTTATGTCTACCCGTGCGAAGCCGGGACGGGCCGCTAGTGAATATATAATTTTAAAAAAATACTTGACACTTTGATCAAAAGGTAAATGTTAGTGGATGTATACGAAATTCGTCACGTCAATTGAGTACATAAAAATCAAGCCAATTTAACTCCGAGCAGAAGGGCTGCGAGGTTGATAGCAACGGAAAGTTAGGACCCATAGCGCACGTGCTTCACAAACTTGTGTTTGTCGACACCTGACATGTCGGGTAGTCGTGTTGTTCAAGGTGTACACTTCCAAACTTTCGCGTTCAATCAGGGATTTACTGTGTGACATGTTAATGCGTTTTCAAAGCCACTTCGTAGATGGCGCTACTTTTGTAAGTCAAATTTAATAGATTTAAATGGTGTATACAATAATTCCATAGATGGTGTAATAGGCACCTATTTTGTACTAACTAGCTTTTCGCTTTCATTATATCTTTTATATATGTTGATTGCTTAAGAATAATTCGTTTATAATCTTAGTAATATAGTATACTAGCGACCCGCCCCGGCTTCGCACGGGTGCAGTGAAAAAATGGTTATGGTGGGTTATCCCTAAGAGATAGACATATACCATCGCGGACTTTTTTGTGGATTTTTGTAAGTTGTACATACTGTAGTACATTATTTTGGTCTATTCGTAGGGTTCAGCCAGCGTTTGCAATATAAGCGCAAAAAAACGTGCTTATTTACGACATCACATTAGAAACCTTTAAAATTTATCAGTGTTTCTCTACTAATTTATGCATTTATTATACATACAAACCTTCCTTAAGAATCACTCTATCTATTAAAAAAAACCGCGTCAAAATCCGTTCCGTAGTTTTAAAGATCTAAGCATACATACGGACATACAGCGAAAGCGACTTTGTTTTATATGTATCTGGCTTAAACACTATGTATTGATATATGTTGATTGCTTAAGAATAATTCGTTTATAATCTAGTAATATAGTATATATTACTAAGATAATAAATCTGTAGAGAGTTCAATTTTGTACATGAAACATATTTCTAAAATAACTATCAGGGGGTGAGTAGGGATCGATACTGATGCCAAAAATGCAATCAGTAAAATTTATGTCTGTCTGTCTGTATAACCGTTATAGAAACAAAAACTACTTGACGGATTTAAACGAAACTTGGTACAATTATTTTTCATACTCCTAGCTGGTTATAGTATAATTTTCATCACGCTACAATCAATAGGAGCAGAGCAGTGAACGGAAATATTGGGCAAACGGGAGAAGTTACTCCATTTTATAAGCTTCCGTCGCGTGTGCAACCTGAAGGGTTAAAAATGTTCTCCTTAAAATGGTATAAAAAATATCCCACGACAGCATATGTCTATCTTTTATGGTTGACTCACAATAACACGTGTAACTACCGACAGCTTAGCAGTTTGAAGCTTTCTTATTATATTTATCTACTCTTACGTTTATAACACAGGCATTAAAAATGAAACCTAAAATTACGATTCCACGCGGACGAAGTTATGGGCACAGCTACTGAAATCATAAATATGTAGAGGTGAGGTAGCATAGAGATATGTAGAGCCGATTAATCCTTTTTCGGACTCCAGACTCCCACATTATGGTTATATTATCATTATTATATAGTTTATCGTCTCCTTGTTTTTAATATCCCATATTGGATTATTCTAAAGAAAAGATATATTCTATATATTCTTTTCTTATATATTATATATTCCTCGGGTTTCCAACTATTTCAGTGAAATTGCATAAAAATGCAACTCATAAAACAAATTTACAATAAATATAAAAGTAGGTACCAAGTTAATTGGTCCAAACTGACTTGTCCAAACTAACCAAAACAGTGGACTTATCACTTTGAGAGATTTATTCCAGCCAACATTAGATTGTTTTGTGAGTGTTAAAATCGTTGCGTGGACACAGTATCTATAATATAATTGTTTTTAAAATATAATTAATAGAAGCGTCGTATATATATAGTATTTAAATAGATATGATTAATTTGATATACCGATACACAATCATAAATAGATAAATATACATATATACTTACCCATAATCGATTACCTTAACTCCAATAGACTGCATAATATTATGTTTTCATTTCGAAACATTGTAGCAGCTGGAAAAGAAGGAAAGTTAATCACCCAGTCTTAATAGCTCATTTTTATTCAAATCCGGTTGTTAACACTTTATCATGTTACCACAAAGTAAAATTCACATTTAAAAAAATTACCATAAGCAAATATCCAATGTTATCTGACCTAAATAGCAATGCTGTGGAGATGGTAGTACACTAAAAGCTAACCGTTGCGAAAAATAAAGCTATAAAAACCACGCCCTGGTCGTAACGTCATTAGTCCTTGTAAATTGTTACACGGATAATCACAACAGTTAAAAAGTGGGCTATACTTTTGTTTAGGACTTATGAGTTTCGGACCGCGGAAAAGGAAATTTAAAAAAGTAATAAAAAAAAAGATTTTGACATTACGGTTTCGGTACTTGACTGTCACTTCGGATTTTTTCACGGCATTTTTATTGAGTTTATTTACGGCGGATTAATAATTGATCATTTTACGTGTCATTTAGTTACGTGTATAAAGTGTATCTAAATATACCATTGGACTAATATTTGACATTACGGTTTCGACGGGATTGCATTGGAGTAGTGGTCGGCCACGCGTTCTCCTATTTTTTACACTACAAGTATTGTAGTTTATGATATATATTTATAACCACATACGGTAGGGCACATTAGTACACACAAAACACACGTTCAAGCCAAGCCAGAACTACGGACCGGTAAGTAAGCAATATTATTATATAGTTAAATAATATAACCAAATTACGGGCGTTCGGGAAAACGCATCAACTTTTATAATAATAATAATAATTGCTAATAATATAACGTAGCTAACACAGTGCGAGTTAAGGTAAAAGTAGTTCCATAAAGTGGCGACGACATTGCCACCAACACCTTTGTAGCGATAAGGCTCGAGGCACGCATCGTCTCCACCACCTGGTTCTTTGTTCAGAATAAACTTCACTGTGATGCATCGCACCCTCTCCTGAGGAGCGGTCGCTGTTATTCCCAGTCAGAAGGTAAATAGAACCATTCCCTTGCATCCAAGCCGTAAGGCCCTTATGGCTAAGATACAGACTGAGTTTAGTCGGTAGCCCATTCTGATCTAATCGCCTCGATTCCATGAGATTTCTCAGCCTTTCCTCTTCATAGGAAAAAGAAAGGTTTAGTTTAGTCGGTAAGTAAACACTCTCTTGATCCAAAAGTGTTAAAGGCCATTTGTACGAATTTTTCTCGAGCCGTGCGTGCAATACAAATGCAGTTGGCATTTGTATTGCACGCACACTAACAAAGTTTTAAGTGTCAATGATGAAAATGTAAATTGAGCTTTAATGTAAAGCAGTAAAATGCGTATTTATTGTAATAGTATTAATCGTTGTGCTATGACTGACTATAGCGCTGTATATAAAGAATCAGAAATCCAATCATTTCTAATTAGCTTAAGCATTAATTGGCACGTGATCGAGTGGTTACTCAGGATTTAAGCGAGTTCTTTTGAACATCCATCGCAATAAAATTTACCAATTGTTTGATTTAGTCAAAGCTTACGCTATTCTTCTGTTTCTTGTATAGACTTGCTAACTCCATAATTCGTTGTTTCTAATCACGTAACTTACTTATAAAAAATATTTTTATCCCCGTTGAAAGTCTGAATATATCATAACTGCATTTACTTTTATTTATATATAAAATTTTGGGTTTTCTGACAATAAAGGACATCATTCAGGCTTCATACAAATTTGGGCTATTTTTTTTTAGCCGGCCAACAAAAAATAACTAAATTTTATCATAGGCATAATAATAATAAACATTTTGTATTATGACAGTAAAGCTCGAAACCTATTGGTTGAGATGATAATCAGTCTCAAAGTATTTATTTTATTACCTACGGCTTTGCACCCGGCTTGCGGGTTGAGCTCGTGATTTCCAGGTAAACAGTTATTGTTAATGGTCTGCGAGGGAGAAGACGTTTCAAATACATTTACCTGCCGAGTTGCAAGTGTTAACAAGAGGCAAGAGTTAGTTCTCCATGCAGGCGTTTATGTACAGGTTTTTTATTAATTATAATGCACATTATTTTCATTTCATATATTTTTATTTAATATTTACAACTCTCCTGGCCTTACAATAATATCTTCTAAATCTTCGGCAGCAATGTGTATCGTTGGCTCGTGACTGGCAAACCCCATGTACCACACAATGCACATGACGTGTGAGCAGCAGCCAATGGTTCTTCGGCCAATGTTACATGTACAGTAATAGTGTTTTATAGCCTGTCGCCCTTCGAGAGCCCTATCTATGCCAATATAAACGTTATACGAACGAGAACGGACATGTCGGGACCTCGCAATTCGTGAAGGTTTGTTCCTCCTAGGTCTCGTATGTTTTCTGTGGGTAATTGGTCGCCAAGTTCAACGATGAACAAACCATTTGGCTACAAATGCTCCACATAGTAACTCCTAGCTTGCTTTATTTGGTATACACCAAGTGCAAAAATGTACTTGTAACGTCTTCTCGCTCGCACACCATTAACAATAACTGTTTAATATTTGTTTTTGTATATTATGTACTGACTGTAAATCCTACAAAAACTATTGTAGTCCCTTTTACTAGGAAGACAAAGCTGGATAAGCTCTCACCACTGACAATTAAAGGAACAACAATACCATTTTCAACACAGGTCAAGTTCTTGGGCGTAATCATCGACAAGAGACTGACCTGGGAGTCACACCTTAAGAACACGATACAAAAGGCAAAAACTGCCTTAGGTATATGTCAACGGCTTGTAGGAACGAGATGGGGACTAAACCCAAAAATCACCTTATGGCTTTACACCACCATTGTCAGGACGTCAATAACTTACGCCTGTACGATATGGGGCTCGAAGGCACAGCAAGTTACGGTTATAAAAAAGCTATCAGGCCTGCAGCGCACTGCATGCCTGATGGCTACAGGAGCCGTTAGATCAACACCAACCATAGCCCTTAATGCAATCCTCAGCCTCCCACCTCTAAACCTCTTTATCGAGAAGGAGATGATGGCTGGCATCTATAGGACTAACGCTGGCATAGAACACTGGAAATCCCAGACAATAAGGACACTACATCAAAAAGTGTTTGAATGTCCACTTCTTGCAATGACGACAGACGTCTTGCTTCCAGAAGTTAACTTCCACAAGAATTTCACTGTGGAAATCACCAAGAGGGAAGACTGGGCGCAAGGTCAACATAGTGATCCCTTAAATGACGGGAGTCTGGTGTGGTTCACCGATGGCTCAAAAATGGGGGTTAACGTAGGATGTGGCATATATGGGGGCAGACCCAGGGTTAGCAAAAGCATAAATCTGGGAAAGTATGCCACTATATTCCAGGCGGAAGTCTGTGCCATAATTGAATGTGTACAAGCGAACCGCCAACGAAACTACGTAAACCAAAAAATCGTAATTAATTCAGACAGCCAGGCAGCTTTACTAGCAATAAACAATAACACCCTTAAATCAAAGCTAGTAAAAGACTGTGTGAAAAAACTCAATGACCTGGGAGAAAAGAACAAAATCACTCTCAAATGGGTGCCAGGTCATTCTGGAATAACCGGCAATGAGAAGGCCGATGAACTAGCCAGGGCTGGGGCTCAAGGAATACAGTTCGGCCCAGAGCCTATCTGTGGTATCTCAAAGAACCAGGCCATGCAATACCTGAAAACTCGCCTTCTTAACGAGGCGAAAGCAGACTGGCACAGTACGTCCGGGATGACACTCAAAAGCACTAATCGAACCATACTCTCGCAAACGCACTGACGAGCTATTAAAGCTTAACAGGAGTAACTTGAGCGTGATGGTTAGGGCTTTGACCGGTCACTGCAAGTTGAATAGACACCTTCACAACATGAAACTTAAGGACACTGACACATGCAGAGTCTGCGAACAAGAGCGTGAAACACCAATACACCTCTTGTGCTACTGTGAACCGCTGATTCACAAAAGAAACAGACACCTGGGGAAACACATCCTTGACCCAGATGAAATAAAAACAATCCGAACTGGGAACATCCTATCTTTCTTGGTCAGTGCCCAGTTAAGGGAGCTACTGTAGGGCCTACATAGAACCTACATAGGAGGCTGGTCACAATAGATCTTAATAGGTCGCAGTGATGCACATCAGCCCCGACTTACATGAAATAATAATAATAATATTTGTTTACCTGGAAATCACGAGCTCACCACGCAAGACGAGTGCAAGCCGTAGGTAATAAAATAAATACTTTGAGACTGATTACCATCTTAACCAATAGGTTTCGAGCTTTACTGTCATAATACAAAATGTTTATTATAATTATGCCTATGATAAAATTTAGTTATTTTTTATTGGCCGGCTAAAAAAAAAATTAGCCCAAAATGGGTGATGTCCTTTATTAATATACCTAATTATTTTTGATTAAAGCATACTGTCAACTCGTAGATTGTTATCATTATATTTACAAAATTTTGTTTCAAAGTTAAAGTTTTAAATGAAAAATTTGCGGGTCACAATATTTATATATAATTGTTTTTCAAATATAAATAATAGAAGCGTCATATTTATAATACATACGTCATTAAAATAGATAATGATTGATTAATTTGATACATAATCATAAATATATTAATAGTAGAACTCTTAAGTACTCTATTGTAGCAGGTGTTATTTTGCGGAAGTCCATTGTATTACAAAGGATATTGTTTTTTGCTGATTCCGCGCAGTTCATGATGACTTGTCCAACAAGCAGACAAGGTCGACACGTGTTTCGTCTCTCAGCGAGACATCTTCAGGATTTGTTGCCTCGGTGACTCACCAGCGGCTGGCTTGCGGCGCCTTGCACGCTTGTATTTATAGGCCGAGGGGCTTGGTCCCTCCTCTCGGTAGGCGGGGCTACCGACCATTGGGCAACTGTTTGTATAATAGGCGAATGTGTAAGATTTGTTTGTTCGTTCAGCAATGTAATATTAGGTATATTTTTATGTTTGTAGATTTCTAATTGTTCCCGAATATTCATAATATGTCCTTTTTCACAAGTATGAAGCACTTTATAAGTATGGTTGTCTACTAGGTGGTGATCTGTATCCAACAGGTGTTTAGCGAAATGAGATCGCTCCGGATGTTTATTTTTATAGGCTGCCGTATGTTCTTTGTATCTTGTTTCAAAATTTCTACCCGTTTGTCCTACGTAAACTCCGTTGCATTCTTCGCACGTTAGTTTGTAAATGCCAGATTTTTTTGTTAAATTATACTTTTCTTTTGCGTTGAATATGCGACGGATGTTGTTATCGGTTTTAAAGGCTACCTGAATATTATTTTTATGTAAAATATTAACAACTTTATCTGTGACTTTACCATAATACGTTATACTAGCTGTACATTTGAAGGGTTCAGTATTACATGAAGCGGAGTATAATTGTTTCCGTATTAAGGAATTTTGTTTTTTATTAATTAATTTGTCAATCAATTTTGTAGTGTAACCATTAGAAATTGCAATGTGGTAGATTGTTTCTAATTCTTTTTTATAACTGTCTTTGTCTAATGGGATTTCGAGTAATCTATGGACGTAACATTTGAATGCAGCTAATTTGTGTTGCCAAGGATGACATGATGAAATTGGGATTGCAACATCAGTCTGAGAAGGTTTTCTATAAATTTGAAATCGATGTCTTCCTTGGATTCTTGAAATAGTTAAATCTAGAAAATTGATGCTGCCATTACTTTCGCTCTCTAGTTTAAATTTAATTTTATGGTGTAAGTTATTGATTTTATTTAAAAAATTATGCAATTCCTGATCTGAGCCTTTCCAACAGATAAGAACATCATCAACATATCTGTAGTAATATAGTAAATTTGGATCTCCGATGACATGTCTATTTTCAAAGTCGTCCATAAAGATATCAGCCATTAAGGGGCTTAACGGAGACCCCATAGCAAGTCCTTCTTTTTGTTTGTAAAATTTGTTATTAAATTTAAAGTAATTTTGATTCATACATAGGTTAGTTAATTTAAGTAAATCGTCTAGCTCAGTGGGATGTATGTGTTGTTTATTTAATGAGTCCTTTAATATATTCATACACTCTTTATAAGGTACATTTGTGAACAGGCTTTCAACGTCTAGTGAGAATAGTCTGGCGTTGTTGGGAACCTCGAGATCTCGAATGTGTTCAATGAGTTGAAGACTATTTTTTAAGCTGTATTGTAGTTGAAAACAGGCCTTTTGTTTAATGATATGGTTTAGTTTTTTAGCTAATTTGTAACAAGGTGCATTCACGTATGAAACCACAGGTCTGATAGGAACATGATCTTTGTGGATTTTAGGTAGACCGTATAATACTGGAGCCTGGGGGTTCATAGGTATTAAATCAGATCTATGTGGTGAATTATTTGCTAATAAATACGTAGAACTTTTTATGGCTTGTTTTAGTTCAGCTACGCATTTTTTGGTTGGATCGTAATTAAGTTGTTGAAAATCGTCTGATTTAATAATGTCGTCCACTTTGTTGTTATATGCGGTCCGATCTAAAATGACTATGGTGTTCCCTTTATCTGCTTTTGTGACCACCAGATCATTATCCGTTATTCTGTTTTTAATTGTTCTCATAATGTGGTGTTCCGTACGCTGTTGGCTGTCGATACTAGAGTCATTGGAAACTAATTGTTGAGCTACTAAACTTTTTACGATATTGTTTTGTTTGTTGCGAACTAGTGCAACTTCAGAATCCACCGCTAAAGTTTCTATTGAAGATTTTGTATTGCGTGGCGCTAGATTATATTTTGGTCCTTTTTCCAAGAGGGTCATTTCTTGTGCTGGGAACTGAATATTTGAAAGGTTTTTGACTCGCGGGTAGAAGGAATGTTTATCATAATTTTGTGGATAAGCAGTATTTATATGTTTATTTTGCTGTGATCTAAGTTGGTCCAGTTTTCTCTTTTGTTTCAAAAACTTATGGTTAGTTATCTTAAATGCTAAATCGCGAGCTTTTTTATCTATGTAATCAAATTCAATGTTGTGTAACTTAAACGATAGCTCTGAGTGTAATATTTTAAGGTGTGACTTTAAATTATCTCTAATTGAAAACCAATGCCGAGATTCTTCATTTAACCAAATTTTTTGAGCTTTTTCAATGGCTATATTTGCTGATTTACTATTTGAGCGAGTTCGTAGGTAAATATATTTGGAATAATATTAAAATGTTTACATTGCTGATTAAACCAAACGTTCTGTACCGCCATTCGATGTAATTTAGTGAGTTTGATGTATAACTTCACCTGATCGGCTAAGCTTGCCGTCTTTAAGTACTCTATTGTAGCAGGTGTTATTTTGCGGAAGTCCATTGTATTACAAAGGATATTGTTTTTTGCTGATTCCGCGCAGTTCATGATGACTTGTCCAACAAGCAGACAAGGTCGACACGTGTTTCGTCTCTCAGCGAGACATCTTCAGGATTTGTTGCCTCGGTGACTCACCAGCGGCTGGCTTGCGGCGCCTTGCACGCTTGTATTTATAGGCCGAGGGGCTTGGTCCCTCCTCTCGGTAGGCGGGGCTACCGACCATTGGGCAACTGTTTGTTGGGCAACTTACACATTCGCCTATTATACAAACAGTTGCCCAATGGTCGGTAGCCCCGCCTACCGAGAGGAGGGACCAAGCCCCTCGGCCTATAAATACAAGCGTGCAAGGCGCCGCAAGCCAGCCGCTGGTGAGTCACCGAGGCAACAAATCCTGAAGATGTCTCGCTGAGAGACGAAACACGTGTCGACCTTGTCTGCTTGTTGGACAAGTCATCATGAACTGCGCGGAATCAGCAAAAAACAATATCCTTTGTAATACAATGGACTTCCGCAAAATAACACCTGCTACAATAGAGTACTTAAAGACGGCAAGCTTAGCCGATCAGGTGAAGTTATACATCAAACTCACTAAATTACATCGAATGGCGGTACAGAACGTTTGGTTTAATCAGCAATGTAAACATTTTAATATTATTCCAAATTATATTTACCTACGAACTCGCTCAAATAGTAAATCAGCAAATATAGCCATTGAAAAAGCTCAAAAAATTTGGTTAAATGAAGAATCTCGGCATTGGTTTTCAATTAGAGATAATTTAAAGTCACACCTTAAAATATTACACTCAGAGCTATCGTTTAAGTTACACAACATTGAATTTGATTACATAGATAAAAAAGCTCGCGATTTAGCATTTAAGATAACTAACCATAAGTTTTTGAAACAAAAGAGAAAACTGGACCAACTTAGATCACAGCAAAATAAACATATAAATACTGCTTATCCACAAAATTATGATAAACATTCCTTCTACCCGCGAGTCAAAAACCTTTCAAATATTCAGTTCCCAGCACAAGAAATGACCCTCTTGGAAAAAGGACCAAAATATAATCTAGCGCCACGCAATACAAAATCTTCAATAGAAACTTTAGCGGTGGATTCTGAAGTTGCACTAGTTCGCAACAAACAAAACAATATCGTAAAAAGTTTAGTAGCTCAACAATTAGTTTCCAATGACTCTAGTATCGACAGCCAACAGCGTACGGAACACCACATTATGAGAACAATTAAAAACAGAATAACGGATAATGATCTGGTGGTCACAAAAGCAGATAAAGGGAACACCATAGTCATTTTAGATCGGACCGCATATAACAACAAAGTGGACGACATTATTAAATCAGACGATTTTCAACAACTTAATTACGATCCAACCAAAAAATGCGTAGCTGAACTAAAACAAGCCATAAAAAGTTCTACGTATTTATTAGCAAATAATTCACCACATAGATCTGATTTAATACCTATGAACCCCCAGGCTCCAGTATTATACGGTCTACCTAAAATCCACAAAGATCATGTTCCTATCAGACCTGTGGTTTCATACGTGAATGCACCTTGTTACAAATTAGCTAAAAAACTAAACCATATCATTAAACAAAAGGCCTGTTTTCAACTACAATACAGCTTAAAAAATAGTCTTCAACTCATTGAACACATTCGAGATCTCGAGGTTCCCAACAACGCCAGACTATTCTCACTAGACGTTGAAAGCCTGTTCACAAATGTACCTTATAAAGAGTGTATGAATATATTAAAGGACTCATTAAATAAACAACACATACATCCCACTGAGCTAGACGATTTACTTAAATTAACTAACCTATGTATGAATCAAAATTACTTTAAATTTAATAACAAATTTTACAAACAAAAAGAAGGACTTGCTATGGGGTCTCCGTTAAGCCCCTTAATGGCTGATATCTTTATGGACGACTTTGAAAATAGACATGTCATCGGAGATCCAAATTTACTATATTACTACAGATATGTTGATGATGTTCTTATCTGTTGGAAAGGCTCAGATCAGGAATTGCATAATTTTTTAAATAAAATCAATAACTTACACCATAAAATTAAATTTAAACTAGAGAGCGAAAGTAATGGCAGCATCAATTTTCTAGATTTAACTATTTCAAGAATCCAAGGAAGACATCGATTTCAAATTTATAGAAAACCTTCTCAGACTGATGTTGCAATCCCAATTTCATCATGTCATCCTTGGCAACACAAATTAGCTGCATTCAAATGTTACGTCCATAGATTACTCGAAATCCCATTAGACAAAGACAGTTATAAAAAAGAATTAGAAACAATCTACCACATTGCAATTTCTAATGGTTACACTACAAAATTGATTGACAAATTAATTAATAAAAAACAAAATTCCTTAATACGGAAACAATTATACTCCGCTTCATGTAATACTGAACCCTTCAAATGTACAGCTAGTATAACGTATTATGGTAAAGTCACAGATAAAGTTGTTAATATTTTACATAAAAATAATATTCAGGTAGCCTTTAAAACCGATAACAACATCCGTCGCATATTCAACGCAAAAGAAAAGTATAATTTAACAAAAAAATCTGGCATTTACAAACTAACGTGCGAAGAATGCAACGGAGTTTACGTAGGACAAACGGGTAGAAATTTTGAAACAAGATACAAAGAACATACGGCAGCCTATAAAAATAAACATCCGGAGCGATCTCATTTCGCTAAACACCTGTTGGATACAGATCACCACCTAGTAGACAACCATACTTATAAAGTGCTTCATACTTGTGAAAAAGGACATATTATGAATATTCGGGAACAATTAGAAATCTACAAACATAAAAATATACCTAATATTACATTGCTGAACGAACAAACAAATCTTACACATTCGCCTATTATACAAACAGTTGCCCAATGGTCGGTAGCCCCGCCTACCGAGAGGAGGGACCAAGCCCCTCGGCCTATAAATACAAGCGTGCAAGGCGCCGCAAGCCAGCCGCTGGTGAGTCACCGAGGCAACAAATCCTGAAGATGTCTCGCTGAGAGACGAAACACGTGTCGACCTTGTCTGCTTGTTGGACAAGTCATCATGAACTGCGCGGAATCAGCAAAAAACAATATCCTTTGTAATAGTAGAACTCTTGTTGATGGAGTAATCATTTCCCATCATTGCTTTTTGAGGATATTGTCAGGGCCATAGTTTATAGTGGCCACCAATATAATTTTAAGTCAATTGCTCAGTAATTTCTGGTATTGAATAGTTATGTACAAGGAAACTAAAAATCTTACGTAACGAGGTCGAAGCCTATTCTGCATCACAAATTTCGCAGCATCTGTCAGCATAGCTTCAACTACACGTCGACCCTAATGTTCATACGTACAGAAATTACGTGCATTTATTAGGGAGTAGAAATGATACACCCTGGAACACGTCGTTATACGAATCACGCACGTACACTGATTAAAAATGAAAAATGTGGGCGAAAGGGTTGTTTGCCGACGTCCCAGCATATTTGTTCATTAAATACACTCGTGCTAATATTCTAGGGAGATTGCCTAAATGGATATGGATAAGAATGGATAAAATAAAAAGAAATAAAATCCACGTAAGTGTGTAATATATTAATATTACACAATAACAGTGTGTGTGTGTGTGTGTGTGTGTGAAAATTTAGAGTAAAAATTTATGATGATAAATATAGATGGTACCGCTATGGTTTTGCATTTGCTATCTAATCAATAGTTCCAGGGTCCCTCCATATTGTTCCCGGAAGTAGCTTGGCGTTCCCGGGGGCTCCCTACATGCCTGAGGAAGGCCATCCCTGAGGTTTTTAGTGGGTAGCCCTCCCCCTTCTAGGGAGGAGAGCCCCACATAACCGCCGGATTGCCACAGCCGGGGTATGCAACTTAATGCATTTTCCTCAGGGGGAACAAAAAAAAAAGTAGTAGTAGTAATTGTGAGCACATGAAGAAATGCATACAAGTGCATACTACACTTCATGTATTACTTTATTATGTACTCACACCACAGAAATCTCATATTTCAAGTGGGTAGGTCTTTGAAATGATAATGTTAATTGTTGGAAGCATGGCCAAGTCAGAGGATATTCCCCTGAACAAAATTTTAAATAAAATGAAAAATTTTATAATCTTAGTTTCATTTAATATGCTAGGTTATTTAGGAAAAAATAATGCTTATGAGTAGCCCTTTCAAACGCTATTATAAAATACATGTAAATTTTTCTATCACATTTGGCGGGTTCGATTCCCGGTTGAGGTAGGCGATTTTCAAAAATCTATGAATGCAGTTCTACTTATTATTAAAAATAAAACGATGTCTTCTTTTAGTAAAATATTCTACGTTCAATATTTAATATACTTTCCCTCCGTGTGGCATGGCCGTGGGACGCCCTGTATATATATTTCAATTGAATGAATTATTATAGACACTTTTGAACCAGAGAATTAAACTTGCAACCACTCACAAAATAAGTGTTTTGTCGCTCTACGTGTTAATGGAAAATAACCGGAAGTATGCCTTACTGCGTCCAAAATGGCGCTTTCAACATCTTATTATGTGGTCACACGCAACATAACCATAAACGGGATGGCGCTGATAAACAATCAATCAATTATACACTCTATTCAAATAATTAAAAGAGATATTCTCGAAAACATCTGGTATCGTTAAAGGAGATAATTTTTTTAGGCCCACTAGAAAACGACAACGTTTATTGATATTGCTGAACTCTAAAATATCAATTTATTATTAAAAGCAATTGCACGATATTATGAGTAAAAATGAAACGGGAATAATAAAATCAATTAATTAAACTTAGTAATGACTTTTGACATTTGAAGTAAAGGAACTAACGTTTTTTAAATCAAAATGAAAGATGATTTAATATTATATAAATAATATATAAATATAATAATAGATAAAGGATAGTGTATTATTTCTTTTTTATTTTATTTAAAAGTATTGAACTCTCAATAGTTATTTTAATACTATTTTAGATTATTTTAACTATTAGTTCGTCAGTCCAGTATCGTCGTGAAACGGAACGTGTATCATTTTTGACAGCGACAGAATGGTACCTACACTGACATCCAGCTAGGTAGCGTATTTCGGATGTTTGGTAGTGGCCAAAGAAGATTGTATTTTTCAATAATAAAAAAAGTGTTAAATAGCATTTACGTAAAAAGCAATTTGAATACAAATCAAAATAAAGCTACTAACTACTAAGAATTTTTAGGTTATTTAATCTTCATATTTTAATTGATTTCTCAATATTCCCGTTAGATAAAAACAAACTAATGTTCCTTATAATATCTAGGGTTAATAAGAAATTATTTAACGTATGTCTCATTAATAAACTTAACATTTTGTGTAATTATCTCCTTCAGGTCGACTTTATTTTATTAATATATAATGAGCCTACCTTCACTATGCTATGCCTTAGTCGACCATTTATAATTTACGAGCAAGGGATTCTCTTAGAGATTTGTTTAGAGATTCATATAGTGACTAGCGGGCCAGTATATTAATGAAAATTTGCTTTATGTGTACAAAAATTGTAACACATTTCATACAAATTTTCAAATGGATAATTTAAACACAATAAATAAAAATAAACTTGCCGTTCCAAAGTACAGGCTACAAAAAACTATGTTCGTTTATGGGCAAATGTATAAATTTTTATAACAAGATTTTACATAGTGTAGCTGAATTGCTTCTTCATAAGTTCAAGGTACATGTTAAAAAGACGCCAATGAGTAAGGGTAATTAAAAAGTCAATGATTTACATTCTAAAGTGTAAATATTTGTTCTACTAAATTGTAAACACATATGTATGTACATTGTATGAGAACGACATAATTTATTGTAAATGTATATAATACTTTTGATAAGGTTGATAAGTTTCTTGCGCTCATTCTTCTTATCAGCTAAATAATAGGTACGTCCTGAATGGGTGGGAGGGAAACAAAATTTGGATGATTCAAAAGAGTTTTGTGCAATTTTCCGCTTACTGACAAGCGGAAAATTGCACAAAACTACGATTTCTAAGATAAAAACTAAGAACTTTCTGTTAGAATCAAAAATACCCAACAATTCACACACTCAAACACACACATATCTACGCACATCAATATAAACACTTATACACGTATGTATTGAAGTCTAGCACGTATGCTCGCATTGTTCTCTGGCCGTCAGTCTATTAAACATTTCATCTTATTTTTAAAGCTCTTATCTTGTATATATAGAAATTGCGTAAAATTAATAATCTTGCATCAGATCTTGAAGAAATACTGACGATAGACTGCCACTTGCTTGAGAACATTAAGTCTGGCTTTGGATTTTTGCGTACTAAATACAACTTTAGAGCGCTCACTTTCAATGTTCGCAGCATACAGTATAATTTCGATGCCTTCCTAGTTACTCTAAAACGATCAAAAATTGAGTTCGATCTAATAGTTTTAACGGAATGTTGGCTGAATAAAAACACAATAGTGCCACAATTACCGGGTTACAATGCTTTTAATAGAGTAAAATTTATCAGTAAAAGTGGTGGAGTTGTAGTCTACGTCAAGGATACGTAGAATATCCAGGTAGAAGAGTCATCTTGCGAGTATTGCAATTGCTTGGAAATTAACTTTGGAACTGACCTTACCGCTCTTGCAATATATCGTTCTCCTTCGTTCGCAAACCTTAACAATTTTATTTTATCTCTGGATAGCACCCTGAACAAACTTCGTAATAAAAAAAACATTATTCTTACCGGTGTTATTAACATCGACTTGTGTGAGGATCCCATGAGCAACCATTGTAGTGTCTCGACCATGCCTTTATAAAAGACCCAAGAAACGCTTTGGGGTTTGTTTGTGCCTCTGACCTGACAGTCAGATATTTGTATTGTAGCAATGTCGTTACGACAACCAAAACCACCAAAGATGCTCACACCATAGGACGGACTACAACGCAGTAATTGTTGACCTCAACAAAGCAGATTGGAGTAGTGTTATCGACAGTCTTGACGCCAATGAGGCGGAAAATATTTTTAATAACACAATTGAAGCAGCGATTAGCAACAACACAAACGAGGTAGTAATCACTCATTCCAAATTTACTTTTAAGCCCTGGATCATCCCTGGGCTTTTAATGTGTCAGAAACATAGGGACAAGCTCCACTTAAAAGCCAAAAAATACCCTTCAAACGATGTTATCCAATTAACGTAAAAAAGATATCGCAACTTTTTTAATAAAGTCTTGCGCAAGCTGAAATCCGATTACGAAACTCAGATGCTATTAAATAACAGAAACAATCCTAAAAAGCTCTGGAACAAAATCAAAGACATCTGAAATATAAGTAAAATACGAGAGCAGCCAATAAGCTTATTAAAAACTAAAGAAGACGGGGTCTCTTCTTTGAATCACTGCAACAAATATTTTGCAAATATTGGGAAAATCTTAGCCAATGAAGCCTTGGCTGTCAACTACACGAGAGTCCCTTGCAGCCACAACCAGAATAGCCACACAGGTACTAAACTCATTCTTCTTGACCCCAACAGACGAGTATGAAGTGAATAAGCTTATTTGTGACCAAAAACCAGATAGCTCTGCTGGAATAGATAAATGTACGCCCACCCTGTTGAAACAAATAAAAAATATCATTTTAAAGCCTCTGACACACATTTATATATTAGCACGACAATAGTTCTCCCCATTCACAAATTACAATTACAAATTTACAAGGCAGCTAAAAGGGGTCAAGTACAGGTGACTGAGTGGCTACAACGAAACCTGCTTACGCTTGACTTGCGACAAGACTAAGTATTTGGGCTTCCATAAGACCCGTGCTTCCCAACCACCATCATCAGCGAATCTCAGGTTGCATAACTGTGGGCCCGGAAACAAAACTTACCTTTCATGCAACTGCCACCCAAAAGACCGCGCAATAAATGTGAAATACTTAGGAGCTACAATCGACCAAAACCTGAACTACAAAAGCCAGATATCAAGTCTGGCCAGTAGAATCCGTAAAACAGCTTACATATTGAAATGCTTACGACACTCAGTGCCCATAAATACTCTCACTCTAGTTTATAAAGCAATTTGTCAATCCCTACTTATTTATTGCATAAGGGTGTGGGGTGGTACAGCTAAGACAACTATGATAGAACTAGAGAGAGCCCAAAGGTCGGTGCTAAAGATCATGCTACACAAACCGTTTAGCTCTAGCTACCGATCAACTGTATAGAGAGACCAAGGTCCTGCTAGTTAGGCAGCTTTTCATAGCGAGAGGAGTAATGTTGACACATAGCATTGCTGTGGCTTCTTCGGACTATGATAAGCGAATTACGCAACGTGTTTACAAAATTCCAGCTCGCCAGCTCAGACCATCTTTACTAGACGTCACCCCTTATATCTCTTACCACGACTCTGTAACAAAGTATGTCGCGAATTAGATCTTAAGGGACTTAAGATCCGCCATTTAAGGAAGGTTCTGGAGCCCTGGCTAATGGCTCTAAATTACACTGAAACAGAAAACCTGCTGGCAAACTGACGCATGCTGCAACGCGCGCGATTCCATACAATACAGGCAATCATATACAACTATACAAACACATACATATACTCACACAGATCCGTATTCTCACTCACACACACAAAAGCACGACCGCAAACACACATCACATTATTTCTTACCGTCACCTCAGATTTTTATACTTAAAGCTGCATTATTTTTAATGTTTATTTTGTTATTAATTGAATTTAAATTGCTTGATTTGTATATTTCCCTCACATATTTTTTCTAAAAAATGTTTTTATATCGAGTTGTCAAAATATATACTTACCTAGTTTAGTTCGCTCGAGCTGTGGATAATATTGTTGTATTTTAGTAACCGTGATGTGAACTCTACGATACAAGCTAAGCTTGGTGTAGAGTTCGCTAGTTATAAGTTTTATGTCTGTAAACATCTCATTATTGTAATTATTAAATTGTAATTGTAATTACATAAAATTAACGAATAAATAGATAAGCCTCACAAATATTAGACAAAACTATCCTTTATTGCCTTAACGACTATAAAGCTGTTTATTGCTTAAAACTTTGTGTTAATAGCAAAATTTAGCTCTTAGCAAACTAACTTTCAAGTGCTAAGTCGATTCAGACGTGCTGAAGGAAACTCATTGGAAGTTTTAAAAGTGCAGGGACAAACTGCTGTTATATTTCCGCCCGAGTTTCCGTTCTAGAACTGTCTGGAGTAATAAATCGTCGTTCTAAGTACTGACTACGGCTGGTTTTGAACAACATAAATTTCGGTATTTTCTTGTATATAATAGCTTTGATGGTTTTTTTATGTCGACCTATTCGATTTGAAAGGTTACTTTCTAAATTTGTTTGCAACTTATTAGCTATTTCGTTCGAGAGCTTTCCCTGCGTTGTACTTCAAAATCTACATTTTCAAAGCTCTATGGACGTTGGTAGCATTGACGCCTCGGCACTGATCTTCGAATATCCGGGTTCAATGTTTATATAAAATTTTTAATTTTATATGTAAAATAATATATACATACATACATACACTTACGCCTTTTTCCCACGGGGGTAGGCAGAGATTACGTCTTTCCACTTGCTACGGTCTTTACATATCTCTTTCGCTTCATCTACTTTCATAACATTCCTCATACATGCTCGACGATTGCGGGTACTTCTGACCTGGCCTTTTTTGAGGACACTTTCGATTTGTTCGAAATATGTTCGTCTAGGTCTTCCTCATCCCGTATCTCCACTCACTCCAGCTTCATAAATCATTTTGGTCAGTCTACTTTCATCCATCCGTTCCACATGCCCAAACCATCCAAGCATCCCTTTCTCTATTCTTGTCACGATATCCTCTTTCAAACCACATTTCTTTCTAATCACTTCATTATACAATCTGTCACTCAGTTTTACTCCTGCCATACTCAGCAAAGCTCTCATTTCTACTGCATTTATTCTGCTTTCATGTCGTTTCTCCCATACCCAACTTTCACTTCCGTCCATTAATGTTGGGACCAGCACGCCCTCATAAAATAATAAAGTAATAAATAAAATAAAATAAATATTTCTTACACTTACCGCAATTACCCGAGCACAAAGTAAGCCCTGTAAGGCTTGTGTTATGGGATCTAGGGTATCGGATAGACATACATATATAACAACCATTGGCATGACTCAGGCGCAAGTGCTCGTAAGTCCTATAATCGTAAGCTCGTGAACTATAACCTGTGTTTATAAGTTTTGTGAACATTATGTCCAATTAACTGTTTTACAATAAACATTCGTTTTCAATAAACAACCACGAAACATTTACTAAAAGCGTCATTAAAGCGTGTTTGAATGATCGGAGTAACAACAAGTTTCTAAAAGAAACAAACTTTCAACTCCGAATAATTTGTGTTGTGGTAAGTGCCGCTGATGTTATAAAATAACATTTATTTGTAACCTTTAAATTACTGGAGACCTATTTTTGAATTACGAATGCGACTTCGAAATCACCGATGTGACTAATAAATCACCGATTTTCAATAATTCTTATTTTTGAATATCACTGATGTGACTACCTTAGTCACAGGTGTGATTTCATTACGAGTGATAATGTGAATACTAGAAACAAAAATAAACTTGCCGTTCCAATGTTCAGACTCCATAAAACTAGCTGTTCGTTCTTGGGGAAATGTATATCTATGTTTAACAAGCTTCCGCAAAGTGTCATTGATTTGCCTTTATATAAATTTAAAATCCATATCAAAAATACACTCATGAGTAAAGGTTATTATAAAGTAAGTGACTATCTAAATGATCACAGTATTTGGGAATAGGGACACTATTCATAGAGCCATGTTTGGTAACAACATTATTTATAATATTGTATTATTTTATATGTGTATGTAAACATACATACGACTGTAATCGTATTAGGTAGGATTGTATCTTATACTATATTGTATTTTTATATTATATTATTATAATTATTAACATTGAAAAGAGGAGATAAAAAATAGACCTTCAGAGTTTCTTGCCTGTTCTTCTCGAGAAGGCTCTCCCAATTTCCGAACAGGTGTCGAGTCAATATATTTTTTCTTTTTTTTTCTTTATTCGTACGTACGGACAAGGTTTTTGTTTTTTTTTTTTGTTTAAGCTTTTTTTTTGTTTTGTTTGTTGACGTCAATAAGTGCCTGTAAAGGTCTATGTTGAATAAATATTATTTTGATTTTGATTTTTGATTTTTGATTTGAGTGCCCTCACCCAATCGTAATCAAGTCATACTTGTGGAAATGTTATCTGTGTTTTGTTTGATTTTTCAGTCTATATATATATATATATATACTATATATTATACTATATATTATACTATATATAAGTATATATGAATGTAGCTTTATATGCTACTCTACTATGCTACTACTGGATAATCGGATGCATATTTACCTAAGGTTAGTTTACGACAAAGTACAGAAACGGCTTTTTATTGTTTTGTTAAATAGTTTTACTAAAACAGTAATCAATTAAATAATTGAATGAAAAAACAGAAATGGTGAAAAAATTTTATTTAACAAAACAAAAAAAAAGCGGATTTCATACTTTGTCTTAAACTAACTTTAGGTAAATATACATCCGATTATCCGATCTCTAGTTATCACTGAGTAACATAAGCTATATTTAATATCAGATTACTATAGAAATCTTTAGAATTTTATTAAAACCAACCGAAGGTGTAAAAAAATTTGCTGCGAAGAGTAATATCTACCCGTGAGAAGTCGAGACGGGCCGTTATTATTAATAAACCAATAAAAGAAAGAAAACATAACACAGAACATAAAAGCGACTAGCTAAAACTAATAAGCAAGAGTAAAATAACATAAGCCAGTCGCACAGTATATCACTTAGACGAACAAGTCTCGGAAGCGACGCAAGAATTAATTATTGTAATGAAGATTATACGCGTATTGGAGTTTCTATAATAAAAGACAGATCTTCCGAATGTGGGGCCGAGGCCTGGATCTGAGGAACGCTTCATTTGCATATAAATAGCACGGAGCCTGGTCGAGTGTGCCTCGACGCTGAGAGGGTAGCTCGCTTTTATATAGAACGTGAGCAAGGGCGGTTGAATTGTGCGAGAAAAAAGTTATCAATAACTGTTTTTCTTTTTATACATACTTTATTGTTAACAACATATCGCACTAATAATACAATAGTGTATCAACTCAAAATCGAACATTTTTCAGAATCAACAAAAAACTTATTACTCACTTCATGTAATAGTTACAAATTGAATAACTGTCACATAAGTTTTTTAATTTATCCTTATTCTGTTTTTGCACTAATTGAACGACGGTCTTGATCACGCGTGAGGAATCAAATTTTGCGTGTGTTTATAGTAATATGTCAAGTACGACGTTTTGAGTTGATACACTATTGTATTATTAGTGCGATATAAGTGTTAACAGGTGACTTATCTTTTGGAGGTTTTTTACCAGTCCACTGAATGTGCGCGGATACATTCGCGAGAATGATCATTTGGTTACTTTTTAGGGAGACGTAGCCGAATGGAAAAAAACGGAACCCTTATGGATTCGTCATGTCTGTCCGTCCGTCTGTCCGTCCGTATATCACAGCCACTTTTTTCTCCAACTATAAGAGCTATACTGTGGAAACTTGGTAAGTAGAGGTATTTGGTGTTCCCGGAAGTAGCTTGGTGTTCCCGGGGGCTCCCTGCATGCCTGAAGAAGGCCATCCCTGAGGTTTTTAGTGGGTAGGCCTCCTCTTTCTGGGGAGGAGAGCCCTACATAACCGCCGGCTCGCCACAGCCGGGGTATGCAACTGAATGCATTTTCCTCTGGGGGAACGAAAAAAAAGAGGTATTTGGTGAACCTCATCAAGATTTTTATACAAAAATAGAAAAAAAAAACAATAATTTTTTGAGGTTCCCCATACTTAGAACTGAAATTACAAAGGATATTGATTACGTTTGCTGATTCCGCGCAGTTGATGATGACTTTTCCAACAAGCAGACAAGGTCGACACGTGTTTCGTCTCTCAGCGAGACATCTTCAGGATCTGTTGCCCGCTCGGTGTCTCACTAGCGGCTCGTGCTTGTTGGACAAGTCATCATCAACTGCGCGGAATCAGCAAACGTAATCAATATCCTTTGTAATACAATGGGCTTCCGCAAAATAACACCTGCTACAATAGAGTACTTAGAACTGAAACTCAATTTTTTTTCATCAAACCCATACGGCCGTTGAAGGGTAGCACCACGTGTTCCAAGTGGCGATTTTTCATCGTCAATGGGTAGCGGTTCTGGCGACAGGTTGGACAACGACAAAGTTTACTATAATAATAACGAAATTGCAATAAGGAACCTTAGAGTTCGCACAACTTTGTTATATTTCATTACTTTTCATAGATAAACTAGCAGCGCCATCGAGACTTGGCTAGTTTTTTACAGAACGTTTTTGGTGGGATTCCATTAAGTGTGATCATTTAAAAAATCTCCATAACAGATTGTAGTTTAAAATACTATTTTTAAAATTTTATCAAATTATCACAAAATTTAAAATACAATTAGATATTGCAAAGTCTTTAAGTGATAGTGGATCGGATTATTACCATTAATTCTTAATTATTACGCATTTATATTATCATCGCTAATTGAAATAGGTACATTGATTTTGGGTCATTGAACTCGAACGTACAGATTAATAGTGTTTTTTATACATTACTAGCGACCCGCCCCGGCTTCGCACGGGTGCAGTGAAAAAATGGTTATGGTGGGTTATCCCTAAGAGATAGACATATACCATCGCGGACTTTTTTGTGGATTTTTGTAAGTTGTACAATACTGTAGTACATTATTTTGGTCTATCTCGTAGGGTTCAGCCAGCGTTTGCAATATAAGCGCAAAAAAACGTGCTTATTTACGACATCACATTAGAAACCTTTAAATTTATCAGTGTTTCTCTACTATATTATGCATTTATTATACATACAAACCTTCCTTAAGAATCACTCTATCTATTAAAAAAAACCGCGTCAAAATCCGTTGCGTAGTTTTAAAGATCTAAGCATACATACGGACATACAGCGAAAGCGACTTTGTTTTATACTATGTATTGATTATAGAATGAAGCAACTAATAATACAAGTACATTCTTAACTTCATTTCTAAAGAGAATTTAATTATCACTTTGCATCCGTGTTAGTAACATTGTTTTGTGTATTACTTAAGATATAATCTTTATCGGATAAATCAGAAAAGTTGCTTCATTTTAACCAATAATAACGGCACTAAACCCCAATGTAAACACTTATATAGAATGTCAATTTTTGTGTCTTTTGCTGTGGCTATAATTAAAATGCATGTTGTGTATTTTATAATAATTTTGTTCAATTCGATTTAATTTATGTACATGTTTATAAAACAACATTTAATGTAATAATCCCTATATAAAAAACTACTAAATGGATTTTTAGGAAACTTTACAATACTATAGCTTATACATCAGAATAGGCTACAATTTATAAAGATGCTAGCTTTCTGCCCGCGGCTTTGCCCGCGTGGATTTCGGGATTGGGTCTATAGAGGGTTTAGGGTCATAGCTTTTGCCCACGCGGCTACATATTCGCGGAAGTCGTACAAAATATATTGGACATTTTTATAGGTAGTTAAAAATAAATAATCTTTTAGTATAATTTCTAAAACTAAATTTTGTATAAAAAATACGGTGTATTAAATAATGAAATGTGTTATAGTTGTGGGTCACAGCTACAACGTGCGATCCCCGAATGCCAATAAGGCTGAAGAGGAAAATTTACAAATCGATCATCCGACCTGTCGTCATGTGTGGAAGTGAATGCTGGGCCGTCAACAAGAAGGATGAAAATAGATTGCATACGAATGAAATGAGAATGTTACCATGGATGTGTGGTGTGACAAGGATGGATAAGATAAGGAATGAGTATATAAGAGGAAGCCTGAATGTAGCGCCAGTGGTAGAAAAAGTGAGAGGAAGTAGATTAGCATGGTTTCAACATGTGATGCGGAGGGATGAAAGTCATGTCACAAAACGAATATTGAATATGCAGCAAAAGAAGAGGTTTTTTGTTATGGCAGTACCGGCTATTGCCGACAGAAAATAACAAACTAATTTTTGAGAATTACTCAAGAAGATATAAAAAAATTTTAAAGCTCACGCAAAAAGCCCAAAACGAATATTACATTGGAAAATCTAGGAATAAATCACAAGCAACATGGAAAGTTATTAACAAATATAATAATAATGTGCCGAAAGAAAATATTACTAGTATTTTAAGTAACAACATAGAAATAACTAACGCTGTTGATATAGCAAATACATTCAATGACTTCTTTATTGATTCTGTTCAAAGTAACTTCTCTCATAAATCCCAATTATGTTGTATTAATAACAGTCAATCTAATTCTATGTTTATCACTCCCACCACAACATTTGACATTTTGAAAATTATTAATTCTCTAAAAAACACAAACAGTGTCGGCTATGATGATGTTTCCACGAGAATATTAAAACAAGCAGCGAACATTATAGCACCAGTCTTATGTTACATTATAAACTTGTGTATGGAAAAAGGAATATTTCCAGATAGGCTAAAATTGACAATTATCAAACCGCTGTTTAAAAAAGGTAACAAAAAGCTTGCTAAAGATTACCGCCCTATCGCACTAATATCTACGTTTGCGAAAATTATTGAAAATGTTATCTATAAAAAACTTAATGAATACTTTGAAAAAAATAATTTATTTTCAAAGAATCAATATGGCTTTCGTCAAAATAAGTCAATAAATATGGCAATATACGAATTTTTAGAAAATGTTACTTCAAATGTTAATAACAAGAAACCGACCATAGCTATGTATATGGATATGTCTAAGGCCTTTGACAATGTACACCATAAAACATTGCTCAATAAACTTGAATCGTACGGTATAAGAGGTAACGCTTTAAGATTGTTTGAATCTTACTTAAGCAATAGGCGACAGATAACTCATATAAACAGAACAAATCCTATAACTGCTATCAACAAAAATTATGCATCAAATGAAAGACTGGTACATAATGGCGTCCCGCAAGGAAGTGTACTAGGCCCACTTCTATTTATTATATATATAAATGACCTGCCGGGTATAACTAGTCATCCTATGACTATGTTTGCTGACGATTGTACAATTTTATTAAATATGAATAATTTTGATAATTCAGAACAAGAAATAAACAATTTATTAAAATCTTTAATTGACTGGTTGACATTAAATAATTTGACAATTAATTTAACAAAAACATTTATAATGAATTTTAAACAAAGAAATAATCATCCTCTAGACTTAGATATTAATTATTTGGGCAAACCAGTCAAAGAAATCGAATTTACTAAATTTTTAGGTTTAACTGTAGATAAAAATTTAACTTGGAAATATCACATTAGTTCATTGATACTGAAGTTAAATCAATTTTCTTATGCACTATACAAATTAAGAAACGTTGCTAATATAAAAACATTGCTATCAGCTTACCACGGATATGTAGCATCAACCTTAAGATACGGCATAATATTCTGGGGCAACAGTAATGACAAGCACAGTATCTTTAAAGCGCAGAAAAGATGTATAAGATCTATGTTTGGTCTAATGCAAGATGAGTCTTGTGAACCGTATTTTCGACAATATAAAATACTTACTGTACCATCGTTGTATATAAGTGAAATTGCCAATTTTGTTAGGAAAAATCCGACCTGTTTTGAAACATGTCCAATCGGATCCCGTCGTGAAGGTAAACTTAAAGTTACACAAATGCGTAGGGCACTTCTTCATAGGATAAGTGTGAGCTGTATGGCGCCTACTATTTATAATAAAATTCCGCAGTATATAAGAAATATTATCAACTTCCGCAAATTTAAAACTGAACTCAAAGGCTTTCTTGCTAAAAAAGTTTATTATGACATAAATTTATTTTTAAATGATAACATGAGTGACGTATAGAAATTGAATGTATATAATTTTTATTGTAAATAGTTGTATGTATTATAATCATTTTGTTCTATTTGAATTGACATGACAAATATTTTGTGCTAATGACATTTGAATTTATTTCCAGATTTGTTTTTTGTGATAATAAATATGATTGACATGTAGAAATTTAATTTGTATAACATATATTTAATTAGTTGTAGTTGTTATTTTGTAATTGTAATTGACACGACATTTTTCCAATTTGTATTATAATATTTACTGATTATGTTATAAATATGATAATAATATGATTATAATAATTTTCAGGTTTATATAGTGAATATTGTTATTTGTTATTATGCATTTATTAATTTAAATTGAAAATATCAAATAAAAAGTTTTTATGTCAGTTTAATTTTAGAATAATGCTATATAAATCACTACATTTGTTCATATGCCACAAGGTGAATCATGGTTGTAACTATTTTTAATTATTATTTAACACCCTGTAATACCCATGTTTATGAACCAATAAATGAATTGAATTGAATTGAAAGTGGAGGGAAACACGGGCAGAAGAAGGCCGAATAAAAGATGGATTGATTGTGTGAAGAATGATATAAGAATGAAAGGAGTAAGCATGGAAATGACGACTGATAGAGAGGAATGGAAGAAAAAGATCTATTTGCGCCGACCCCAGATAATGGGGAATGGGCAAGATGATGATGAGGATGATGATAAGTAATGAAATGTATTAATACCTTAAATATTTATATTAAATGAATTTGTTGCTGAAGATTGTACATTAGGACGCGTTCCCGTAATGATTTTCCATGCATGTACATATATTGATTTTATTTAAAACTAGCTTATGCCCGCGGCTTCACCCGCGTACTAATCGTATTTTTCAACCGTCTACATAAAGGGGCTTCTCAGTGTGACCCGTATGTTTTATGTACGTATGTAAGTATGTATGTCTTAAATCGATGCCATTTTCGTAATGAACGTCCCAAAAACATATAAACGTTACCCATATTGATAGTTAGACATTTCAACTCCATTTCACCCCGACAGGGGAGATGTTATTTCACGTCCGCCACGTTGGATTTTAAAATCATTGTTGTTTTCGTAATCAGCGACCCGATAAACCATAGAAACAATACCCATTGTCGATTTTCAGACTTTGACACCCCATTTCCCCCTTTTAGGGGTTGAATTTTCAAAAATCCTGAAAGACGTGTTTACTCATTTATTGTTAGGAGTACTCCTGCGAAGTTTCGAATAAAATATTCAAACAAATCTTGTTTCTCCATACAAACTTTGGACCCCCATTTCACCCCCTTAAGGGATGAATTTTGAAAAATCCTTCCTTAGTGCACCCCTACACCTTATAAGGAACCTACGTGCCAAATTTGTAATCTCTAGGACCAGCGGTTTGGGCTGTGCGTTGATATGTCAGTCAGTCAGTTTCTTCTTTTATATATTTAGATTTACTTTATTAATTAGTCACATTGTTTGATGTACACACAAAACAAATTAGTCGAAGTATTTTTTTTTTCTCAATTAAGTCAAGATTTAAGACATTAAATTACTGGCAAAGCCAATTCTGCACCTTGGTGATTTTGAGCCATATGCGCGGAAGTCGGTTTATGGCGCGAAGGTTTTATCGCGCATTCCGTGGGACTATCCGTTTTTCCGAGATGAAAAATACCGCAAAACCTTGCTCAAAAATCATCACCACGAAATGTTTCAAGCGCAGTATTGACAATTTTCAACCTTTCGAACAAGCTGGATTTCGAGGTTATACAGAAGACCGACGGGTTTAACCTGACATTTGTGGACTATGAGAAAGCCTTCGATTCCGTCGAGACGAGTTCTTCAGTCTCTCCAGAGGTGCCAAATAGACTATCGATACATCACTTTGTCAATGCTGCGATGTTATAGCTGACACCATGGAAGACTTGAACACAATAATCGAAATTATGATCTGAGGTGATGATGATCAAATAACATTAAATGTCTAAATATTTCAATTTGAAATCAATTCGAAATTTTATCATTCAAGATCTTGCTTAGAGTCCGGAAAAGGTTTTTCTAATGAAAGAAATTGCGTGGAAGACGAAAAAGAAATATTTTCTTTCTTCAAACCGCTACTGTACAAATCCAATCAAATAATGACTTTTAAAGACCAAAAGAGCTTTTAATGAAACGACGTCTGCGGATCTATCTAAATTGAAATTCCTGTGGTTAACGCTCAAGAATTTAATTTATATTATATAGCTAGTATATATATTCGTATATTTAATTAATAATCTTAAATTTCACAATATAAATATACTAGCTTTCTGCCCGCGGCTTCGCCCGCATTGGATTTTGGGATTGGGTCTATAGAGGGTTAAGGGTCATAGCTTTTGCCCACGGCTACATATGCACGGAAGTCGGTTTATGGCGCGAAGGTTTTATCGCGCTTCCCGTGGGACTATACATTTTTCCGAGATAAAAAATACCGCAAAACCTTGCTCAAGAATCACTCTATCTATTGATGAAAACCGCATGAATATCTGTGCAGTAGTTTTTTAGCGAAGACTTTATTGCGCGTCCCGTGGGATCTGTCGATTTTTCCGGGATAAAAAGTACCCTTTTATTTAACCCGGAAATTCAAAGCAATCGGTTCAGTAGTTACGGCGTGAAAGCGGAACAAACAAACAAACTCACTTTCCGATTTATAATATATTAATATAGTATAGTAAGGAAGGTTAACATAAATATAAATACTATAAAAAAACTTAAAGCTAGTACCACGTCGGCAGCGAGGCAAAGCCCAAGTAAACCGGTGCTTAGGGCTTAATATAAAATGAAATAATAAATGAATTATTTTTTTTTTTCGAACTCTTTTTGGGTTTCTGCGGACTCTTTGGTCCGCACTCTTTTTTGTTTGTGTTAGTATTTTTACATTTCCTTATATATTATTTATTCTACAAGTAACGTATCATTTGTCGATCAGGGGAAAGGTGTTGTTCTCCGTTTTGTGGGGATAGACGGTCTTGTCCCCCAGAGTCGTTGCTCCATCTACATCTCTGTTCTATCCAATAGGTATTATAGTAACTGGTATATTTGTAGCTTCAGTTATAACTTAGCAACTTCAAAACAGATTTAATTAAAATATCGTAAGAATGGAAGATGTAATTACTTCTACGTAGAGTGAATAATATAATGTATAATGAAAAATAGGACAAAACAAAATAGCGAAAAACAAAAATAAATGATTATGTACCTACCATTTTAAAAATTATTTTATTATCGTCATATACAAATATTTTATTACGAAATAATAATTTTAGCCCGGCGTGAATGAGGTAAGAAATTGTTGCACCAGCTATTAGGTGGGTACGATACAACCAAAATTTTGACTGTAAAATTTTTGATACTATGATTGTGTAATTAGCATTTATGCTTAAGATATATTAATAATAGTAACTATTCAACAAGATGAATAAATAAAATACCAACATTAAGTTGAAAGCATTATTTTTTATTGAAATAACAAAGTATCTAAATTTTCTTTGAAAAATATAAACTTAGGCAATTAACTTTTGGCATAAAAATCTAACAAAATTCCAACTTTGGTAAGTCAATATAACAATAGTATATAAGTAAGTATAAATAAAAAAGCAACTGAAAAGTCTTGTGAGATAATGAAATGGAGCACTAAAATTACACCTAAAAATCAACACAATTCCGTACCCCAGCCGCGTGTACGCATGTGTATTTGCCGTCGCCACCGGCGCAACACTAAACTCGATACTGTACCTCACCCCTTGCATCTTTACCTCCAGCTACTGAAACGACAGGACTTGCACGATACAGTAACATTAAAATATCTTCGTTTAGAAACATTTCGGGTATGCCATACCCAACCTCATTCATTGCTACGTTAGGGGGTTGCGGAATAAAAAGACAACCAACCCTAGTAGACAAATTTATTTATAATCGTGTTCTCAGGGTCGAAAGGTCTATCGCCGCCGGTTGTACTTGTGAGTCTTCCTACTTTCCAATGCAGTTGAGTCGGTACTAGTACTGCCCTGGTATGTGGTGGTGGTAGTGGTGAGCTACTGGAGTGCAGCCGGAACCTCAGGGTCAGTAATGGTGGTGGGTTCTTGTGCGTAGTACGATTAACTTTTTCAATCAATCAGGAACCTTGCGTTTCCAGCAGGAACCGAAAATCGGGATTCAAATACGCACAATTATTATTTTGATGACAATATGTCACAATTTTATATGACTACAAGTGTAATAAAAACTGCTTCGCAAGAGCCACGCGTGAGGACACCAAGAAAGAGGCGAACGTGCGCCTTCCTCGCAATCTATCTTCGCAATGGGAACCACTGCGGTGACAGGTTTAACGTTTCTATTTAGCCTATTGTAGTTGATTCGCAATCCTAGCATTGCAAATCTTTGCCGCCACTATTTGTACAGGCAAAATGATAATTACTTATGTTTTCGGTAAGTGTATAGTTTTAGCTATAAAGAACAGTAAATTATTATTAGTTTGTAAGTTGTAAATAGATTAAATTTCCTAATTAGTGGTAAATATTATTTTGTTTAATATAATTTAGCTATAAGTCTTTACTGTAACATATTTTATGTTACATCATACCGGGTTAATAATAAAGTTATCCACAGATTACAAAATAACATAAAAACTTGCCTGTTCCCTGAAGAGATATTGTGTGATCTGTCCAAAATATGACGATAAGTGTCTAGTAAGTCTACCATCTGCGCATACGAATTCGCGGGCACCAACTAGTCAAAGCATATTTGCGTACTGTGTGCAATAAAGAAACGTTTCTTTTCTAATTTCCCTTATGATATAAATCATCATCAGATGAAGAAGTATCATAAAAATTTACCAACATGATAATGCAATTTATTTCCAAAAAAGTCACATGCATATTGCCTTAAATAAACTCACCTTTTCTTACTCGAAAATTGCTTTTATCCTGAAAAGAAAGAAAACTTGTCAGTAAATAGTTTTCGAACACTTTACGCCAATGATTTACTTCTTCATTATTTGCTTATATCAAAAATGTGCAAAGGGTCTTGTGATCGGAAGCTCGAGGGTCGACTGTGCAATTTATTAATGTGTTTTTCATTTTTCGAATATCATTATGTTTGTCTGACGGTCCTACAGTGAAGGAAAAAATCGTGGCGTAAACTATACACCGACGAAGAAATACAAAGACGTAAGTATGTAAAGTCGACCAATTCTCATTCGAAAAAAAAACAAATAAAAAAAACCTAATCTTATGTTGACTAATGCTTAACTGCCCCAAGATAGTTAAGGCAGTTTTGCTGATGAAAAAAAAATGTATTAAACACCGATTTACTATAAGTACAGGAGTAGAGATAGCCAGATTTTAAAGATATTTCAATAATAGATTTACTTTTAGCATAAATGGATATCGCATGGAATCTCACAGAAATCCATTTATATATTTTAACATGACGATACCAGACAAAGGGTTGTGTTTGTTGAGATGTGTGTATGTATGAATGGCTGTTTAACTATTAGGTTGTAGGAAATGTTCGTCGAAAACCAAAAATGTTTTGAATTCATTTTCTTTAGTCAGAACAAATGACAGTGCTCCATCTATTAGGAAGGTCGCTGATACCTCTGGCCCAAAACTCTGGAAGTTTAGAATCAAAAAAATTATCAGATTATGAAAATCATTGAAATTTTTTTTTACTTAAAAAATGTTTTAAATGCTTGTATACGTGATAAACTAAATATGGCAAGTCGGTTGAATAAGGGGGTACATCCCCCTTATTCAACCGTATTCAACCCGTACGGTTTCCAACTGAGTTCCTCTAATGTTATTTGAGTCTTTTTGGCGATGTGTGGTCGTGCGTTGTCTTGGAGGATTGATTGATTCTTCATAACTACGGAAAAAATGCATTCGGCGCAATGTATATATCGGCCTCGTATGAAAGCACCGAGAGAGTTCTAGAATGTTACTGTATATTTTGGAATTTCGAGATTGTTCCAGGAAAAAAAAGATTTTTTTTTACGAACTTTTCCTACCACCTAATATTTGGCAACATTGAGATTATTTTCCTTTTACAAAAAAGAGCGATTCGTGCTATTTACTGTTTACAGGCTAGAGAATCCCTAAAAGAATTGTTCAAAGAAATTAATATTTTAACTTTAGCTAGTCAATATATATATGATAATTTAGTTTTTGTATATAGAAACTATAATAAATTCAATGAAAACAGTGATCTACATAATGTGAATACTAGAAACAAAAATAAACTTGCCGTTCCAATGTTCAGACTCCATAAAACTAGCTGTTCGTTCTTGGGGAAATGTATATCTATGTTTAACAAACTTCCGCAAAGTGTCATTGATTTGCCTTTATATAAATTTAAAATCCATATCAAAAAGACACTCATGAGTAAAGGTTATTTATTATAAAGTAAGTGACTATCTAAATGATCACACTATTTGGGAATAGGGACACTATTCATAGAGCCATGTTTGGTAACAACATTATTTATAATATTGTATTATTTTTATATGTGTATGTAAACATACATACGATTGTAATCGTATTAGGTATGATTGTATCTTATATTTTATTGTATTTTTATATTATATTATTAATTATAATAATCATTAGATTAACATTGAAAAGAGGAGATAAAAAATAGACTTCAGAGTTTCTTGCCTGTTCTTCTCGAGAAGGCTCTCCCAATTTCCGAACAGGTGTAGAGTCAATTTTTTTCCTTATTCGTACGTACGGACAAGGTTTTTGATTTTTTTTAAGCTTTTTTTTTGTTTTGTTGTTTTGACGTCAATAAGTGCCCGTAAAGGTCTATGTTGAATAAAGATTATTTTAATTTTGATTGATTTTGATTGAGAGGATTTATTTATGTTTATTGTGTGATTGACACTGGGTAGGTACATCAAAATGAAAAATAAGAAAGGGTGATTTGAAAATAAAACCTTTTTTTTCATTTGCAAATTACACAAAATGTCAGTTAGGTTATTTAGTTTATTAAATTACTTAATTTGTTACGTTCTTACTAGAACAATTACGCGTATATTTCAAGCATATAGTTAAATACACTTTTTAGACCAAATCTCTGTTTAAGATCATGTCAAACAAACTACATATATAAACAAATTATAAGTTAAAAGTAAATTAATATTATTATAATAAAAAATAATTGAAACACCATTTTAATTAGTTTCTACCATTTACTATACAATATTGTAATTGACAGTATACAATATCTTTTTCCGTCAACTTGTGTAATAAATAATACTAATTAAAACTGATTCTATTATAAAGTATCTTTATTGAAACACAACCCTGCTAATATTATAAATGCGGAAGTTTAAGTGTGGATAGAAGTTTGTTGCATTTTCACGTAAAAACTACTATATGAATTTTTATAAAACATTATATTAATATAGCTTATATATCTCAATAAAATATAAGTTACAATTTAAAAAGATATCGTGGGAATTATCTGAAATATAAACAAGTGTCCTGCGAAGGCGAAGTCGCGATATATTTTCATTCAGAGCAAGCTGCCTGTTCGGGTTGCCCCGAGAAATGTGTTGCAATGTGGTAACTGCTATATTTTATAAAAACTAAAATTAAGTGATTATCTAATATAAATGTGGTTTAAGTACGCGCGGCTGGTATGGTTGACTAATGCAAACTGAAAATTGTGCAATATAATTTCGTGCAGTAGTGCTAATTGCGGTCAATACAAAATCTGTCGACATAGGAAAATGCGTTGTAAGTATCTAGCTCGTAAACTACCACTCTGACAATACAGTCACCTATTACAGCTGTGAGATTCGCGGCAAATTCACAACCCCGGTTACTGTTAAATTTCTGTATCCAGTTATGTCACATCGTAGACTGTAAACCAGAACACACTAATTCAAACATCGATGCTACCGGATTGATATAATGTAATGAAGTATTTATTTTCAACAACTCTGTCAAAAATATAAGACTTATATATATTTATGCCAATAACGTATATAAGCATCGAAATGAAACTCGCTCCCTCGGTTTTCTTTTGTTTACGGGACCTTTCCGTTCGACCATAGAGTAAATAGAGTATTATATAGTGACAATGATGTGGATAATGTTTTTATACAAAGTTATCATATTTTTTAATGTATTAATATATATATATAGGCATTTGGCCTCGATCTCACCTGATGGTAAGTGAAGATGAGGCGAAGATGGTCCATGCCTGTCCGGATAGTGCCTATTCACTCTTCCCTCCAAAACGTGGTGCGCGCCATGCTGGAGGGGGAGAGGACGTGGGCGCTAGTGAACTCCTTCTGCGCCCACGTCATGACGCAGAAGGAGGCGGCGGAGCGGGCCAGGGAGGCGGATCCCGAGGCTCCGGCATGCCGCCGCAGGCGCGTAGGGCGGAGGAGGCGCGAGTTCGCTCGCCTCCTTCCTCCTGTCGGTGACCAGCGGGGACCAGGCCCGGAAGGCTGATTCCTGCTATTCAAAGGTCGCCGTCGGTCGACGATACCCTGGATGTCCCGGGGGATCAACGCCCCCCCCCCAACGGGGGGTGAGAGGGGCTCGCCGCGGGCGAGCCAATGACGCCGACGAAGTCGTGGAAGTGTACGTAAGTGTTCCCATGACCTTGTCAGGCAGTGATGCTGCTCTCCTCAGCATGTCTTCCTCCTCGTCTGATGAGGGGGAGGATGCGTCGCCGATTGATGCGCTCCTGCCAAGGTGTCCCTGAGGGGCACTTGGCTGGCACTCGGCCCCCAAGCGCGCGGAGAGTCCGACATAACCCCGCGGTGTTCCCGAGCCGCGGGGTATGCGTAACGCATTTTCCAGACTTTAATAAAAAAAAAGTGCCTATTCACTCTTGCCTTGAAAAGTCCCAGATTATATTTATCAAGGAAAATATCCGGCGGGAGGGAATTCCACTCCTTTGCTGTGCGCATTATGAAAGTAGAAGCGAAACACTTAGTGCGTATAGGTGGTATATCAACAACATAAGGGTGGAAGCCCAATCGTCTAGTTCCCCTGAGGTGGAATGGGGATGCTGCAATCAAATTGTGCAATTCCATCGCACACTCTCCGAAATGCATCCGATAAAGGATGCTACCTTGTGTCGTTGATCGAGGCTCTGCAGTTATAGACCAGCTCTTTGCGGTTTTATGGCACGCAGTCCTTGGTCACCCTTTTTATTGACAATTAAAATCGGGAGCGTCGGTAGCACTGTGTGTGTGGTCTACGAATCGGAATATTCAAGAGTCCAAGGTTAGATTCATTTTCATATGTAAATTTATCTGACGCTTTTTTGGTGAAAGAAAACATCTTGAGGCAACCTGCATACATCAGCATATAGGGAATCCAATCCGCACTGAGTTAGTTGCCCTAAAAGTAGGTAGGGTAGGTCCTTGGTGGGGAATTATATGAGCTGGACATGGAAAACATACTGGTGGTAGTTACATACACGATCTTGTTAGATATACAAATATCTAAGCCCTACACGATCCAATGTATATTTTGCGTGCGATGTAACTTGTAACATGAGTCGTGAAGGGGCGCCATATGACAGGAGACATGCTGAGTTTGTGCCTCTTCTGTGAAATTTTGTTTGATTATCTGTTATACTTTACAACTATTGTCTATTTGATTAAATAAAATTATTTCAACTCTTTCATTAATACAGCGAAAGCGCGACCGACAGAAAGAGTTACTTTCGTATTTATAATAATAGTAAGAATAAAGGCAACCCTTAAATATGACAATGAAACTATGTTGAAATGAAGTTATGAACTTGAACACGCACACAAGAGCTGGGAAACAAATTTTGGACCGCACTAATAAACTATTCGCTTTTTATACAAGAAATTCGGATAAGGAACAATATTCATTCTGTCGAAGTAAATCTAGGATTTTTTCTTTTTTATAAAACTATACAGTAAACGTGAAATTGAGTTGGTCAGTAATTGCTTCTATATTGATTTATATGTGTTTTTATGTAATCAATGGCATATCGAAAAAGCTCAATTTAAAGAGAAACAACATACTTCGCTGTCTCCAGAACTATCTATTATGAACCTGAACACGCGCACACAAGCGTTGGCAAACACATTTTGGACCGCACTCGTAAACTACTCACTTTTTTATTCAAGGATTTCGAATAAGGAATAATATTCATTCCGCCGAAATAAATATAGAATTCGTGTTTTTTCATAAAAACTACTCAAAATTTTATAACTATAGTTTTTATAGTCTACCTTTTTTTGGTCGGACATCAGACTATAAAGAATTTTACAACTGTAGATTAGCGTTGCTTTTCCTTGGACACCAAAAATATCAACAATACTTTTGTTATATATAATATGAATATAATTATGTATTTTGTAATAAACATGTATTGTGCACTTAATAATCCTTATCCGTGCCATCATTAAGGCCGTATTTCTTTGTATCCGTATGTATCTCCATATAAGGCGATACTGACGGACACCCTCTGTTTCTCCTGAGAGGCATAAATCTGTCCTTAAGCAAGGATTTGTTTATGGTGTTTTATGTTTTCCTTCTTAGCTGCATCCGTATGTTTGTATTGTACAGGTTTATCTAAATCTATTTCACGATTAAGTTTGTTACTGTAATGTTTTTCTCGTGTAATTTTTGAATAATTTCTAGAAACAAAATCAACGTCAACCAAAGTTTCGGTAATGATGTTAACAGTGAAAAAGAAGTTGGAAACGTTTGCGCTAAGTCTCAGGGAACTAATTAAATAATGAACCCGCCACGACAAATATTTGCAAGACCCTCCCAAAGAGACTCAATGAATGTTCACGTTTTTAATGTTACATTTCAATTCTAATTTATCATTGGAAAGGATTCTATATCATTTGTATTCCCTGTCATTCGAGATGAATGGAGCCATATTTATTTGATTCCAAGCTCCTATTGTGGGGCATAATATTCAATTTCAGTAGAGCATCTTTATAAGATTATTTACGTTTGACGGGACACAGACGTTACCCAATCATATGGGGAAAACGAAAGAAATAATTTAATAAAAGTAACGTATGAAGAGAGTAAACGTGTACATATTATGCTTTGTTACTTGCTAACCATTAGATCTGAGGTCTGCTAATGGAATTTTGTCTGCTCATAAGGATTAATTAAGGTTGTTAATGTTAAGGTGTCTATTAATAACATATACTTTTTTCTTCTATCCCCTAAAACCCACACTGAAATACCGTTCATGTCTAGGAAGGAACCTTTTTTAGTATCAATAAAAATTAAATTTATTTGCAAATAAAATTTACAGTAAAAAAGGCCTTTTTACTGTCTACATTAAAGATGGCGGAATTTAAAATTTCACACATTCCATGAAATCAGAACAATTTAGGTATGAAGTTTAAAAATTAGGATATAATTTCTATGAATAATATAATAACTAGAGATCGGATAATCGAATGCATATTTATCTAAAGTTAATTTTTGGCTCACAAATTATGGAAGCGACTTTTTAAAATACATTTTGTTAAATAAAAATCCCGGGAAAATACGGGACTGCAAATTTAACGTAGTGATATTGTTTGAAAATTACTAAATTAGCACGTGGTATTTATTTTCAAAAGACCGAGACTCCGGGTTCATTTATATAACTATGCATACTTATTTACCAAAATGTTCTACAGTACCGGAATTCCGGAATTTTTATTTATGGAAATAAAATAAAAAGACAGTTCCATACTTTGTCAAAAACTAAATTAGGTAAATAAATAAACATCCGGCTATCCAATCCCGGGATTTTTATTTAACAAAACAATAAAAAGCCGTTTCCATACTTTGTTCTAAACTAACTTTAGGTAAATATGCAACCGGTTATCCGATCTCTAATAATAACATATAAATACGGCTTACACGTTTTTGGGTTACACTAACACAATGATGTTGATACAATTATAAAACAATATTTGATAACTTGTAACGGAGCTATCAAAAACTGATAACTTAATAGTTATCTATTGTCAATGACAAAGTCTTAATAATATTCGCGACCATTTCCATAACAATTAAGTACTAACCAACTGACTACAACGATCGTGTAATTCACGCCGCTGCGAAACTGATGAATAGGACTGTTTCCACTGCTACTGTTACAAGCGCCATAGCATGGATGAAAGACGTAAAGTCCGAAGAATTGCTGTGTGTACCTATTTCTCTTAAGCTAACATTTTATCCAATTGATGTTAGCTTTCAATTAATAGCAAGATGGTCACAGCTTTCGACATGTCGCCATTGTTATTGTTTGTGTTTCTATTCGTTAACCGCCATGTTTGCAGCACGCCGTAGGGGACACTGAAGTAGGAAAACATAACGTATAACTGTTATTTTCAAAGTAAACCATGTTGTGGGGTTGTTTAGTTAACATATCAAGAAGCAAACTCGCCTGTATTTACCACTCAACACGGTCCAGTTTGGATGAGCAGGATCTTGGGATCTGTTCATTTTATCATGACCCTCTTTATATGGATGCCCCTATTACAGAAAGGTCGAGCCGAAAGTATACCCAGACTCCGTCAACCATAAAGTATGACTTAGATTTTAAGCCACTCGACTTCCTATAGAGTTTGGAGATCCATCAGCGGTATCTTTGGTCGTATCTTCAGAGAATCATAGTACTGGGGACGAAAGGTTTTTTATGCTTAAACATATTGGATTGAATCGTCGAAGCAAATTGATTACCGGCTGTAATATATGTGGAATATACGAATAGTAGAGATTCGGTCAGGAGAGGTATTTTTAAATCATTAGATGTGAATTTGGAATTCGAATACGAACACAAATCGTGCGCGAAATTATTTTCTACTGCTTACAATTTTATAGATTTTTGAACCGCTCGAATTCAGTGTTGTCATTAAAAACAAATTCTTAATTAGATTCCGTTTCACGCAGAAAAATTAAAAATCACAACAACAAAAACAAAAAACCGGCGATGACTCACACGTGAAACGGATCACTGTCAACGTCACTTCAGCGTTAGATATTTACAAGTAGAAATTAAAAACGAGTGGGTTGAACCACTCGTTGCACAGCGCACGAAATGAAAGTTTAGAAATAGTGAATTCGATAATTTGTGTACGAATTACGATTCTAAATATGAAATACGATTTCGAATGCGTATTGGTTTTCTATTTTGTTTCAAAAATTCGTCTCCAGATTCGTTGATGCTAATGGATGCAAATTGGTTATGGTTTCGGGTCTCTAGCACTAAATAAAAATGGTGGAACTTAAAATTTACTTCATTTAAATATTTCTGACTACACTAACTTGCGACTAATATTATTGTTGTCAAGATCAGTAAAACAGTTTCTGAAAAGGTGAATATTGATCGTTATTTTTAGATTCGATTAATTTAATTTATTTATAAAACTTTATGTATAGCAGCCAACATTTTAATTATTTGTTACTAATACTGTTATGAGAAAAGTTTATTATACTGTCAAGATTACTTAAATTAGTAATTCCCAATGTGGTCCCTAGGGGTCTATGATAACCGGGTCTATGTCAGTGATCAAAAATTGGGAGTCCATGATTGATGCCAAATATTTTGACAATAGTAAATAACATAATTAAACTATATTTTATTGATATAATGTGAACTTGTTGAAACTTGTTAAGGAAGTTGGTTTCAGACTATTTATCTGAGGCAAGGTTCTAATTGACGACTCTGATAAATATATGGAGAAAAAATTGCCTTTGCTGGTTCTTTTCAGTGCAAAGTCTCCCGTCGTAAAGGGTATTTGTAAACATGTCCTATTTGATGAATAAATTTTTGATTTTGATTCTATAATTAGGTCACTATTAGCTTTTAGTGCCTTCCTATCATCTCAGATCTTCACCAATTTGCTAGTCTACTTTGTACTATGCGGTTCCCTGCATTTCCTTGCTATTTAAGAACCTTTTCACCCCAATAGTCATAGGTTCTATGACTAATGTGCTACTACCACTTATAGTTTCAATTCTTCAGGCTACGTCAGTGAACCTGGCTCTTCTCGGGACTAAATAACTACTGATTTGACTAAGCAGAGAATTTTCGTTTTTTTCCCTCAGGAGAAAACAAAATTATCACATGGAGACTATATATATTTCTGCCATCTCACATGTACCATGTGCAACTATAACAATTTACCATCAGGTGGGCATTTTGTTTGTGAATATATCACAATAAAATTATATTAAAAAAAATAGGAAAATAGCAACCTATAAAAATCCTTTCCAAGCGAATCAAATTACTTTAATTCTGTCATCATAAGATGGACAAGTATAAAATAATTTATTCCATTTTTATGTTCGTGTAAAACAAACCTACGAGACAAAATTAAAAAATCTTTCTCCTCTTCAAAGCATCAAAATTGTCGGTAAAGACTGTGCAAGTTACATAATTGTGACGTGTGTACGTGTGACCTTGCCGCCGCTCAGGTGGTTCTCATACCTCCAGTGAACAGAGGGCGTTTTGTTGAATAAACAAATAAATAACACTACATTTAAGGTAAAATACAGTTCGCACATTATTTTATGTTTTACGTAGGCTAGATTGCGTTGTTGTCGGTGTATATGTAAATAATTTATCAAAGCCTTCGAAATAATATTGAATAGAGTGGAATTTGATTCGCTCGTTTACACAGATTGTAGGCAGCCAGAAAATATTCAATTCATATACCGCTGCCAGTAGATTACCTAAATCAATTCAGACAACACGAATTTTGATAGGAGACTGAGAAATTTGATATTCGTAATGCTTTAGGCCAAATAAGCTCGTAATCCTACGAGAGTACAGAAGACGTCACGTCAAATTATTCAATGGCCGCTTTTATGTCAAGGCTAGCTTATAATATCAAGTCACTATATCGACGGTCACTGTATCGAAATCGTTTCATTAACTGCTTAATAATCAAAAGTACTCCTAATCGATGGCAAACGAAATCAAAATGTTTATATTACATTTATAGTACGCTGCAAATATAAATTAAAACATTTAGTATCAAAGTTTGCTTATTGTTATCTGTTTTAGCTAATTTCGTTCCCATCCATTTTAATACATTTAAACGTCCTTTTAGTTAACCCTGGTTAAAGGTTGCCTGAAAGAGAATGTTTAGTGCCTGTTTAGCAATAAGGCCGTCTGTTGTACTTTTATAATTTACTAGCTTTTGCCCGCGACTTCGTTCGCGTGGACTTCAGGTTCGTCCCGTCTAGTCTAGTAATAAGTAAGAAATACGGTAACTAACGGTAACCTTTTTAAGTTGTACAATACTGTAGTAAATTGTTTTGATCTATCTTGTAGGATTCAGTCAGCGTTTGCAATGTAAGCGCAAAAAATGTGTTTTTTTTTACGACCTCACATTAGAAACCTCATAATTGTAGCTTATGTGTTATTCTGATGTATAAGCTATATTGTGGTAAAGTTTCATTCAAATCCATTCAGTAGTTTTTACGTGAAAGAGTAACAAACATCCATACATCCATACTTACAAACTTTCGCCTTATAATAGTAGTAGGATTGTAATATTGATGTCTATTTGTATTGTTTTTGGTGCTATTTTCCTAAAGCAAAAGTAAAATCTACGTGGCACCAACTGTATAAAGTGTTTCTGTCTCAAGTTAAATTCACAGTAAAGCTTTTAGGTAACATGATTACATTGTTTGCTTTTGTCAATGTGGTTTTTAAAATTTAACTAGCAAAAAAAAGTATTTGATATAGTATATATAACATTTGCCGCATTGTACTAGAGGGCGAAGGACAGGAGGTTCAGCAAGGGAACATTATAATGACAATTCAAAGTATGTAATAACTTCACCACACAACACACAGGGCCATTCTCATTATAGCCAACGAGCCCTTGAAACTTGCTGTTGGAATATAATATAAGTAAGCCAGTAGACTTACCGAAAACCGTTAATTTTATAATTATACAACCTCAAAATTAATGCAAGTATTCAATTTCCTAAACACATCTACGCATTTATGAATTAGAATTTACGATAACTCTGCCTCGTGTTGGTTAAATTAATAACTATAATAATCTAGGCAAATTTACTACTTTCTATAACAATTACGTTGAGTCCTAGCTAGAACATAACATAAACTTTCTACTTTCAATAACAGATACTTTGAGTCCTAGCTAGGACATAACATAAACTTTCTACTTTCTATAACAAATACTTTGAGTCCTAGCTAGGACATAACATAAACTTTTTACTTTATATCAAATACTTTGAGTTCTAGCTAGGACAAAACATAAACTTTCTACTTTCTATAACAAATACTTTGATATCTAGAAGAAAAATAGCATTGAGTCAATAAATTAGTAAAATGTAATTATAATATGAAGAACCACACATCACGCTGCTAACTTTCAATATATGACGACTGTATCCGAGTGTTTAGTCCACCGGTTTTAAGGTATCGCCATCACTTCGCTATCGTCTTCAAATGTCTTGCCTCGGAGGTCTTACTTGAGCCGAGGAAAGAGATAGAAGGCGTTAGGAGCTAGATCTGGCGAATAATGAGGGCGAATAATGAGGTTCGACCACTTCAAATCCTATTTCTTGAACAGCAGCCATCGCAACTGCAGCTTTGTGAGCCAGTGCGTTGTCTTGATGAAACAGCACTCCCGCGATTTTCTTATTTGGTCTGTATAGTAAGAGCCTGTAATCGTGGCTCTCTTTTCTAAGTATCCACCACCATTATTACTCCTTGTGCGTCTCAGAAAATGGAGGCCTTCACTGGTATAGAGTCTGCCTCCGACATAATTTCAATGCTTTCCTTACAAACTGGAATACAACAATAGAAGCGCCATTACATAGCCATGTGACCTATATATTATTAATGTTCGGTTAGGTTAGAATTAACAGCATCAAAATTTATTTGCATACGGAGATGGCATTCTTGTCTACTTACACTATGATTGGAGTTATACGAAATACTTACCACATAACACCTCTTAATCACGATTCAGAATGTCTATTTGAATTAATAACAGCTCTGAAGCTTAAAATTGTGTTGGTTTTTTTATGAACTAGTATTATTTGTATCGACGTGGATTAAGTGATGCAATTAAGTCTCGTTATAAAAAAATTCTAACAGTAATTTGTGAATATGTCAAGGTTTTGACCGTCGTAGTCGATAATGAAAATGTTGGAATACAAACCGAAAAATAATATGTGCAGTGTGGTGCACCTTGGGCAACGTCTTTTGATGAATAGTCTGACAGAGGGCCCTCAGAGAGAGGAAGTGTGGGATGACCGGTCCAACCTGTCGGACCGCTTCTAGCAGCCAATGGCGGACGGTCGAAGCCCCCTTCTTCTTTAAGAGGAGTGGCTGTCGCTCTTGGGATCCGCTTTGGATCGGAGGTTGGCCGGATGTATCCGGCGGCCACCTTCGAGTGCTACGGGGTGAGCATCATACGCCGACAGGGTCGTGGTAGTTGTCCGAAATTGTTCCCATGGCTTCATCAGGGTCGATGCAGCTTTCCTTCGGGATGACGCGCTTGCGCCCAAGCGTAGTGGGGAGTTGGGTTGAGGTTGGCTGAGGTTTTGTAGTGGGTCTTCTGCCTCTCAAGCAATTCAATGCATTTTCCTCAGTCGAACAAAGAAAATGTTGTATGATCCCAAATAAAAGTGGGAATAGGGCTTGCCCTATATTAATTTCTTCTTCTTTCTCATTATTTAATATTTAATAAATATAAAAATAATAAAGATGTTAAGGGTATAATGGAGAGAAATAAAACAAACTAGCTAGTTGTCAGGATCTTACGCTGACAAATGATAAATTAATTGTATAGCTTTTTTGCACATTCTAAAGTGATTAGTTAAAATTTAATTATGTATTGTCTAGTTTCTAATGAAAAATAATTACCTTTATCGATAGTTAAAATATATTTAAATTGAAAAAAGAAACTTAAGTCATACATGAATAGTAGCAAAATTATCAGTAAATATAAAAATATGTATTAGTCTTATCAGAGTTTTCAATTCAATTAGGGTTGTCGGTAGCGCTGTGGTCTTTGCGCTGGTTTACGAATTGAATGATTCGGGGACCCAGGGTTAATCCTGCTAAGTATCGTTGATCATGTGGGTTTTGGTGAAGCGAGGTTTATTACCTGATAAACATTTGGTAGCAAATTCGCTATAGCTCGTAAGTTAATGTTATATCTACTTGCCTGATTAATTTTTTAAGCCCTGGATCCGCCACTCGAAATACTAATCCTGCGGAGACGACTTCACTTTAGCTAGTAATAATAATAAATATTTCTTACACTCACACCAATTAGCCTAGCCCAAAGGAAGCTCTGTAAGGCTTGTGTTATGCGACCTCGAGCAACGGATAGACATACATTTATGTTATAGGTATATATAAATATATTTGAAAGAAATATTAATTGGTTTAATAGCACAGTTAGCTGTGCCCGCGATCCTTGGGTGAACAACGGTGATCTTGTCGTCAGACACTCGCATACCAAGCCTAGACCCATCTTGCTGCTGCACATACATCCATTTCGATTGTAAATTTGGTCTCTTCTGTGTAATATGTATCTCATTATTATTATTGTATGAATGTGTGTGTGCAAATGTGTGAATGTGTCTAACCAGGAATCACAGAACTGGCGACCCCCCCCCCCTTTTTTTTTTCTTTTGAGATGAAATGCTCCTTATGCACCGTGACACCGCACTGGCAAGGCAGTCTGAGAGGACCCACTAAAACCCCCAGTGTTCTATAGGCCCATGCGGGGCGTCGTGGTAGCGTCCTCACAAGTATCTCACGACACTGTCATGCCGCGGGCAGTTCTCCTCGGTGCGACTGGCGGCGATATCGATCGCTGAGGTTTTTAGTGGGTAGGCCTACCCCTTTCTGGGGAGGAGAGCCCCACATAATTCTGCGCTTTTTCCAGGGTGCAGGGTATGCAATTCAATGCATGCGGCACATGGCGGGGTGCTCTTGCGCGATTCTACCGCCATGAAGAAAGGTTCCGAAACCGAGTAAGCCCCATTTGGTTAGGGCACATTGCCGTGGCAACATTAACTTTGCTCTGACCAGCACTACGGACTCATTACTGCACAGGTGCCCCCTACAGCACAAGTCCGGCCTCCATTATCACGATATGGTAATTTCCACTATCTCCGGGGACTTTCTACTGGGTAAGGGAATCGTAAAGATTCTGAGTGTAACCCCGAGAGCTGGCGATCCCTTGAAACCGTTGTATTAAAGAATCGGCTAAATATGAATACACGCGCAATCGAATTAGACTTTGATAAGTTCTTAAAATTAATTTTCAACTAGTAGCACTTTAGTCGAAGACTACGAAGTATAGAAACGAAATGTATTTCATTTTTATATATATGTACTTGCAACTTCACTGTAAGCGTGATCGAACCTTTCAGGATAGCAATTTTCATCAGAAACTTTTATATAATCGCGACGTGTAATATGACAAAGCCAAAACACGTAGTAGTAATTTTCTTGATAAATACGTAAAGAAAACTCAACAAGAATGAGTCTATAGACAAGAGCATAAATTTTTTATAGTAACTTGAGGTCGCAGGAAAGACTATAATTTCGAAGAAATGTAGTAAAATGAAATTCCAGCGTTATTTCTGCGTACATCACAAATAACTACGTTAGCTAGTTCAGCGTTTAGTTACAAACTGGTTAAAAAAATATATTTTGACAAGGTATACTTTGCTTTTAAAAAAATGATTTTTCTTTAGACACGATTTCTTTGGTTTAAAAAATCCTAGTGTGTTAAGATGTTTATTTGAAAAATAATCACTTTTTTCCTTTGACAATATTTAATGTGCTTTTAGAAATGGTAATTTGGGTCAACTATTTATTTAAAAAAAATCGTTTCACAAGTATTACTTATTTTTCTTTAGCTTATATATAATTCGCTGACTCGCGAATCAATGGGTTAGGATTATCGTTTGCGGTTCGGAAGAACCGCTCGGAGCATGACCTAAATCACGGGGATGCCTGTTCTAGTGACCAGTTCACCTTATATCCTTTTATTATCCCGCCTTTTCATTTTAGTCAGCAACAGTTGTAACGTGGTTTTTTTACACACGGTTCACAATTTACCTATAAATACTTGATCCTTCATTCCATAACATTATTATATTGTTTTGTTTGATTAGTTTCAACTAAAATATTAAATTGCATTTGGCAAATAGTTTTTTATTCTCGTTCATGAAAGGTAGATTGACATTGACATTTGCGCTCACATAATATTATATCGACGCGGATAGCAGAAGGGATGCACCTACATTCAGACACTTCTTTTAGTACCGGATGGTTGAGACAGTACAGTAATGTAATTCTGTCTTACTTAATTAATTGATTATCAATAGTAGCACACAGATGTTAGTATGCTTTCGTAAATGAATGCAGCTGTAATTCTTGAAAGAATCTGAATTGATTTTATAATAATAATAATCTTTATTTTACTCACACATAAGGAATTGGACATTAGAAAAGGAGGCTATATAATAATAATTTTTACAATTAAAATCTAAATGTGAGAGTCTGGAGTCTGAAAAAGGATGAACCTGCGCTACAGATCTCCAAAATATTAATGTTGAGTTGAATCTGTGAATAGATAAATTCAGCTTTAACTCGTATCTTTGTAGATCATTGGATATATTTGATAGGGACATTTACGAGAATAGTAAAATTTCTAAATATCGTAAATAAAGTCCTTAAAATATAAAAAGGTTTATTTATGTAAGAATATATTTGTTTAGTATCTCTCTGACATAGGGCATCTCATTGGATTTCTTCTATACATCTCCTTCCGAAGGGCAATTAGGTCCGGGAGTTTCATTCTTTAGTCTGTGGCTGAATTCTATTGTATGCAACCATTTGTCTATGCTGTCTTTCCTTGTTGGTCACAATGGCAGAAGACCCGTAGAAATCCTTACACAGTAGCGCCAGAACCACCGTTGCGTACTTTTTAGTCAAATCAAACACCTTTTAACTTTAGAAGTTCTCGACTTCAACATAACAATCACGATAGTCTAGTTAAGTTAGCGACGTTAAAATTAGTACCAATGCAGTAAAATAGGGCTACTAAGTGTAGGCTGAAATTGAAATAGTCTTAGAGCTCGTCGCCAGTCGTTAAGGGCACGTTTCAATTACACGAAGACGGGCCTATTAGGGGAGGTGGCGGTTTCCATTAGCAGATAACGATCAATGAACTGCCCTGTCTTGTTACTTGACGAATATAAGCCTGAAATGGCGGCTAAATTGGGTTATGCAGATTAACGTTTCTCTGATTCGTTTCAACTGGATTCCTAGACAATTTGTAGTGACAATGATTCGTTTTGTAACATACAAAATTAAATATATTGAATTAAAATCAAAATTAATTATGCAGGTGACCGGAGTCTCTTCCTTAGCCCGGCTTTCATTACGATCTAAATCGAAATGCAATAGTCCACAAACGTTCTGACCGGTAATAAAAATAGTTTCTGTGCATCTAACTGGGTATAGTATTTAGCTGCATTTTTCATGGCGCAGATAGAGATTAGATCCAGTTAACACACAATTAAATTTCGCTTAAATAGCCTCTACGCGTTAGATATGTATCCCCTTATAAAGGACCGTGTTTTACAAAAACACGTGTTATAAGTGACAATAATAATTTTAATCATTTGAAAAAAAAAATTAATTGTAATTAGATTTAATTATAATTATTTTTTTTTATTATAGTTACAAGTTCATATCTAATCAAACATACAAAAATGTTATTTTAAATTTATATTCACTAAATTAAAAACAAATCCATGTACAAGTTGTAACGTCTCTATATTTTTTTTATTTCATACGGTGGCAGACGAGCAACTGGCCCACCTGATGGTAAGCGGTAACCATACCATCGCTCATGGACATCTGCAGTGCCAGGGGCACAGCTGAGCCGCTGCCTTCCTTGAAAAAAAAAACCTCTTTTTAAGCCTCGTTTGAAGTTAGACATATCGTAGCGCTCAGGAAACATCGCAGCTGGGAGCTCATTCCAGAGTTTGCATGTACGCAGATATGATTTGAATGTTCTAGAGAAAAAATTATATAATATACATATATATATATATATGGAATATAAGAAAGATTCCTGCAACCTTGTAGCCCTATAGGTGAACCTAAAATGTTCACCTATAGGGCTACAAGGTTGCAGGAACTAGAACATTCCAATTATATAGAGACGTTAATTAAAAATTACAACCCCATACCATACTAATAATTAAATTCAAACAACAAATACGTATACATATTATTAACTAGCTTTTGCCCGCGACTTCGTTCGCGTGGACTTCAGGTTCGTCCCGTATAGTCTAGTAATAAGTAAGAAATACGGTAACTAAGCACTGCATAGCCCTAATCATAGGCCTATAGGTAGCTACTGCAGTATGCTCCTATAAACTACGTAGGATTCAGTCAGCGTTTGCAATGTAAGCGCAAAAAATGTGTTTTTTTTACGACCTCACATTAGAAACCTCAAAAATTGTAGCCTATGTATTATTCTGATGTATAAGCTATATTGTGGTAAAGTTTCATTCAAATCCATTCAGTAGTTTTTACGTGAAAGAGTAACAAACATCCATACATCCATACTTACAAACTTTCGCCTTTATAATAGTAGTAAGATTTCATAAAATAAAATGAATATATATATATATATATATATTAATTCATAAATTATCATACAATATACTTACCTAAGTATAAAGCAGCGTGTGAAAATATTTTGTAGTTTTCACAACTTCTATAATGAAAATAGTAAATGAAATTCTAAAACTCGTGAATCTATTAAAATCAAACTCGAACTCTTCACAATCAACCATTTTTCAGGCAACAAAAACAATACAAACCCAGATAAAATCTCCCTTGAATATAATTTGGTATTGTTAAAATTCATTAAGGCGATAGGCATCGCACAGGTAATAATGACAACAACAGACGCGATAAAAGCTTTATAACGTTCACTGCATTGTTTAACAAGCTAATTCTTTTGGAGTACGATCCTGACGCTATTGATAGCGACGTGATGGGGAATAAATAGCCTACGAAAATCTCAACTAATTATCAAGTTAGAAGAAACCGAGTACACACTACTTCAGAATAACATTATAATAAATAAATTGCATACCCTTTTACAAAAGTGCCTTTTCACAAATTTAAATCATTCTTCAAAAATACTGTTATGAAAAAGTTTACTGTACTATTAAGGATTATTTGAATGATAACAATGCCTGGGTTTAATTTTAATAACTTGGTCAAATATTTTGACTTTCACTACATAGTATAAAACAAAGTCGCTATCTGCCGTCTGTCTGTCGCCATGTACGCTTAGATCTTTAAAACTACGCAACGGATTTTGATGCGGTTTTTTTAATAGATAGAGTGATTCTTAAGGAAGAATTTCTTAAGGAACGCAGGACCTTCTAGACCTGCAAGCGGCGGCGTCTGAGCCGTCGCCTCCTTTGTCTCCCCCTATTCGGCAGCCTTCTGCTTAGCCACGTGTAGGTTCCCGTCAATACAGGCTGGTCCCACTTTGGTGAACCGCGCCTCTTCTAGCGCTTATGCCCTCTCCATGGGGCAGCGCTAACCGTGCCTCTCCTGAGGTGCGGCTCTCATCAATAAAGCCAGTAGGGTCATTAGGACCAAAGACTTAGGCTGAGTTTAGTCGGTAGGTCTGGTGGGTCGAGCCGCCTCGATTCACCAGGAGTCCGACATAATCAACGCATCTCTGCTTGCCTGTTGCGTTGGTATCCATGACGGATTCTCAGCCTCCTCTCCTGAGGAAAAAAAAAGAAAATATTTCGTAATTCACTCCTATTATACGTATCCTACTACTATTATAAAGGCGAAAGTTTGTAAGTATGGATGTTTGTTACGCTTTCACGTAAAAACTACTGAATAAATTTGAATGAAACTTTACAACAATATAGCTTATACATCAGAATAACACATAGGCTACAATTTTTGAGGTTTTAGGAACCTGAAGTCCACGCGAACGAAGTCGCGGGCAAAAGCGAGTACATACATAATATAGTAGAGAAACACTGATAAATTTAGAGGTTTCTAATGTAATGTCGTAAATAACACGTTTTTTTGTGTATAAGTACATTTTATAGTGAGTATATTTACATAAGCATGGGTCGCTTTTAGTAAATAAAATAATGAAACTATAGCGGTTACAGATGTAATATGAACTTGTTTAAACTTGTTTAGGAAGTTGTATTCAGACTATTTATCTGGGGTTTGAGGAGTTTTCTTGCTGGTCCTTTCCAGTATAAGGTCTCCCGTCGCAGACTTGTAAACCAATGGCGTAGTACCTTTGACATACAAAAGTGATTGTAATCAGTGCCTGACAACTCTTAGGCTAATTAGGCCGCAGCCTAGGGTGCGAGGATCGGGGAGGGCTGACTTGACTCGAATCGGTTCTTTTTAGGTCGACCGTAACACACCTGGCGGGGGCGCGAATAATTTTTAAATTTGGTTTTGAATATTAACAAATAATAATAATAATAAGGCGTAGGGAAGTGACGACCCCATCGCCCGCTGGTGGGGCATTTAATGCCCCTTGACTGCCATAAATGCCAAATCAGTGCAGTCAGTCTCCCTCAGGGCAGCTTGTGGCGAGCTGTCGGTGAGTTGCGTCACCGAGGGTACCGATGTGCTTCAGCCGGACAGAGTGGAGTCGCAAGAGCAAATGCTCGAAGGGTGGAAGTGTAATAATGTCATAACGCCGACGGCGTCTCGATCGCTGTCGCAGACACACCTCTACACCCTTAGCCGTTCACACCAACGATGCTCTCTTGGCACCAATATTGGTCTGCTTTTTGGAGGGCCCATTTAGTGAGCGGCGAGTCTTCACCTGCCATATTTAAATCAATTAGGAGGCTTGGAGAAGACAGGTGACTGGAGTCTCTTCCATAGCCCGGTTTTCATTACCACCTAAATCGAAATGCAATAGGTCACAAACGTTTTGACCACTAATGACAATAGTTTCTGTGCATCTAACTGGGTATAGTCTTTGGCTGCATTTTTCATGGTGCAGATAGAGATTAGACCCAGTTGGTACACTCCACGCACACTTTCATTAAATTTCGCTTAAATGGCCTCTACGCGTTGGATCTGTATCCCCGCGCAAGCCTTATAATGGACAGTGTCTTATAAATAAAGATACGCGATTTAAGCTACATAATAATAATAACTTTATTTCATTGCCACAGAACACACACACAAAGCAAACGGGTATAACAAAGACATCACATTAAACAAAAGCAGTAAACATTGCGTTTACTGCTATATATACAACAACATGAAAACATAGATACACAAAATATAAAATACAACAAAAAACACAGTATAGTACACAGACAATGACTTAAACTATATGTTATGCTTATAATGATGTAAACACAAGTGCTGGTGCGTGTGTGCGCCGCAGCAGGCGAAATAAGGCGACAGCTCAGCACATAGTATTTGCTTGCAGTTACAAGCAAATTGCTGATTTTCAGCTGTAACCTTAGTGTTTGAATATATTTATACTTAGAGTGCTCAAATAGCGGACCACCTACATAACAGCAAAAAGCAATAAAAATGAATATTTGAAATATAATCGTTAAAATAATTTTACATATTTAATTAGATAATGTAATTATCATAATAATAAAAGGTAATGTAATATTATATGTTATATATGTATATATTCTAAAATCTGAGACTTAAGATATTGAAATTAATAAATGTATAATAATAATATAAAAATTAATTACATTATAATAATATATTCGATACCTACTCTAGGAACGCACCGTGTTGCCCATTTTTTGTATTGTTAAAATATTGTTACGCCGGTGGCTTAGTAAAACTTCAAAAGTGATTTTCTGTGACTTAGAAACGTTTTCAACAGACTGAAACGTCGTTTCAGGCCGTTTCAGAAGTAGCTCTTTCACATACTAAAAAATCTAAATTACACCCAAGTTACAGTAGTTTTCAGGTGCCTGAAACATGTTTTCAGTACGTTTCAGGCTACCCTCTATCCAACGCCGCAATAACCTGAAAACCCGTTTTCAGGCGTTTTCAGGACCTTATGAGCCATTAAGCCTACTTCAGTAAAAGGACATAAATTTCAATAGGAGTGAAAGAGATAGCAATAGTAGAAAGAGACAGATATAGTTAGAACATTCGAGAAGTATTAGAATGAGAAAACATCATTAGAAAGAGATAGACAAACTCAGAATATTCGAGAAAGATAGTACGGAAATATTCGAGTATTGTGTGACAAGGATAGCACAAGGAAGAGACAGTTATACTCGAAATGTCTCGAACGCGCGACGTCATTCCTACGCGCTTATGTATTGGACTACACATTCGAGTATGTCCGCGAATGTCCTGGCAAGAGTGGCAAGTGCCTTAGGGGACTATATAAGGCTGTGTCCGACCGCCGGGAGAGAGTATTGTTTTGCGATACAGTGCGAAAACATCTAAGAAGTGATATTGGAGAACTAGAAGCGACTTTCAGTGCTTTCAGTGAAGTGATTAGTGACTGTTAGTGTACTAATTAATAAAAGTTCAGTGTTTTGGTAGACCGCCGTTTGATTTACTGACCCCAGTTCGTAACAATATGTAACTAGTACTGTTTTTTAAAATTGAACTTGGACGTGGGCGTGGACGTAACTCTGGTTAATATGAAAACATTATAACGAGTTGAGCAATTTTTTTTAATGTGATAGAGTGACAAATGAGCAGTTGTAACACCTGATGGTAAGATGAACAACTTTACCCGGATATCTATCTGCAAATGAATAACAAGTGCATTGCCGGCCTTTTAAATAGATGGCCTATTTCGGACGATTCACATGTTCCCTGCTAATATTATAACGCACAAGTTTGCAAGTATGTATGTATATTTGTTACTCTTTCACGTAAACACTACTAAACGGATTGACGAATTTACAATAATATAACTTATACCGCTGTACAGATTAAAATACTTTTTACCTATAAAAACAAAAATTTTACTTGTCCGATCCCTTCTCTTTTCTGCCCTAGATTGCCGATGTGTGCCTTACGAATGCTAACCAAGACCTGTTGAACCGATTAGATCGTCTCATTAATAGTGGCATTCGCTTTATTTTCGGTGTTCGCAAGTTTGACCACATTTCTTCTTACCGTCGGCAACTAGGGTGGCTTCCTATCCGGCAACGCAGGAGCCTCAGGGTTGTGTGCTGCCTTTTTGATATTTTGTTCAACCCTAAAGCTCCGATCTATCTAAAGTTGCGATTTAAATTTCTTGGATCCACTCATGATCATGGTCTCCGCTCATCACGCAACCTCACATTGGAAGTGCCAGTTCACCACACTAACTTCTCTTCCGCATCATTTACTGTCACTGCAATTCGTTTATGGAACGATTTACCTTACCACATTCGGGCGGCTACGACCAAACACACATTTAAGAAATTAGTTCGTGAGCACTATCTGAAGACACTTGCTTAAACACTTCATTTTCTAGATAAATTTATTTATGTATATATATATATATATATATATATAATATGTATGTAGGTATATAGCTGTATATATGTTTGTTTATGTATGTATTTGTATATATATTAAGTAGTATGTAAGTTTAGAATAGTTTTTTGTCTGCGCCAAACAAATGTTTGTATACCTACTAGCCTTTCGGTTGACTGGTAGAGAATGCCGCATGTTGCATTAAGTCCGCCTATTGTATATTTTATATGTGCAATAAAGTTTAAATAAATAAATAGCACATTATTACATAGTTATGACAATAAGTGTCAAGTAAGTAGGAAAAAATGTACTAACTGTGCACAAGATGTGCTAGTGGACAGCTATAATCTTTCCTGGTTATATAGCTGTGCAAATATTAAGAAAAGTAGTTTATCCTCTTTATTTCATCTGACGTCAAATGAAGGTCGTTGGAAAAGAGCTTTGACTGTACTCCCCAAATATTAAGCAACTTAGCCAGTTGTTGTTTAAATACAACAAGAACAGCAACAATACCTACATTGTTGAAATGGCGACAAGCTTATCTAGGAAATAAGATGACAGTTAGATAGTTGAAAGCCTTCTCAATAGTCTAGCATCAATGTTAACGAAGTTTCGAAGTTTGGGAGGGTAGATTTGATTCTCTTAGTAAACACACTAAACATATTCGATTCCGGTAATTTAATTATTTTTACTTGGAAAATACGTGTATATAAATATAAAATTCAACCTAAGCAAAGTATTTATATTATTGCCTTTAAATCTTTGTAGTCAGTTTTGTGTATTATAAGTGCAGTGTACGCAATCGTGGTGTTTTTGTTGTAACGCAAATTCACGACCGTCTGATTCGTGACATTTTGTGATATTAACGAAACAGCGTGTGGCTCATACTTCAAAATTTTAAGCCGTATTTGTAGCGTATTTTGGTCCATTTTACCATGGCATCAAAAATAGTATGCGCTGGCTGTCGCACAGTTATTAAGGACGTAAAATTTTTAAAATGTCATTTATGTAAGCAACCTTTTGATGTTTTTTATGCAAATATTCCCAAAGAATATCTTAATAATACTCACCAACATACATGGAAATGTCCAATGTGTAAAAGTGTTGAACCTAAAGGTGACAACCAAAACACACCAGTACGTGTTGAATTAAACAAAAATATCACAATGCTTAAGAGGGCCCGAATGCAACACATATGCCCGCCTGAAGAGCGACCTGAAGAATTTACATTTTATATGGATATGTCATGCGTGGAAAGTAACTCCGTGCTTGATGAAACCTTACCTACTGGGACGGTTTTATCCGAAGCTCACGTGCTAGTGGCGGAGATGAGACTTTTTAGAGAGGAAATGCGAGCAATGCGTTTACAATTGCAGCAGGTTAGTGTGTCTGTTTCAAACATTGGAGCCCGAATCGATAGTTGCGAGAGGCGCGTGGACGACTTATGTGCTCGCTTAGACAGCATGGAAGATAAATCAAATTTTAGTACAAAATGCAGGTTGTCGCTTTTGTTTCAAGGTGCCTCCTGGAACTCACATCTCTCCATATTTAAATGAGGCTTCTATGCTAAATATGAGCTCTAGGCGTCATCTGCACCTTGCTAGCTTGGTGTTTGATGTCTTGAAATGCGGAAAGCTGACATACATCTTCTAGAAACTTAAAATATCTTCTTTTCATGATAGATACGGTATCAGAGCATGTAGATATCTTTTGGAAAGTCATTCTCACAAGGCTTTTACTGGCAGTTTTCGCTACCTAGCAACTAAATGTTGGAATAACCTACCTCCCCCTTTGCGACAATTGACATCTAAATTTTCATTTCAAAAACAACGTATAGAGATTCCAAAGGGGTGCTCGGTGGCAGATTTTGTCATTTGAACAGTGTCTATACTTTTAGCTTCTGGAGAATTACTAAATACTTGTCTAATGTGCACTTGAAATATTATAAAAATTTACAACAGCCAACATTGATCACTGATATCATCATCATCATCATGATAGTTTTTATACCCAGTATTTTGAATATTATATATTTTTTTCTAATCTTCTATAGGTTTTCAATTTGTATTTTATTTATGGGCTTGTGTCTACGCATATATACATATATTTGTATACACGTGCATGCATATTTATATTTATAAAGATAAATTGTGTTGTATTGTATGTAAAATCTTCGAAAATTATTGACAAACACAAAACCCTTAGGTTGTCGCCTTCGATCATATATTTCTGTAGATACACAATTCCATAGAAAATCAAACAAAATATCGACCCCGCGTCTATACATAGAAGAATAGATGTATACCTATTATAGTACCAATTTTAAAAAAGTTCTTAAGTGTCATATAATTAAAGCCAATTCAAATCTTAAGTAACGTAATGAAGTATGAAAATAAATCCTTGTTAAGGTCGTTACATATTATCTTCTGGTTTCGATGATATAATGACGCCGTGAAATCAGAAATGAACAATACATATTTGAAAACAAATATACTGGATAATAAGCCCTTAGTCCGTTGCAATTAAGCACAAATTCATTTCATATTATTATATGAAATGAATGCTCCTACGTTCCATTTGACTACGAATATTGTTCTCGCGTCTTATAGCATCCTACTTGAACATAGACAGCAGTGGAGATGCTTAGTTTTTTTTTACACTTATCTTAACAGTACGGAAACTTTTTAAATTTTAAACATAAACCAAGAAGTATGTAGAATTAGGTGCTAAGGAAAGTACAGACTTTATTAAGACAGGGTTTCTCAACCTTTATATTGCGGAACCTTACAAACAAAGAAAGCTGAAAACTAAAAAAAAAGAAAGAAAATCACAAAAAATGGTATAGGCGACTCCATCATTCCACTGACCTTTTTCTGAAACATTAGCTCTGTGCTATTTTTTCCTATGAGTGAGCCACTCGAGACAGAAAGAGATAGATGCGATGCGTTACGCATCGTGGCATGGTACGCAAGCGTTTTAAATTGATATTTTAGTAATACATAATATGAATAAAAGTGTTTTACTCATAAAAAATGCGCTAATAAATTAAGATAAAGATATACTTATTGGAAGTATGACATTCCATCCTTCTTTTGCACTTTACGTGTGTCATTTTTACAAGTATAAACTACGCATTTCGGCATCGCTGACGTTATCAATCGCGCGCGGCCACCGAATGAATGAGAGCGAAACAAGGCACATTTACTGTTTGTGCCTTGTTTCGCCGGTGCCACTTTTTAGACGGTAACTGTGTATCTACAGAAATATATGATCGAAGGTTGTCGCAGAATATCAGTGCTTTGCTCACATCCTTTTGTGGGCAATTCCAATCACTGAGCTACAACTCTTTTACACTTCTACAGCACACACAGCTCATGGTTTGTACTGGGTTTTTTGTTTTAAGAAAATGTTATTTAGTTTCTTTGTGTTCCTTTATTTGCGTGTGATGAAGATGTTTTCGTAAATAAAATTTTATCTATCTATCTTTCGTGAACAAACCACAGAATGCAAGGATGATACGAAGTAAGGTTTGTTTTAATAACAGTTTAATAGACAAAAAAATCGTATCCATTTCGCTGTAACCCTTCGATAAATTGCAAACTAAGCAGTGATGTAAAAGATACCTTAAATAGAGTATCAGGAAAACAAAATGAAAAATACTTTTAAATTTAGTATTTTAGATACGAGATGCAAATAGTTTTCTGGGATGGTACCTCAAATATACTACATGTAAAATAGTTTTATGGAATGGTGTTATGAGAAAGTTACGGCTCAAGTCTCAATCTTCTCATAGCTTCGACTCAAAAATCTTTTTTTTCCGAGGAGAAATGCGCCTTTTGCACCATGACGCCGCGCTGGCAAGGTGCGGCCGTGTGTCGGGCTCTCCGGTCTCAGAGGACCGGCCTACCCACTAAAACCCCCCGGTATTCACTGGGCCCATGCGAGACACATCGCGGGGTGCGCTTATGCGATTCTAGCGCCATATTATATTATTATTCTATACCCAAAGACCAAGCTTTTACGTATCTCCCTCAAACACAGACTTTTATGTGGAATAATTTAAATAATACCAGTCAAGGGGCATAGCCGATAAAGTTTATCAAATTGATCCTCATGAATTCTAATAATAGCGCATTCAGTTTTAGCTAGGGCAACATGAATATTTAAAATTAATACAATCTATGTATTTTAGAAAACATAGTATCTTCAAAATACTAAAACACCAAACAAAAGGTATTTAAATTCAAGATACATAATGGATTTAAAAAAAAAACATTATTAATCACAAGATAAAAATACGTATTTGGTATCTGTATTTCAGATAATAGGTTAGATGACTACAACTGAATATGTCTATTTTTTTATTATATAATTATCAAAGTTGAGCAATTTCTATCTCATGCACGTAAGTCAATATAGAAATTTCACTTTGATTTTGTAATTATATTACTTTTAGATTTCTAATGAAACGAATATCTTTCTAACTTCCTCATATTAAATGTAACATTATTTAGCATAGAAAGTATATAGATATAAACGTAAAAATATCAAAGTTATTGGCAGTTTTGTTTATACGCTCATGCAAATTAGGCGACTTTAGTAAATTATGACGTCACGATTGCAGTGTACTTTGTATGGAGCGTTTTTGAGCGACCCGCGACAGCGCCGCAAACATGGCGTTGTATCTTCAAAATTAATAATCGCAGACACATCGCTACTTCTACAATATTTCTCATCTAAAATAGAACTTTTATTATGTATGGAATAAAAAAAAATGTCATCAAACCAATTGTATTTTAAATAAGTTACATCTCTCAAACTAAGTATGTTTCGTTTGTAACAAGTTACGTAATCCCTGTGAGAGCGCCATCTAACGAGTTGAAACATTCCCCTTTAGCGTTGAAAGATTAAATTTTAGAATCCTCCAGATTAGATTAACTTAATGTTATTGAAACTAAAAGCCCCTTAGTTTTATTTGGAGATTTTCCTGTAGGATTATCTTTAAAGTTTAAATGGTGTTAGGGGATTAAGCGGCACTTTATTACTGGCTATGTTAGCCGGGACGAAATCAAATTCTGTTGATTGATAGAGTGAGTGCTTAAATGGGCAGTGACAAAATGATCATTATCCCCGGACCGAATTAATTGGTATAAGCTTAATAATTTAATCAGTAGCTGAATTATTTGAAGGTTTCTTTTCTGGGGATGGAAAATGAATTGGCAATAAATATATACGACTGCTGCCTATTCAAATTTTAAAACTAAGAAAGTAAAGACAAGTACTGGTAATTTAATTTGTAATATTAACAAAGCTATAATTAAACTAAACCTTAAAAATACTTAAATTAAAAACTTAAAAATAAATAAAATCTAATAAAATATTAAATTAAATAAAAAATGGACCCCAAATCGCTGCGGTCGCATGGTAGAGTGCCCAATAAGCTGGCGACATTTCCACGTTGTATGGCAAGGCTCAGCCGTTGCCCAAAATGCACGCCAGCTCTTGGTCTCCTGAGACGTCGATTAGGCGCGCGGAGATCTCTTTAAAGATCTGTCGAGTCTCCGCACCCCACGGTCCCAAAGTCTCCACGGCAAAAGGCGCAAATATGTATTGATCACCAAGCAACGCATATTTTCGCCTCTTGTTAGCCTCTGCCACCGCAGCCGCCGCGCCTGCTTTATTGGTGGTCGCTCGTATGTGGGATGGGGCCACAGTATCGACACAAGTTGCATCCCATACGAGCGACCTACCGTTTTTCCACGGAATGAGAGTCAGTCCGTCGGGCCTCTTGCCATCATCTCTCGAGATCCCAGCAGGCTCAAGCACTGCTGGAATGCCGGCGCTAGCAAGAGCACGACGGACAAGTACGACAAGTACTTAAATATTATAGTTATACTTTATTGCCATAATTAGTTACAACAAAAGTAAAAAAAAATGTGGTTCACAAAGGTGGACTTATCTCTATTAGAGATTTCTTCCAGCCAACCTGTGAGTGTCTACGGAATGCTACTTATAATGAGTAACGTCAAAGCAACCAAATCTGTTATTCATAATACAAACATATATATACCATGATATACATACAATACAATAAATAAACATATATATATATATATAATATTGCGACTAGCTAAAACATATAAATTGTGTCAAATGTGGTAAATTTGAAATGACGTTACAAGTTAACAGTAAAAGTTTATTTTTTCTTTTTAGTGCATTTAAATAAAAGCTTGTTTTCAAAGATTTTTTTACCTTTATTTTATTTTATACTTTTTTTTCTAGTTATTCTTGGCAAGCTCTTTTATTTGATATATTGTAGTAGTGCTTTAAAAATAATTGATCTGTCATCTTGGGTACACCGCCATGTTGGATTTATTATCACGTCACACAGTCATGCATTATCATCCAAATTAAACGTGTATACAAAATTTCAGTACGATCGGTTGAGAGTAAGTGCTTTGAAATTGAGTTGTAAGATTCCATCCGAACATACAAATATACATATATTGCAAGTTAAATAAAAACTTGTAAAAAGCGGACAGCGAGTCGGAGTCGCTAATGAAAGGTTCTATATAGTAGTAAGATACATTTACAATTTATGACGTATTAAAAAAAAACACTTACAATCAGTAATATATTACTAGCTGTAGTAGTATAGTATAGTAGTATATCTAATACTAGCGACCCGCCCCGACTTCGCACGGGTGCAATGCTGATCTAAATACACTACAGAAAAACTGTAAACGTAATGTATATATATTTATTATATATTCATTTAAATAATATGCTGTAAAGGGCCTTATAGATCTATATTAAATGAATAATGTATTTGAGCTTAAAAACGCTTCGAAATTAGCGATTATTTGTCATGAAACGTAAATCAAATAAATCCTATTGTGGGATATCCATAAGAGATAGTCATAAACCTTTGCGGAGTTTTTGTAGACCTTTTCAATGTGTACAAAACTTAGGACATTATTATAAATCTCGTAGGGTGAAGCCTGCGTTTACAATGTAAGCGGAAAAAATGTAATTATTTACTACATCGAAACCTCAAAAATAACATTATTTCTACACTATTTAATAGATATTATTATACATATAAACCTTTCTCTTCAATCATTCTATCTATTAGAAAAAAACACATTAAAATCCGTTGCGTAATTTTAAAGATTTAAGCATACATACGAACATAGGGACAGAGAAAGCGACTTTGTTTTATACTATGTCGTAAAGATATTCTACTCGTATTAAATGTTATCGCTAACAAACTTACGGTTAGATAGTATGCTCTTTGAATAACTCTAACTAATAACAACTATCAGTGTTTTTACCCCAAATGCTAATTAACCCGGCGTGAATGAGGTGAGAAATTGTTACACCAGCTATTAGGTGTAGGGTAGGGTAGGGTATGATATACCCAAAATTTTGATGTAAATTTTTTGATACTATGATTGTGTAATTAGCATTAATGCTTAAGATATATTAATAATAGTAACTATTCAACAAGCAGAGTAAATAAAATATCAACATTAAGTTAAGCAGCATTATTTTTTATTGAAATAACAAAATATCTAAATTATTTTCGAAAAATACAAATTTAGGCAATTAATTTCTTTTGCCATAAAAATCTAACAAAATTCCAACTTTGGTAAATCAATATAACAATAGTGTCTTCTAATTATTATAAATAAAAAAGGAACTGAAAAGTCTAGTGAGATCATGTAATAGAGCACCAAAATTACACCTTACAAATCAACACAATTCCGTAGCCCAGCCGCGGGTACGCATGTGTATTTGCCGTCGCCGCCGGTGCAACATTAAACTCGATACCGTACCTCACCCCTTGCATCTTTACCTCCAGCTACTGAAACAACAGGACTTGCATTTTAGAAATTTTTCGGGTATGACATACCCAACTTCACTCACGCCGGGTTAAATGTAAGCTTTATTAAAACGGAATAAAGTTTCTTGTGATATAAAATTTATAATAACAGACGCTATATAATGTACAGAAAACACATACTATAAACTTTAAAAACAAGAGTTATCAAAGTAAATTTTCTATTCTTAGATATGTTTCTGTTTGAGAGTTTCTTCAAAGAAGTTTTCAGGATTTTGTCGGAAGTATTTGAATTATTCCCAACTCCTATTGAGTTTTCGTTGCTTTTGTTTGAAAAAGACGGTATGTTTTGAAAATAAAAATATAAATCTAATACCTCGATCTGCAATACTAAAATATACCACGTTCTTATTGAAAGTATAGACAATCATTCAAAGTGAAATGGCAATTATTAAATAATTGCGCTTGCACTGTCAGTGTCAATTTTCTAAGTTGGCGCATAATTCATTATAGATGATAAGCATCATAGACTATACAGATAATTTTATTCAAGTTGTAAATGCAATTTCAATCCTTAAGTATTTACAGGAAGAATCGTAAGTTTATGAGGAGGCAGATATATAACTCCATATAACCTAAATATACAATACTAAAATGCACCAAGTTCTTATTGAAGCCAAAGATAATATCTAAAAGAGAAAATGGCTACCTCCAAATAGTAGCGCTTGCACTCTAAGTCTCAATTTTCGAAATTGACGTAAAATTAATTTTAGACAATATATAAGGGAAAAGAAAAGATTCTTACACGTCGTCTTCAGCAGTAGAATCTTTATTGTCTTTTCGTGTACATTTTCACATACATATACGAGTACATACATACTCGTACAAGCATATTGTGTCAAAAACTCACTCTAAAGTCTAGTTATCAAAAAGTTCATAACAGACAACATAAGACTACACAGATTATTTTATTTAAGTTGTAAATGCAATTTCAATCCTTAAGGCGAAGGCTACACGTTAAGTATTTACTGTGGTCCATCAGTATTAACCATGGAACGTGGTAAACCCACTAAAACCCCCCGGTGTTCACTGGCCCCTTCCGAGACACATCGCGGGGAGCGCTTACGATTCTAGCGCCATATAACCCAAAGACCAAGCTTTTACGTATCTCCTTCAAACACAGACTTTTATGTGGAATAGTTTAAAATAATACCAGTCAAGGGGCATAGCCGATAACGTTTTTTAGAATGAAAGAATTTTCGCGCCGCCTATCAAATTGATCCTTATGAATTCTAATCAATAGCGCATTCAGTTTTAGCTAGGGCACCATGAATATTTAAAATTAATATAATCTCTGTATTTTAGAAAACATAGTATCTTCAAAATACTAAAACACCAAACAAAAGGTATTTAAATTCAAGATACATAATGGATTTAAAAAACATTATTAATCACAAGATAAAAATACGTATTTGGTATCTGTATTTCAGATAATAGGTTAGATGACTACAACTAAATATGTCTATTTTTTATCATATAATTATCAAAGTTGAGCAATTTCTATCTCATGAACGTAAGTCAATATAGAAAGGACAATGCCCAAATCATAAAGAGCTGTGCCCCAGTCACATGCATATGCATGCCCACTAATGAGATTTTTTTAATGTGTGCGTAATTAACAAAGATTTTTAAATGAAACAGATATAAGTCGAAACTTCGTGCGAAAATAAAGATATTAGACAAATAAAATGAGCGCCTACTAATATTTATTAGCAAAGTTGTAAGACGACGATATGCATTTTGTTTGACATAAAATATTTTTTGATAAAAAGAAAGGTATGTATAATATACTTAGTTGGAATCACAGTATATTCCTAGCATTTTCGTGTATTTTTAGCAGCTTACACAATAGTGTAAAAAAGAGAACTTATTTTTACATAGCACATGTGCAATGTAAAACTAAGTTTATTAAAACTTAATGAAATAAGAAATCTTGTTTATTTTGTTTGAATTACAGTATTTTTAGCCTTTTCATTGATTTTCAGTAACTTACATTATGTGCAGTTTAATAATAGAATTTTAATTAATTTAATGCGTAGTTTTGACTTTTGGTCATATTAATCGGTTTCGTATTTATGTAATATTGCCATTTCCGTTTCTAAGAAACACTTTATTTTATTGTTTTTCTCTCGCACGCCTATTTGCGAAATAAATTCCACTAAAATTTGTAATTTTATTTTTATATTTTATTTTTTTATTTTTATATTTTTAAATTTGGGCATTCTCCTTTCACTTTGATTTTGTAATTATATTACTTTTAGATTTCTAATGAAACGAATATCTTCCTAACTTCCTCACATTAAATGTATGTGTAGACTGCGTCCGTGTTCCATCAGTACGGAATGTGGTCTATCATTATGGATCACATTCCGTACCACAATAAATACTGAACGTGTAGCCTTCGCCTAAGTCTTTGCAGGAAGAATCGTAGATTTATAAGAACGCAAATGTATCGCATATATCCCTCTGTATAACGCTTCAATAGAAAATGAAGAACAATGTGCAATAAACGGAGCTCGCAGCTCTACCTGATAAGGGAAACGGAATATTCGTACGCGACAAACCGTGTTTTATGGTTACGGAACAAGATACACGGCGGCCGGATTTATCGCCCGGCATTGATGCTGCGTGGCGGTTGATTGGAGGTGAACTTATTAGATAAACGAAAAAGCCGCGTGTACGCTTTTACATACCGCTCCTACCGTATGAGGTATTACTTTCGAAACAAACTTTATTACGAAGTATGAATGTGCAAAATCGTATAAAGCTACAGATTGTATGTAAAAATGTAACGGATTAGACTGAAGTCAAACGAACGTCTACATTGCCCGCGTGATTTGCCAACATGGTTCTTAGAACATAGGCATAAGGTTGAGTTTAGTCTGTAGGTTATACCGGTCCGAAGTTGAATAGACACCTTGACAACATGAAACTTAAGGACACTGACACATGCAGATTCTGCGAACAAGAGCGTGAAACACCAATACACCTCTTGTGCTACTGTGAACCGCTGATTCACAAAAGAAACAGACACCTGGGGAAACACATCCTTGACCCAGATGAAATAAAAAACAATCCGAACTGGGAACATCCTATCTTTCTTGGTCAGTGCCCAGTTAAGGGAGCTACTGTAGGGCCTACATAGAACATACATAGGAGGCTGGTCACAATAGATCTTAATAGGTCGCAGTGATGCACATCAGCCCCGACTTACATGAAATAATAATAATATAAGTACCGGTCCGACATTATTATAACGCAATTAAGCATTATATACATTTATCCAAGAAAGGATATACACAATAGTAGAGTTATCTTTAATAGAGATCTCATCCATCCAACAGCAACTGACGTTTTGATAGAAATGTGCGGGAAGGCTTCATGTGCAACTTTTGATATAGATAGTAGTTATAGTCCGGGAGGTAGCGCTATAGTTGAGCAAGTCATTTTATACCCGCTGAAAGTCATAACAATAATAGTTTTCCCCCAACACATAATAAGCTCCGAACGTTAGCTGCTACGATGGCGATGGAGCTAAAGGAGACAGCATGAAAAAGTCATTGCAAAAAAATCTGCTCCGATGATTTTTATACTGAGCAAAATGTATAATATTATTGCTTTAATCACATTTTTTTCAAAATATAGTTGTCAGCTGTATTAACGAGAGGGGGTATATGTTAGTCACGTGCATGAACCTCATTGAAAATTTGACAAACAAAGTAATTTTATACCTTACTAGCTGACCCGCGCCCACTTCGTTGGGCATAATATTAATAATCCCCGAAGCGAGCACGAAAGCGAACTGAATTAAACCCGAAGCCATCGCGCGCCGTCCGCTGATGATGATGATGATGATGATGACACTCAACAATAATGTGGCTTTCTATTGGTGAAAGAATTTTTAAAATTGATGATGATGATGATGATGATGATGATGACACTCCGCAATAATGTGGCTTTCTATTGGTGAAAGAATTTTTAAAATCGGTTCAGTAGATCCCGAGATTACCCCTTACAATTTACAAACACACAAACATTACTTCTTTATAATATTAGTATAGATGAACTTCATACATCTCAATTTTAATACTTTTAAAATAATAAAAAAAATCGTCAGCCGCATTTTTACGTGTGTAATACCGTCAGTCAGCCTGATAAACATTTTGCGTACTCAACGCATTTGAGCGTTTCATAGGCTGTCTCCTTTAGCTACACCGTTAGTGCGACAACTAAAGCTCGCTGTACCGATTTCTGACCATCAAACAACTGTTTGAAATAATATTTATTCAAAATAAAATTCAAACAACGCTACCTCCCGAACCTTTAACTAGAGATGCAACGGATTTCTGTTTCTGTTTGCGCAAGTGCGGAAGTTCCGCGCGCTTTTCAACATCCGTTTCTGCTTCTGTTTCCGCAACTTTTATAACGGAGATTTAAACGGAAGTTTACAACTGACGGCTTTTGTTTATTACGGATTACTATTTATAAAATATAACTTGCAACTACAAAATTAATCAAATATTATTTTCTATAGTACATTTCTAATATATCTATTTCTAATCTAGATTTGGTGTATTTGATACTTAATAAAGAATTATATTTGTAAATTTGTTTTTTTCATATTATTTACACTTCCGCTTCTCTGTCCGTTTCCGTTTCTGCTAAAATTAACTTTTGACATCTGTTTCCGTTTCTGGTTCCGCTAAGACAGTTCCGTTGCATCACTATCTTTAACCCACTAGTAGGTAGCTTTATTTGATACCTATATTACAAGAGTTGTAAAAATATTTGATATTCATCATCACATCGTACGTCCCCACCGAGGGGCACCAGCCTACCCTAACAAAACAAGCAAACTATTCTTTTTTCCTTTTTCTTTTTATAGGAGAGGGCAGCAAACGAGCAAGCGGATCCCCTGATGGTAAACGATAAACGCTGCCTATGGACACCCGCAACACCAGAGGAGTCAACAGATGCGTTGCCGGCCTTTTTAATGGGAATATGCTCTTTTCTTGAAGGTTTCGATATCGCATCGGTTCGGAAATACTGCAGGCGACAATTCATTCCACAGTTTTGTAGTGCGTGGCAAAAAAATCCTGGAAAAACGCACTGTGGTGGACTGCCAAGCGTCTAGATGATGAGGATGAATGTTGTGTCGCGTAGAACGGTGACGGAAACTAGTAGCGGGACTTAATCCGAACAATTCTTAGGAGCATACCCCGTAATATAAGCCATAGAGGATACATAGCGAAGCTACATCTGTACGCAGCGCCAAGGAATTTAGCTGACATGAAATATCCGGGCAGCCGACGATTCGAGTCACTCTCAGTTCGGGAGCTACGGTTTCACAGACAGACAGACACGCACTATTAGGTCAACATTACAACCCTCCGTCGATTTACGTGGAGAATTAAATATAATAGATAGAAACATATACGGATAGAAACATTCGCCTCTTTCCCATGGGAGTAGGCAGAGATCACAATTTTCACTAGCAATGATCCAAACATACTCCTCGCTTCCTCGACTTTCACTAATACTTCCAGGCACGCCCGAGAATTACCGGTACGCTTGTCCTTAAAAATAATAGAAAAAATTGTACACATATAGTAAATACAAAATCGTAAACAGATTTTGCGTAAATCCTTTTATTTATTTTATTGGAAACTCATATTAACATTGTAACGCCTAGCGTCTTTACGCCAGCAAATCCTCATATTCATCTAATATGAATGTTTTTGTGTCAAGTTAATCTATGTATTTTCCTTTTACGGAAAATACTTATATTAGCAATAAAAGCTATTAAATATTAAATAGTATTAATTATCTATAACTTTTAACATTCGTGGAAGTGAACGCGGCTACTAGCTGACGTTTAGGAATCGTCCAAAGGTGGGGATCTGGGATGACTTTCACATTTTGCTACCGAAACGAAGGTAACTGCCGCGTAAAAAAAAAAAACTTCTCATTTTTATTCCAAATTTATTATCCATTCATTTTATTAAACTATGATATAAATAAAATTCAATTATAAAATAAGTGTGTGGTGCTATTCCTCGATTCGGGGATCAAGTGCCGGAATCGCAGGCATACATACATACATACACTCACGCCTTTTTCCCACGGGGGTAGGCAGAGATTACGTCCTTCCACTTGCTACGGTCCTTACATATCTCTTTCACGCAGGCACGTGTAAAGAAAAAGAAACTAGATAGTAGTAGAAGTCTGCCGATCCTACCTGACCCAGCATCCTCTAGACCGGACACACCTTGGAGCGCAGAGGAACTGTCATTGCAGGGAAGTGTGTATTGTAAGGGATCAGACAACGTACACACAACGCCCAACCCACGGCCTAGCACTACCACGGAATTTCTGTTCTACCTACCTACCGCGTTTAAAAATTGGTTGTCTGTAGAACTCCGTCTACTGCCGATATTTGAACGTGACAACGTCTATTACATGGTAATTTTTTCTGGGTGCAATGAAATTATTTAAAATAAAGTAATGTATAACATTTATATTTTTATTACGTTGCCGTGTGGCGTCAGATCGGCCGTTACGCCGTTCGTGGACTCCGTGTGGCGTCAGATTCGGCCGTTACGGTGTTTTCGAGAATGACTCCACGCCGTACCAATTTAATAGATGTTGTCACGTCAAAAAATAAATTACTTTAGCCTACTATTTTTTTATCTTTTCAACTATTAAACATAACTAACAACGTTATAACGTTGCAGAAGGAAAGTTATAAAATATAATTTCGCCAGTCCCCGTCATACGCCAAGATACATTTGAAACAACTGGATGTTGTTATTTTTATCAATAATATGTCTTCAAAGGGCTCGCTGTTTTTTTTTATGTAATACACCGATCCCTTTTCATTTCGAACCGAGAGTGATACAACGATCCATTTTCATTGTATATCTGTCTGGATACAATGGGCATGTATACCGAAAATTGGGAATTTCACGATTCATAACCGCCTTTTTCGAGTCAGATTTGTGTTTTCATTATTCCTGTGTTGTATTTTAGATTTAGTATCAATCACTCGAGTTACGGCTGATATCGCTTGAATTGCGAGTTGGGAGCGATTTAAAATAGGGTGGTAGAAAGGTGACTAAGCAAACAGAATTTTTCAGACATCGTAAATTTACAAAGTACTCCGTATTATCAGGTGAATGTATGAGTTGAATGTATTGTGTTTTCAGTAAATTTGTCTTGCTAAATAACGTTGTTTTTTTTTTCTTGTTTAGAGAGTAAGTAGATTCGATAACGATTGATGCAGTAAAGGTATTAACTTATTAAGGTTTACAATTTAAAGACTGTATATGGCTTAATTAGCCATATAATTAGTAGCCAGACCTTGTTGAAAAAGTAACGTCCAGTTGTTCATGGCGGCGTGCTGGTCCCTACGCAAGTATGGAAGTGAATCGTTTGTAATTCTTATATATAAAAATGAATCGCAAAATGTGTTAGTAAGCGCATAACTCAACAACGCCTGGACAAATTTCGCCAATTCTGTTTTTAAAATGTTCAAGTATAGTTTTTACGGCGAGAAAAATCCGAATATTTATCGAAATATCCCTAAAAACAGACCTATTTTTTCCATCAAACGTCTTCTAACTAAAAAGTTCTACAGTTAATTTGAGCTTAATTGTTATTGTATAACGTTCATATTGGAAGCACTCACTGTTGTCTAAGCAATGGAGGTGTGTTCCTAACATGAAAGAGTCAATTTGTGCTTTATTAACGCATTATAAAGTTGAAATTCAATCAAATCTATCAAAACACTGTGCGTATGTGTGTTTGGAGCACAGAATACATCGTTGGAGGATTTAATGTCACCTTTCTTGCAATTTGGTTGGCTATGCGATATTATATTTAAAATAAGTAGGAATAAAAAACTACCACTGCACAGATCTTTTTGACAGGGCGAAGTCTGTCGGTTCTGCTATTAGAAACATAAAATTGGATTAATGCAGTGGAAATAAGAGCTTTGGAAGCTTATATTGTAAGGGAAATGTACTTTGTGATAGAAAATGTAGTGATAAAAACCGAAAAGGAAATAGAAGCGTAGCAGGAATAGATTTTTTTAGTATCTCTGCTGAAGCCACAGATGGCTATGTTCAGCTTTACTGTGAGTATGTTAATGGAAGGTGCACGAACGGAAGGTTCGACTCCTTGCCTGCAGCGACCCCGGCGCCGTTCCCGTGTCGTTAGGGTCGGGTCAAAAAGAGTCGACGCAGGTAGAGCGCGTCGGCGTCGTCGGTGGAGGAGAACGGGGGATTGAAGCCTCCCCGAGGAGGGCTCCCCTGCACCGGCAGGTGAGCGGAGGTTAGGGGTTCCCGGAAGGAAGGCCCTCCTGAGAAATGCTTTTAGTGGGTAGGCCTCCCCCTTCTGGGGAGGAGAGCCCCACATAACCGCCGGCTCTCTGCAGCCGGCGGTTGCAATTTAATACATTTTTGCTCATCGTAACAAAAAAAAAGGTTGAGCACGCCGTCTAGTGACTAATGGCCGTTTTCACCAACCTTGTCTTAGCTTAGGCGACACCTAAGTGACATGCTGTCTCACTCTTTTCAGTTAATACAAAAAGTGACAGCATGTCACTTAGGTGTCGCCTAAGCTAAGACAAGGTTGGTGAAAACGGCCATTAGACGCTCAAAATAGCCGTGTAGTAAAGGGAGTAGGGAAAGACGAAAACGACTACCGAAAGAAATTTATAAGGCAAATATGAAGGGTCAAGTTGGTTGAGAATGACTTAGATGAAATATACCGTATAGGCCCTGCCTCTTGATGGGTTCGTATATGAGTTGCGATGATTTTTTGACTAAGAGGTATGGTGTTCATTTTATGTACCTGCTTTGGAAAACTCCTTATTAGACCGCAACGAAATAATCTTTGTATCCCTTCAAGTAAGTGAAAAATCCGATCAGCCTATGATTTTGTGTTGTGATGCTGACTAAGTAAGATGGTTAACCAGAAGACGTTTAAAAGCATCTCACCAATAGCTGTCAAAGTTTATTATTTATTGGCGTTTGCTTTATCTGAGTTTGACGCGACGACGCCATCGGCTTAAGGGCAATGCGGCGGATGATTTGTGACAGGAACGAGCAGTGACGCGTGGATTTATGAGCTCTCAAACAGGGGCGCCACCTCGCTCTGGTGATACAGATCTGAAGCAAGCTTAAGTGTGGCGTTAGGAAATTTTTTATATCTTTTCGTGTGTTTTTTATACATCACAGATTACATCTTTGATGGTGAATGACTAGAGTCACCAACAGTACACGCAGTTTCTTTGAACTTGTCATCAAAGTTTGACGTTGTCAAACTCTTTCGTCTTGGAAGATTACTTCACTACACATAGTATAAAACAAAGTCGCTATCCGCCGTCTGTCTAAACTACACAAAATTTAACATGCCGTTTTTTTAATAGATAGAGTGATTCTTAAGAAAGGTTTATATGTATAATACATGCATAATATAGTACATAAACACTGATAAATGTAAAGGTTTCTTATATGATGTCGTGAATAAGCACGTGTTTTTGCGCTTATATTGCATAAACGCTGGCTGAACCCTACGAGATAGACCAAAATAATGTAATACAGTATTGTCCACCTTAAAAAGTTCAACAAAAAAGCCCACGATGGTATATGTCTATCTCTTAGGGATAACCCACCATAACCATTTTTTATCCTTTACTAAAAAATGTTATTTACGAAGTGATTTTAAACAATACAGCATCAATCCTTTACATAAGCATTTTCGCTATTTTTTTTATAAATCACGCTTGTAAATGGTGAACAGTATGTAAAGTGTGTGTGTGATAAAATTACTAATTTACCGTTTTTTTTACTAATGAATGAATATTTTTATGTAGCAAAAGGCTTTTAACAAATATAACAATAGTATCCGCGAATGTTTTTTCTGCATTCGGATTGAAGGTAAAAAATGTTAAAGCCTACCCTAAGCAATAACTATATACATTTTTTAAAACTTTAACCGTTTACGAAGCTTATGCAGCGAAAGCTTTTAAAGTACTTTCCCCTCTTTCTGTAACATCTTCATTGATACCTCGCTCTTGGTTACTCCGTAATGTTATATAACCTATATCTTTTCTCGATAAATAAGCTCTCGGATACTGAAAAAAAAAGCTTTAACAGAGAAAGCTTATCCTTAAACATTATAATATTTGTACAGATTGGTACAAATACTCGTAATAAATCTAGAGTACAAAGTACTTCCCGTTATAATTTACAAATTCGCCTAGAAGTAGTTTTTTCATCCTATGGAAAAGCAACTTTTTTGGTATGGCAAAAGTAAAATTTAATAAATTGGCACAATAAAAAGTTTTACTCAAAAAACCCAACAAATATATCAGTAAACAGCTGTCAACTATTATAATAGTAGTTGTATAATAAGGGGAGTATTAATAAACAAAATGTAAAACTGACCATAGATATTAAACAATGTTAGTCTTCAGGAATAGTTACTAATAGTTGTAATAGTATAATATAGTATAATATAGATATATATGAGGCTATGACTGTGGGGGACGGGACCATCTGTTCCCACAAAACAGAGAAAAGACACCTTCACCCAACCGAGTATTGATATGTTACTTGTAAATAGATAATAAATAAGGAAATAAAAAAATACTAACACAAACAAAAAAGAGTGCGGACCAAAGAGTCCGCAGAAAATCAGACAAACCTTATAAAAAAAAATAAAAATAAGAATAAAGCCCCTGGTGTTATAAGTGTCCATTGGCTACGGTAATCGCTTACCATCAGGCGGGCCATAGGCATATTTACCATTCCGTGTGCTGTTGCAAAACAAATATTAAACAAGGAACTACAAAAAAAAATCTTGTACGTGCATTCGAGCAAGGAAAAAAATTACTACACCTTTTCGTAAATTTTGAAAAGCCTCCGCCTTGAGATGAACTGGTAATAAAACTCTGAAGGTCTATTTTCTCAAAGAGCATACGAGTATTTAACGGTTACGATATCAGAGCTATTATAGGCGCCATTTGTTATCGATGATGTTGCTAACGAGCGCCATCATATTAACAAGGGCAACTAACAAACTGCCCCAAGTTTTACTGGCGAAGATTTAATTGATACTTTGAACACGTCAAAGCAGTATACTAAAGCTTTTGATAATAAATAGAATGGCTGAAAGCTTTAAGTTTTGGAACCGTTGCATTTAATATTTTAAGCAATTTATCAACATTGGTGGAATCGTTGCGATAAGGTGAAGAATGGTTGATCGAATCAGACTAACGAGAATGAGAAACAGTTTTAGTAATTTTTTTCTTAAAACACTTTGCCCCTCAAGCGGATTTCTATCCTATGTCGTGGATAATATCTTACATACACCCAGACAAGGTTTTTTTCAAGGTTTGGTTAGGTTTGCGGAAATCGAAACTGCGACCTTTACGTAGTAGCCGATCACTGGACTACTGTGCCAAACGTCTGGCTTTTTAAAGTTTCAGTCAAATCTCAACTAGCCTTTCAGTCACCATTACGCCCGTATAATATTAAACATTCCCATAGGAATTAAATTTGATCCCATAGTAAATTTACCGGGTTTCATATTATTCATTAATTTGTTCTTGGAGATACCTACAGCTGGACAGAAGTCTCTCCTAAGGATATTCGAATCAATTCGTTGTTATAAATTATCCCTATGAAATATTTAATTGAAGTCGGTTCCGCTATTAAAATAATAAATAATAAGTAAGCTCTGTAAAGCTTGTGTTAGTTTTTTTTTGTTTCTTTTTTTTGCAATAAATTGCATACCCCGGCTGTGGCGAGCCGGCGATTATGTGGGGCTCTCCTCTAGGCCTACCCACTAAAAACTTCAGGAATGGCCTTTCTCAGGCATGTAGGGAGCCCCCGGGAACGCCAAGCGACTTCCGGGAACCCCCAGCCTGTGTTATTGGATCTAGGGTAAGACAGATCAAGGGATAGACATACATACTACTATATTATACATATATAAATCAATTTAGTAGAAATATATTATAAGAACCATGATTAAGGTACAAATGCATTCATTACGCAAACATTTGCCCCCACCGGGACTCGAACCCGGGACCTCAGAGAAGGCGATTCCTCGACACCGGTATACCAAACCCTCGACTACGAGATTGAATGAATGAATGAATGATAACTTTATTGTAATAAAAAACAACATTTACACATGTATTATACATACTATCTAAATTACTATAGTACAAAAGGCGCCCTTATTGCCAAAGCGGTAATCTCTTCCAGGCAACCTAAAAGTAAAGGAAAGTTAACATAAAAAACTTGATTGACGGGAGATACAAATATTAAATATATATTTATAAAATGATGTAAAATACATATACTACAAAAAAACTAATATACATTCATATGCTACATAAAATACATGTACTAAAACACTACAAAGAGTAATGGAGAATACTAATTTTCCAGCTGCAAGAAATGTGTTTTGATCGCTCGCTTGTAAGAGTCATGCGAGTTTGCACGCCTTATTATTTCTGGAAGGGAATTCCAGAGCCTGACGGCCTTGACCGTAAATAATTTGTCATAGAATATTGAAGAGTGTAGTGGGAGAACAAGAGACAGATCATTCGAGGAACGAAGGGTTCTATTTAAAGCTGAGGAGTGGAGAACGAAACGGTATTTGAGGTACTCCGGGGCATTTGGATTGGTAAGCAGAGAATGGAGAAGGGAAAGGATATGACAGTCTCTCCGACGGGTTATTGGTAGCCATTCAAGTTTGGAGCGATAATGAGAAATATGGTCGAACTTGCGTAGCCCAAAGATGAACCGTATACACAGGTTCTGCAAACGCTCCATTATAACTGGGAAACGGACAAATCAGGGTAATACGTATCGGAATAGTCCAATATTGGAAGAAGAAGGGACTGGGCTAGTAAAATTTTTGTTTTAATAGGAAGCAAATTTTTAAGGCGTTTAAGGGAGCTGTATGCACCATACACTCTCCTGCTGACCTCTGACACTTGTTTGTGCCATGAAAGGGAGCTGTCGAAAATAGTGATTAGTGCATACTAGAGATTAGTGCATACAAAATAAAATTAATAAAAAAGACGATCGCTAGTACAGAATTGAGTCAAGTGTGCTGAAGTACTCTTGAGATAGGCCCCACTGAACATCTTGGTATGTTGTACTCGTAGATTCATAAAATTGCAAATATATTCAGCTGTAGTTTTAATTTTCTCTTTCATGTATATATTATATATATATACATGTATTATATATAATATATATATATTATATAATACCATCTCTTCAAGTTAATGAATGTTTATTCGAAAATAAATATATTTCGGATTCTTTGATGTTTCATGATGCCGTATCGTCTGTGTGTCGAGCAGTTATTTTCCTGGTCGCTGGCACCTAATTTCCGTTACTTTGTGAGCTTATTATAAGTTACTCTGCAACCTTTCCTGGAAATGATACATGAGCCTGCACAAAATTTCTCAAACTGTTCTGTAAAAAAATATTTACTTGACAATAAATAATCAATCAGTTTTTTTCTTTTAAAAAACGTCGCCCCACCCTAGGTTTTTTATCCTGTGTCGTGGGTGCAGTTATAAAGTTATAAATATCGAAATCTCACATGTAGAAATACCCAGACCGGATCAAATTTTTGTAGGTCATAGAAAATATGTCTAAGCTGCTATATGCATCGTGTTGAAGCAAAACCTGTTCACTGACCGTTTACACACTAACGCTATTTTTGCTTTAAACCACGCGACCACAATCTGTTGAAAGTAAACGTCGCTTTATTATTAGATTTGCAAAAAACATGGCCCTATTTGGTCAAAAGTATTTAAAAGTGAAATGGCCGCCTTTGATTCTAAGCAACTTTGATATTAAGTTGAGGGGACGTAATTAAATATTTCATATTAATCGCAACTCGACAATTTTGCACTGAGACTTTAAGTTGTGTCTGCAACTTGGATTTAAAACTAATCCAAAGTATATTTTCTTATTGTTTTTACTAACATTTTAAAAAGCTGTCATCTAAACCATATACCACAGTGTTGGTAAGGCTTCCACAGCAAAATAATTCGATGGGGGTTGCAGGAAGGGGCTGAACGCTAGCAACGTAGAACCGAATGGTTTGGTGATTCTTGGGGTCTATGTCGAGCAGTGGACATCTATTACCTGAAATAAAGACCTTTAAAGTTATTTTGTTTACGTTTAGCACCCAAACCTTTCTTCCCTAATATAATTAATTTATTTCTTAAGAGATAACGAACAGTTACAATATATCCCAACTAATCCCAACTAATATTATAAATGCGAAAGTGTGTTTGTTTGTTTGTTTGTTTATTTGTTTGTTTGTTTGTTTGTTTGTTACCTCTTCACGCTTAAACTACTGGACCGATTTCAAAAATTCTTTCACCTTTGGAAAGCTACATTCTCCCCGAGTAACATAGGCTACTTTTTATCCCGGAAAAATCGACAGATCCCACGGGATGCGCAATAAAGGCTTCGCTCAAAAACTACTGCACAGATTTTTATGCGGTTTTCATCAATAGATAGAGTGATTCTTGAGGAGTTTTGCGGCATTTTTTATCTCGGAAAAACGGATAGTCCCACGGGAAGCGCGATAAAATCTTCGCACCATAAACCGACTTCCGCGTATATGTAGCCGTGGGCAAAAGCTATGACCCTTAACCCTCTATACACCCAATCCCGAAATCCACGCGGGCGAAGCCGCGGGCAGAAAGCTAGTAAAGTATAATTTAGTTTACTATATCTATGCAACCAAGAACATTATCCATCACAGATTGAAAAAACAAAAATAGTGCGCTAGATTTGACCTCGACACACACAGCACACACACACATACTACATATATATACATATTGTTACAAGTTCAGCTTCCGGCACGCCGCCCCGCTAAATTATAAATTGTATTACCTCGATATATTAATTAATTGTCACATAATTATCTTATTATAAATTATTAATAAATTATAAAACTAATCTAAAGCCAATACTGACAGCCGTAATCAAATTTTTAATCATAATCTAATATACTGAAAATGCCACTTCCAATGGTTTACGGAACCTAATTTAATTTAAAAATCTATACAATGTTTAATTATATAATTATACTGCTTAGTAATAATTTTGATGCAAATTAATAACTATTGTTGTATTGCATTGTATTAATATTGTTATAAATCGATTAATAAGTTGCTTGTGTAAAAGTATAAAAGCCAGTGTCCGCCATTTTTAGAGCATTATTAAACTGTCTGCTGATAACATAACATCGCAACGTTTATTTATCCCTGTGCCGTGTACAATATGTTTAAAATAAAACAAATTAAATTAAATATACAAACATATAAATAAACAACATTTAACCAATTAATATTAATTACATACATATGATTAGATGTTATTGTTTGAATTATCGTGTAATATTCTTAACAATTCTAATTTAAATTTGCGTTTTGATAATTTGAATACATCTACAGATACAAACATATAATTATAATATTTAAAAATGCGATTTAGAGGACAGCGCAGTCCAGTGTTTGTACGACAAACACTGGTCGCTAATAAATTGTCAACACGGACTTTACGCTTAAGAGCGGATCTCGAATATTCCAGATCATATCGGGAATCAAAAAATAAGATAGTCAAATATTAAATAGTAGTTTACCAGAAGAAAGCATTTCCTTGTGAATCGGAAAACAAAACTTAACTCAAAACAAACGCCGCAAAACACTCCTTAACCCACCCATCACGGAAACATTTCAAATAACAATGTCAAAAGGCTGGGTGCTTAATTTAAATAATGTTAATTACAACTGAAGAAAAGCTTAAGCAGATGCTAATCATGGATCTCGGTCTGAAGATTTGGAGTCTAATTAACTTATATTTAAGCTTAAAGCTGCACCGCAAGAGGTTTATATGTACATAATGCAAGGAAGTTTAATGTGGATAACCGTGTTGAAGATAATTGGATTTCCGTAGGTCTGCGTGAGCGTTCATGTGGTGTTCTAATTTATTAATATCTTAAATTTCCATATAAAGCCCTATTCAATGTTATGTGACAAAAAATATCGTTTTAAATTCTGCAAGAAATATGAAAAGAGTAATAGCAGGAAACAAATGAATGGAACTCGCAGTCAGATTTTGTCGAAAAAGGCGCGTCTGGCTGTAAATGCAGGCATGCTGGTCCTTTCGCTTATATATGTAAGTGAATGCTGGGTACGGTCAAATAAGCAAGATGTCAAAATGAGAGCCTTGACAGGAATGTTTTTTTTTGTTCCCCTGAGGAAAATGCATTAAATTGCATACCCCGGCTGTGGCGAGCCGGCGGTTATGTGGGGCTCTCCTCCCCAGAAGGGGGAGGCCTACCCACTAAAAACCTAAGGGATGGCCTTCCTCAGGCATGTAGGGAGCCCCCGGGAATATCAAGCCACTTCCGGGAACCCCCAGCCTCCGCTCCCCTGCCTAGAGGGGAGCCCTCCTCGGGGGAGGCTACTACCTCCCCCGGTCTCCTCCACCGACGACGCCCCCCGGCCACGGAAGGGGCGTGGTCCATCCCGGGTCGCCGTAGCAGTCGCGACTTCCTCGCGCCCGCCGGCGACCCGCGGCGGCGCCGCAGCTGTGCTACCGAGCCCGGCGCCGCCTTCTTCGAGCGGGATCGATAATGGAAATGTGCAATGTGAATTGTTTGAGAAATCGCTATAATACACGTTGTACACGTAGAAAAGAAGAACGAAAGACGACTAACGAAAAAAAATTATAAGGCAAATGTGATTGGACAAGCTCGTTAAGAACAACCTAGACTAGTGGTTCTTAACTTTTACAATTCCGTTACTCTTATAACCTAACTAGGTCCACTGATTTCACCCCTCTCTCTAACACTCAAACTATACGTTTTAAAACAATTCTTAGACTTTATTAGACATATAAACCAGTAACCTTTACACCTTATATCCTTACTGATATTACAAATCGGAAAGTGAGTTTGTTTGTTTGTTTGTTTGTTCCGCTTTCACGCCGTAACTACTGAACCGATTGCTTTGAAATTTTGCAGACGTAACGATAAAAGTCCGGAATAATAGGATGCGCAATAAAGGCTTCGCTCAAAAACTACTGCAGAGATTTTCATGCAGTTTTCATCAATAGATAGAGTGATTCTTGAGCAAGGTTTTGCGGTATTTTTTATCATGGAAAAATGGATAGTCCCACGGGAAGCGCAATAAAACCTTCGCGCCATAAACGAACTTCCGCGCATATGTAGCCCTCTATAGAGCCAATCTCGAAATCCATGCGGGCGAAGCCGCGGGCAGAAAGCTAGTAGTTTTATATACGAAACAGATACAGTCCCGTGATAAACTATACTCATACCAAATTTCATTACAAGCGTATCTAGTAGTGGAAATTACATTGAACTTCCAAAGCCTTACATCATAATATTCTAATTCTCGACAAGTGTGATTTGAACATGAACATTTTTTCAATACGGGAGCCGCCTCTTACCTCATTATCCCCGCGAAATCCCAGTATTGCCTCCGCGAGGGTAATTACCCTCAGGTTAGGAACCCAGGGTTTTCGTCTAGGTCCTAGACGAACATACTTGGACTGAATAAGATATATTTTGACCAAAACAACGCGGCAGCGGTCTAGATGCTGCTTAAATTCTATGTGTGTGCGAGTGTGATGATATCCGAGTGCTTGTATGTGTGTAATGTGTGTATTATAAGAGTGTTTGTACATACGTGTGTGTGTGTGTATGTGTATGTATGTATATCTAACTTACTAAACTATATTATATAAATTCATAAATAATTGTATACATAATTAGGTTAGGAGCTGCGCAACTCTATATGAGTACCTATAAGTTATTTTAAGAGTCCGTGGAGTTTAAAAAAATAAAGATATATTTTGAAAGTAAGCGTCAAGTCAATAGTAATCGTCAAGTATGTATGAAAGTCGAGGGAGCTAGGAAAGTATGTTTAAATCGTGGCAAATGGAAAACTGTGATCCCTGGCTTTTTTTTTTCAAATCAATTTATTTAAAATTTTTATCAAATCTATTTGTGTTAAAAATATTATACGATCTGGTTTTATAACGTTAAGCTTTTTATTAGAGCCTGCGTCATGTCTAAAATAAATAAAAATCACTATCAGGTACATTAAGAGTTATTTGCTGCATATAGTACTCTAAATAGATTAAGAAGCTTTCTCCCTATAGCTACAAAGACAATGTTAGCTCAGTCACTCTTGCTTTCCTTGATTGACTACGCTGACGCTGCGTGGATTAATTTATCTGAGGAACTACTTGACAGTTTGGAGCGGCTGCAAAATGTAGCCGCCATCAGGTTCATTTTTAATCTGCGTAGGTTTGACCATGTTTCTAATTGTCGCTTTCAACTGAAATGGTTACCTATTCGCCAGCGCAGAGACTTACATGTTTTATCCCTACTTTACAATATTTTGTACCGGACTCGCACACTTAGAATCATCGAGAACGCACGTCTAACGAGCAAAAAATACCTTTAAAAATTAAAAAGAGTGGTAAATTCGCAAGTTACCGGGCCGTGCGATACACCGGCGGACGCGGAAAAATCCGCTCTACACAGTAGTGAAAGTGCCACAAGTGAAAGTGAAGTGCCCGATTAAATACACCTGAAAAAGTGAAATTTTAACACGTGGTGTGGGTTAAAACGATACAAAAATCAAAATTGTGAAAAAAGTAATATAGTGACGTAAGAGAGACGTTTAAGAAAGTTAGCAGCCAAGTTCTGAGGATCCCAAATAAACATAAATTACCTAGACCTTACAAAGATGTTGTGTTGTGAAAATGTTGTAAACAGATTTCACGGAGCTGAGAGTTTGCTTAGGTACCACTGTGCTGAGAATTGATGCATTAGTCCCTTGAAATGTGTACAGACAATTTATTTTCGGACGTGTTACAAAGACTTGATATCATTTTTATGGACGGCTGTTTATTTTGCAAATGGTTTATAAGAAAATTTTGTTTGTGTTGTGTCTAGATTTGAGATGGAACATAAAAATGTATTTCCATAAGTAAGTATTTCACTTACAAGAGTATGTTTCAAGGATCATTTCCTTTGGACATTTTTAGTCGGTAGGACATTCTGGTCGAGCTGCATCGATCGGTTTAGACTCAGCCTATGTAATGTCTCAGTCTCTTCTATCCAGAGGAAAAATATGATTATTATCATTAGCTAGTACAAAAACCTGTAATACTTAGGGTCCAATAAATTCATGATACTTTTGTTCACATCTTACTTCTTAATGGTCTGATGCACAAAAGAACAGAAAATTAAATGACTTATCCTTCATGTAAGCATCAGGTTCATTTTCAATCTGCGTATGTTTGACCATGTTTCTACCAAACGCTCCCCATTATAATGGTTATTTATTCGCTAATGCAAAGACTTACATACATGTTTATCTCTACTTTACAATATATACTTTACTTTATAATATAATTGTATCTTCCAACATTTCAATCCTACCTTTGTTCTCTTTTTGATCCCATTCGTATTTCTTCTATTCGTACTTCTTGGCTTGGTGATGGCTTATGCCATCCTGTTATGGAACTCTCTGAGAGTATTAGGAGAGCGCGAACGTTGGAGTCTTTTAAGAATCAAGTCCGTGTTCACTTTAATGATTCCTTAACTTAAAATAGTTATAGCCTATTCTCCTGTCCAATTACTGCACTCACCCTCTATTTAAACCTCTTTTTAGTGCTTCTCTGGTCCAAGGTTGCCTTGAATAAATTGCTGCTTAGCAATAAGGCCGCCTCTTGTACATTAGCTATTGTTGGTTTTTTGTCGATGTTCTTGTTTTCAATAAAGAGTTATGTTATGTTATACTAGAGCAGCAGTTGTGATTAAAGGTACATGTTCGAAAACTCAAAACTAACCTCAATGGGTCTTGAGTTAACTAACGTCCTAACTTAGTTAAGATTGCTACTGAATAGTATGAGTTTTGTTGACGCGCCATCTCGCCTGACCATAGACTACCGACCATAGAGATGATGGACACAAATCAACACGGGACACGTCATGCCTAGAAATGTCAAAAACCACACGAGAGGGCGCCACCGCAAGGCTATATAAGCGGCAACATCCGAGGAAGCTCCCTCTTTGGCCTAATGGAGCTGTGGCGGCTCCTTAGCAGAACATGGATGCGAAGCTCACAGTAATCCACTGGAATGCCTGCGGCCTGAACGCCAACAAGGCCGCCCTGCTAAAGTTGAAGCTAGCAGAATACAGGGCAGATATTGCCCTGATAAGCGAAACCCACCTTCGACCATCAGATAGGTGCAAATTCGCAGGGTACCATGTGTATAGAAAGGACGAGTGCTCCCCACATGGTACCGCGTACAGAGGCCTGGCAGTGCTTGTGCGACGCAGTATCGCACATCGACCTCTGCCAGCAGCACAGTTGCGATCCTCCTACGGGCTAGGAGTAGAAGTCGCCCTAGTAACCTCCGAGGCCATGCGGGTGTTTGCATTCTACAAGCCGCCCCAAGTCCCCCTAGAAGTGGCTGATGTCCACCAGCTGCTGGACTCGCCACTCCCCACAATCGTGGCGGGAGACTTTAACTGCAAGCACACCGCATGGCACTCCAACACCGTATGCCCAAACGGAAGACGGCTGCAGGACGACGCCGAGGACAAGGGGTACATGGTCCTGGGCCCCGAGACTCCGACGCACTACCCATACGCCATGGCACAGATGCCGGATGTAATAGACATTCTAGTGGCCCACAAGATCGGGGCCACGACTATTACACAGTGCGTCATAGATGACCCAGCGATATCTGACCATCAAATGGTGTTGGTCAAATGCTGCCCACCATTGCGCACTCTGCCAGCACCGAGGAGGCGCGCTCAAAACTGGTCCGCGTTCGCAGACCGCATGAACAGCGAGCTGACCAGCTCTCCTGTGAAGACCGGTGCGGACGTGGATCACCTGGCAGAGAAAATCACAGCGACCATCCAAACAGCGCTCCGCGAGACCACCATAGAGCCGGTTAACAACAACCCGGCACTCCACCCAAGACCACTGCCGAACCATATCAGGCGGTTAATAGAGGAAAAGCGCCGGATCAGAAGGACCTGGCAACGAAACCGGTGCCCAGTACTCAAAAACCGCCTGAACGCCATGGCCACTCGAATAGCCCACGAGCTGAGGACGCTAGCAAACTCCAGCTGGGAGGATGCAATACAAGAGGCCAGCGACGACTGGGGCAAAGTCCATCGCCTCTGTCGCAGGCTGTCGAGACAACCGAAGCCCATACACCCCCTTCGCGCAGACGACGGCTCGCTAAAGTATAGGGCGGAAGACAGGGCGGAGCTCTTCGCGAGCTACCTTGAAGAGGTATTTCAGCCGAACCCACCATCAGACCACCATCGCAACAGCGAGATAGAACGCGAGGTCGAAGCCTACTTGAGTGAGCCCATACCTCAGGCCGAGGACCCGGTAGTCTTCTCACCAGGACTGGTGGCCAAAACGATCAGGAAAGCGCCCAGGAAGAAGGCACCGGGGCCCGACCAGATCACGAATGAGGTCTTGAGGCACCTCCCTTATAAGGCCATAGCAGCGCTCACCCGGCTATACAACGGCATTATGCGTACGAGCCACTTCCCGACCACCTGGAAGATGGGCCGGGTGATCATGATCCCCAAGGCTGAAAAAGACACCACGCGGGCGGCCAGTTACAGACCCATAACGCTGTTGGCAACCATGGCCAAAGTGTTCGAACGCCTATTACTCAACACAATGCTGCCGCACATTACCCCGCGAGAAGAGCAATATGGCTTCCGGGCGGAACACTCAACAACCCTACAGCTGACCAGAGTGATGCACGCATTATCAGCAGCCAACAACAAAAAGGAGTACGCAGTGGCGGTCTTCCTGGATATGGAGAAGGCCTTCGACCGCGTATGGCACGAAGGCCTAATCTACAAACTGCAACGAACACCTTTGCCCAGGAGGACCGTCAAAACCATAGCATCCTTCCTGCACAACAGGAAATTTCATGTGTCCGTCGAACATGCCAGCAGCAGCAACAAGGACATCAAGGCCGGGGTGCCGCAGGGCAGCTGCCTCTCCCCAGCCTGTTACTCCTGGTTCACCAATGACATCCCGGTGCAACCAGGGGCCACCCTGGCCTTGTATGCAGACGACGCGGCGTACGTAACCACATCCCTGAATCCGCGGCACGCTGCATTAAAAATGCAGCGCCAACTGGACGCCCTACCCCAGTGGCTTAGCACATGGCGCCTAATTGCAAATCCTGCAAAAACGCAGGCAATACTCCTTAGCAGAGCCACGCTGCCAGAAAACCTGTCACTCCTAGGCCACCACATCCCCTGGTCACCCAGGGTGAAATACCTAGGAGTGACAATCGATCGCAAGCTGGTCATGACGCCACATGTACAAAATGCGACCGCACAGGCAAGAACCGCCAGAGCCTTACTCAGGCCGATTCTGACCTCTCGGCTGCCGCTAAACACCAAGACGGCCATCTACAAACTCTATATCAGACCACGGCTCACATATGCGGCCCCGGCATGGTATGCAGTGACGGGCAAGGGCTCGCGGAAGAAGCTGGCAGTCCAGCAGTCCCTGGCCCTCAGGACAATAGTCCGTGCGCCAAGGTTCGTCCGCAATAATGTCATAGCCAGGGACCTGAAAATAGACAACCTGCACCACCACATCCGAACGCTGACCACCAATATGTTCCGCAGGGCTGCCAGCTCGAAACATCTTCACCTAAGGAACATAGCCCCATACCATGCCCGCCCACCAGACATCAGAGCGCAGCCGAGAAGCCTCATCCTCTCCTCGGAGAGTGAATAGAAGACAGAGGAAATTGTAAAATAATCACAGCTCCATAAGGAGCATACGAAGCCGAGGTGGAGGAGTAACTCCCCACCGCCCCAATGCCCCGGCAGTAGCTACTGCCGGCGAAGAATGCCACTGCAGGGGGCCAATGGAGCCCCGAACAGTTCCCTCCGCCCAAGAGCAAGGAGCGGAGATGGATGTCCCGATCGAAGCTCCCTCTTTTTCGTCCAGCAACTCGCGTCATTATATTCACAAATAAAAATTGTAATACAGTTATTAAACGTTGTAAAGTATCATCTCGCCTTATTTTTCATCAACATTACCAGAGGAAAATTGAGAAGTAGCCAGAACTGTAAATCGAAAGCAAAAACAAGTTTTGTTAACCCAAACAGACTATCTTTGGTTATGGTTAATATGGTTAGTTTATTGTTTAGTGTTTATTATTTGTGTTTTTTGTTTTATGTTATTTCATTCATTTTTTTATTTTTAATTTTGTAAATGGCGTCCGCGGAAGATCAGCGTCGTGGTGTACGCCCGACATATGCAGAGCGGACACACAAAATGACTTGTATGCATGTTTGTTTTTGTATTTTCCGGACCGTTATTCTGCTTACCAAATAAACGTTTTTCTTTCTTTCTTTCTTTCTTTGTTTAAAATCTCCTCCTATAATATTTCAGTATCAAAATTAAAATTATATTTCTTTAACTAAGCTTTTCATACTTAGATACCTTATGGACGACAAAACTAATTTAAGCATAATAGAAAAATAAAAAGTATTTTTTTTTTATTCATAAAAGCTTTTATTAAATGCGCCAAAAGAACAAAATAAACTTTTACATATAAAAGCTTGTCGCGAGATTTACTTGCTTATAGAATACTTTTAACGACAAACTTTTATATGTAAAAGCTTATTTTGTTCATTTTGCGTATTTAATAAAAGCTTGTATTAAAAAAAAACTTTTAATTTATTTTCCGACTAAAAAACTAAGCTTAGCAAACCCTTTCATTTGATACCCATTTTGTAGGGGTGCATTATAAATAATTGGGCCGCCATCTTGGGAAAGTCCACCAAATTGGATTAAGAGTGACGTCACATTATTTATCGAGGTGTTCTTTGCAAGCCCTTTCATTTGATACCCATATTGTAGGGGTGCATTAAAAATAATTGATCCGCCATCTTTGTAATGCCGCCATGTTGGATTTAGAATGACGTCACACACATAACCATGCATCGTCATCCGACTTACACGTGCATGCAAAATTTCAGCTCAATCGGAGACCGGGATGTGGGTCAAATTAAGATTCCAAGACTTTCTTACATAGTTACAAGTGAAGCTTATATAAAAGCTTGTAATAATAAAAACCTTGCACAACCAAGTACAAATAAAAATTACAATTTTTGTTATTTTCTGAGTAGATGTCAGGTTGTTGTCTCTTGCTGGGTTTGCTAATGAATCCTTGCCTGTTTGTGTCAGAATAGTGATTTCTTTGACGCCATTTTTCTTGTGTTTAAACTTTTGAAAGAGGATATCGTGACAAGAATAGAGAAAGGGATGCTTGGGTGGTTTGGGCATGTGGAACGGATGGATGAAAGTAGACTGACCAAAAGGACTTATGAAGCTGGAGTGAGTGGAGACACGGGACGAGGAAGACCTAGGCGAACATATTTCGACCAAATCGAAAGTATCCTCAAAAAAGGCCAGGTCAGAAGTACCCGCAATCGTCGAGCATGTATGAGGAATGTTTTATGAAAGTAGATGAAGCGAAAGAGATATGTAAGGACCGTAGCAAGTGGAAGGACGTAATCTCTGCCTACCCCCTGTAGCGTACTGCCTGCCGTTTCTTTAATTATACTTAAGTTAGATTTTAAGTTAGTTTGTAAGATCTATTTTTAAGCTATAACTTTTTATTTATCGAGAAAATAAGCTTTTTCTCGGTAGCACACTATATATAATTTTGTTATGTTTCATTCTATATATTTTATTTTTACTCTTTATCGTTTTCATATTTTTATATATTTTCTTACTAAATTTAATATATTATTTATTTATATTTAGAGACTGCTCAACTTCCATGCTCCAAAATTATTGTCACTTTGTCTTTTGTTTTTCAATTTAAGTTGGGATACTATACATAAAAAATGTAATTCTAAAAGAGATAGAATGATATTATCTCTTTTCTTTATTGTTCTAGACCGAGAGAATTAGTCTATTGCTTTCCTTTTTCGTTTTTATTTTGTTTTATTTCACGCTTCAATGACATTCAAGTTCAATAAAACCAGTATGTCAGTTGATTCGTGAGTTCAGTCGTCGAGTTATCTCGTACACTACGCACTGTAGTGCTGGCCGTTCCCGGGCCTTTGGCATTGGCCGGGACTCAAGAAGCTCCGCGTAAATCTCTGCTGCAAACTAAAATACTACCTACCTGCTCCTGCTGTGTGAAGTCTCTATCGTCGTGTTGTGTCGTGGAAAAAGCTCTCCTTCTCCATCGCCGTCTTGTTCCGCGTTACGTGGAAGAAACCACTGCCGAGTTGTCTATATTGATATTTATTGCTGAATGCTGAAGAGCATCCTGACTGCGGCCTAGTGTGACTAATCAGTCATCCGCCGAAGCGAATATTCTGCGTGACTAGGCAGCTGACCGTCGAAGCTACGCGCTGCTGTGATTACTTACCGACTACAAGAGTGTTCCTGTTTCCTCGCAATTAACCTACGTGTCCTACCTACGTACGCTCTTACGCTAGTGTTCCGATCCTACCACCGGTGGCCTACGCGAGTGCTAAATTCCCTTTCCTCCCTCCCTCCGTGTTACCCTTATCCCTACGACGTGTGTGTTACGAACAATAGACTTAATAAGTATTTGTAAATAGACTTTAAAATTATATTTTGTAAATAAATGTAATATTTTGTACCATAATATTTCTTATACTTTGTAGTTTAGTATTTCCTCTATTTCTCCCAAAACTCTTTCTATCTGCTCTCTTGCATTCTTTTCCTCTCGGAGAGGATGTAACATGACACCCCGTGGGAAAAGGGCGTGAGTGTATGTATGTATGTTAAACTTTTGGTTATTTTTAGTGAATCTGAAGTATACTGACTTTCACGACATGATTATTCGTACATTTGTTGCGTATATACTTAATAATGCACATTATAATTTAGGCAAGACTTAATTTAGGCAAGCAAGCAATATAACATAGTAAAAAAAGTTTTAAGTGCGTTTAGTTTTTTTTATAAAATATTTGTACGCTCACGACGACGTGCTCTTAATTTTGACAGATTTACTAAAATCACATGTTTGTTATTAAATCTCTAAAAGCCAAATTTGTTTTCCGTTGTCACAACGTAATGTGCTTACATCAAGCTGGCATTAAGGAAAGGTTAATTTATTCAATGCAAACAAAACTACCGGCCATAGTAATAATGGTGTTAACCGTACACAATTTCAAATGTACTCAGACGCAAAGAGGATGAATTCGTTGCGACGTTTTATTATCTGTTATTTTGAGATGATTTAACAAACGTTGTTTTATTTATTTTATATGTATCAACCGACAAAATGCAATGTATTATTATCCATCACTTTGTTTGTTAAGTTTGGAGTTTTGTTATATAACAAATTGACTAATTATAAAGAAATAACTCAGAATGCAAGACATCTCCAACTACAAGAGCATTTCTTATATGTAAATTTATATTTCTCTAAACTTATTGTAAATGTAACATATAAGCAAAATGCACTTATTATATAAGTAAAATAAAATACGTTTTATACAACTCCACAGATTCATACTTACATATTCCGCGCCGGGCTCGGTGGCACAGCTGCGGTGCCGCCGCGAGTCGCTGGCGGGCGCATGGAAAACGCTCCCGCGGATACGGCGAACCGAAAGGGACCACGCCCCTACCGTGGCCGGGGGGCGCCGTCGGTGGTGGAGTACGGGGGAGGTATTGTAGCCTCCCCTGAGGAGGGCTCCTCTGTATCGGTGGGGGAGCGGAGGCTGGGAGTTCCCGGAAGTAGCTTGGTGTTTTTAGTGGTTAGGTGGCTCTCCTCCCCCTTCTGGGGAGGAGAGCCCCACATAACCGCCGGCTCGCCACAGCCGGGGTATGCAACTTAATGCATTTTCCTCAGGGGGAACAAAAAGACGTGTTAGGCGAGGAACGTAGGAAAGTAGGCCGCAGCCGTTACAAGTGCAAGTGCGCTTAAAGTAAAAATATTATAACTTTAACCAACAGCTGTAAAATCATAAAGCTTTTTACCTTACATACGTCACCGTATATACGTCCTCACGGAGGGAGTCGGTTCTACCCTCACTAGTTATGTTAAATCGATTAGATAGGATTGGATGACTTCACATACCTACATCATTGGTCTTCACATGATGTCTCATAGTATTTTACCTGACAGTAGATAAATGTGCATATGAAATTCGAAAAACTGGTATATTTTAGCACAAAAAAACCAGAGCTAGTGAAAGAAAGAAAAAAAAATATTTTGATTAAACTAATATATAATTTGACTGTGTCCTGATTCCTGAACTAGACAAAGAGTCAGTACTTCCGCTATAGTATGGCCACCGATATTATATATACTTATAATAAATCTGTAGAGAGGTCAATTCTTTACTTGAAATACATTTCCAAAATAACTCAGGGTCTGATTAGAGATTGATACTGATGCCAAAAAAGCAATCAGTAAAATTTTTGTCTGTCTGTCTGTATAACCGTTGTACAAACAAAAACTACTATCGGATTTTAACGAAACTTGGTACAATTATTTTTCATACTCCAGAGCTGGTCATAGTATACTTTCATTACGTTACACTCAATAGGAGCAGAGCAGTGAAGGGAAATTCAAAATCAAATCAAAATCAAAATAATATTTATTCAACATAGACCTTTACAGGCACTTATTGACGTCAACAAACAAAATAAAAAAAAAAGCTTAAATAAAAAAAAAACAAATACCTTGTCCGTACGTACGAATAAGGAAAAAAAAAAAGAAAAAATATATTGACTCGACCTGTTCGGAAATTGGGAGAGCCTTCTCGAGAAGAACAGGCAAGAAACTCTGAAGGTCTATTTTTTATGACAGAAATGTTCTCCTTAAAATTATGTAAAAACAACACGACAGCATATGTCTATCTTTTATGGTTGACTCACAATAACACGTGTAACTCCCGACAGCTAGTAGTTCGAAGCTTTCTTATTATATTTGTCTACTCTTTCGTTTATAACACTCTCAGTCATTTAAAATGCAACCTAAAATTATGATTCCACGCGGACGAAGTCGTGGGCAGTTCATAATAAAATTGCAGCTAAATATAATAGACAAAATAATATATACATATGTACATATATATTTAAAACTAAATAAGTGTAGGTATACAATAAATTGATACAGGATTGAGGTTACTTTTTTTTCTATTTCTTTTGTTCTATGTGCACTTGTATGTGTGTGTGTGTGCGTCATTGTGTGCGTCATTGTATGTGTATCTGTCGCACGTAGACGCGCCAGACTGTTTATATATAAAAACTAGCTTTCCGCCCGTGGATTCGCCCGCGTTATATTCGAATTTCCCAAAGGAAGGATATGTTTTCCGTCGGTAAAATTATCTTATTTTTTTCCTTGTGTCCTCGGGTTTTACGATTGGTATATACGGGGTATACTATCTGTGTATAAAATTTTATTTATATCGGTTCAGTGGTTTTTACAATACTGCCATACAACCTTTCACCCCCTCCTTTCAACCCTTTACAGCCCTTTTCTGCTTTAAAAGGTCTCAGCCTCTAGACTATCTGTGTACCAAATTTCATTTAAATCGGTTCAGTGGTTTTTACAATATTTACAATATTTCCATACAACCTAGCATCCCTTCTTTCAACCTTTTACAACCTATTTTGTATAAAAAAGTAGCTCATGTCCTTTCTCGGGCTTTAGACTATCTGTGTACCTAGTTTCATTTAAATCGGTTCAGTAAATATAACAATATTTCTATACAACCTATTATCCCTCCTTTCAACCTTTTACAACCCTTTACAACCTTTTTTGCATGAAAAAGTAGCCTATGTCCTTTCTCAGGCTCTAGACTATCTGTGTATAAAATTTCATTTAAATCGGTTTAGTAGTTTTAACAATATTTCCATACAACCTATTATCCCTCCTTTCAACCTTTTACAACCCTTTACAACCTTTTTTGCATGAAAAAGTAGCCTATATCCTTTCTCAGGCTCTAGACAATCTGTGTACCAAATTTCATTTAAATCGGTTCAGTAGTTTTGGCTTGAAAGTGGAACAGACAGACAGACAGACAGAGTTACTTTCGCATTTATAATATTAGTATGGATATAAACAGTCTGGTATGAATTTAATTGTTCTCAACTGTTAGGAAGTTACTATTGTAGTCTTTGTTCTTACTACTGCAACAATTCTCTCTCTTTTTTTTTTTTTTTTGTTTTAACCCTTAATTTATCTGTTAGGTCCCAGGGACTCCGCTTGTTTTTCAAAGCGTTGTAATTTTTTTTATATTGCACTTACAAGCTTGTGTGTCACAGTACCTTTCTCCAGTAGCGCACGGCGTGCGGCGGCGGGAAGATGTGCGTGGGCGCTTGTTTATAGGTAAGTTATGACGTTCACGGAGTCCATGGGACTCTACCAGAGCATTTGTGTTACTTTTGCACATATTTTATAATATTGTTTTCTTTTAGTTTTATAATACATTTTCTTTGTTTTAGACTGTAAAATGGCTTCCAGTAGACTAGTAGTAAACTTAGATCAACCAGAAGCTGATTTGATCATAAATGCCTGGCTAAACGACGAAGATATGGAGCAGGATGACGAATCTGAACACCCTCAAGAAGTGCCTCGAAATAATATACCTGAGGAATTACTTTCCGACCCCGAAGACGAGTGTACCTTCTGATCATGACTCAGAATCAGAATGTTCAATAGATTCTGATTGTGAGGATATGGTGGCCACAGGTGAGAAGACAAGAAAATATTATTACGGGAAAAGATTTGCGCCCGTTATGTTGTGACAGCCAATGATTGACTGCTGCACGTTTTTTATTTTTATATGAAACTATATGCTTTTTTATTTCGTTCTTAAGATTTCATAGTATCTTTCAAATTATTCATAAGTAAGAAGTTGAAATATACTTAATTAAGATTTTCTTACAGTAGTCAGAAGTTCATACTACTTTTTGTTGATTTAATTCAGAGGGTGATTTTGTTTTCTTGTTAAAATTCTAAATAGTTCCTAAAACCGAAGTGTGATTTTAAAGTCTGATAGTGTAATGTTGATTATTCAAATATATATTATAGTTTTTGATTATTTATGGAGTTTTATTTAAAAAAAAATACCGAGTTGTCGAGGAGTCCATTGGACTCCACCAGATAAATTAAAGGATATTTCACCACCAGATTAACTGAGGGTTAAATCTCATTTATTTTACAAGCCATACATCTTAAGATTAAGCCGGCTTAATTCTCTCTCTTTTCTTAATGAAGAATTTCACAAAATCATTGCAAAATAATATTTAAAGGCTATGTTCATTAATAGTAACTGTTCTTATTATTTATAATGGCAACACTAAGGTTTATTGAAATAGACTCAATTTATCACACAGCTAATTCCTACTTCCTTGTGAACGAGGAGTTCAAGGTCGCCTGTCATAGGAAATGATTTCACAAAAGTTTATTATTGTAAACGGTTCTATTAAGAGATCTGTTTCACATTTATCACATTTATTCAAAGAATAATTCCGTCCGAAATTCTTGGACAGCTATTGTCATGTTTCACTATTTGCTTGTCTATTGTTGTTCTGACAGCTGTTAATGATTGTGAATACTGGATTTGAACACTTGCCAGCTCTAAATCATTTGTTACTTATTATGATTACACACAATAGTTTTAAACAATGATAATAAATATACATACAAATATATACATACATACATACACTCACGCCTTTTTCCCATGGGGGTAGGCAGAGATTACGTCTTTCCACTTGCTACGGTCTTCACATATCTCTTTCGCTTCATCTACTTTCATAACATTCCTCATACATGCTCGACGATTGCGGGTACTTCTGACCTGGCCTTTTTTGAGGACACTTTCGATTTGTTCGAAATATGTTCGCCTAGGTCTTCCTCGTCCCGTATCTCCACTCACTCCAGCTTCATACATCATTTTGGTCAGTCTACTTTCATCCATCCGTTCCACATGCCCAAACCACCCAAGCATCCCTTTCTCTATTTTTGTTACGATATCCTCTTTCAAACCACATTTTTTCAAATCACTTTATACAAATATATATAATGCAAATACAATCCGCTACTGATATTATAAGCGCGAAAGCTTGTAAGTATGGATGTGCTACAATTTATAAGGATTTTGTGTGAATTTAAAAAAAAAAAGAGTCTCAAGAGCAGATGCTCGAAGGGTGGAAGCGTAATAATGTCATAACGCCGACGGCGTCTCGATCGCTGTCGCAGACACACCTCTCTACACCCTCAGCCGTTCACACCAATGTTGCTCTCTTCGCACCAATATTGGTCTGCTTTTTGGGGGGCCCATTTAGTGAGCGGCGAGTCACCACCTGCCATATTTAAATCAATTAGGAGGCTTTGAGAAGGCAGGTGACCGGAGTCTCTTCCATAGCCCGGTTTTCATTACCACCTAAATCGAAATGACATAGGCCACAAACGTTTTGACCACTAATGGCAATAGTTTCTGTGCATCTGGCTGGGTGTAGTCTTTGGCTGCATTTTTCATGGTGCAGATAGAGTTTAGACCCAGTTGGTACACTCCACGCATGCATTCATTAAATCTCGCTTAAATGGCCTCTACGCGTTGGATCTGTTTCACCGTGTACGCCCTATAAAGGACCGTGTCTTATAAATAGAGATCGGATAATCGGATGCATATTTACCTAAAGTTAATTTTTGGCTCACAAATTATGGAAGCGGCTTTTTAAAATACATTTTGTTAAATAAAAATCCCGGGAAAATACGGGACTGCAAATTTAACGTAGTAATATTGTTTGAAAATTACTAAATTAGCACGTGGTATTTATTTTCAAATAACCGAGACCTCATATTACCGACTAGTTTTGCATTACCAAAATGTTCTACAGTGCCGGAATTCCGGGATTTTTATTTATGGAAATAAAATAAAAAGACAGTTCCATACTTTGTCAAAAACTAAATTAGGTAAATAAATAAACATCCGGCTATCCAATTCCGCAACCCCGGGATTTTTATTTAACAAAACAATAAAAAGCCGTTTCCATACTTTGTCTTAAACTAACTTTAGGTAAATATGCATCCGATTATCCGATCTCTACTTATAAAGCTACAATAATAAATGTCAAGTAAGTAGAAAAAAATCGACCATCTGTGCAGACAAAGTCGCAGGCACCATCTAGTATCTTATCAGCTAGTATAAAACGGTACGTGGTTCCAATATTACAGAATATATATGGACGGATATCCCTCAGTTACGAGGTAGCTCGCGGAAGGGGCGCGCCGGAAGCATAAATACGACGTATTGAGCGCAAGAGGCGGCAGACTCCTCAGAGGAAAATTAATCTTGCAGCGGCGTTTCAAGTTGTTTGGAGCTATTTCATAGAAGGCTACCCTGAGAAAACCTGCAAAATGAACTTGGTTTTCGTCCCAGCCAAAGCTTTTTAAGATAAGTTATAACTTGTGATTTGGGTCGTATATAATCTGTATTTCGTCCACTAAAGCTTTCATCAATATTTAAAAGTATGACAGCTTAATGGTGTATAGTAAAAACTTATAATTAACTGTAACGAGCTGGTAAGAAAGTATTAAATTATTGTTTAGAAGAAATCTATATTATTATTAGAAAGATTACAAATTATTACAAAGAAAGAGCAATATTGCAGAATATAAATGTAGCAATTTATGGTTTTGCTTATGTAGCGTGGCATGACCCAGCCAACGTTGTTTATTTATTTTATTCATTAATTTAATTAAGTACACACGTTCTGCTTGTTTCTAAAGATACATCGATACATCGTTTGGGTAAAATAAATTATAACATCCTACATATATATGTACATAGTTATAAACTACATAAATTATCAATGTTAATTAGTGGTAAAGTTCAGCCAACTAGCAGTGATACGAAAGGTCATTTACCTAAAAAACGTCTGTGACGTTGACAATCTATAGTCATCTCTTTCTGTCTTGCATATTTTTCGTATTGTCTCGTTTCGTTTTCTCGTCGAAAATATCACAGGAACAAAAACGAGTCGCCAATATTTTGTTGTTTATATAATTACTGCTGTATTGTTTATTATTGTTTTCTTATTAAAAGTGGTTAATGATAGAGTCCAACCAAGTAACGCCTGATCGGTAGAAAAAATGTGTGAAGAAAAGGTAGAAGAGAAGTTTATCAACCATTTTACCATATTTTTTACATGTGTTTGTAATTAAATGTAGCAAAGTAATGTATCATATATACTTTTATTCATCCAGGCATTAGGTGTATTTGTAACCTCCTTTGCACAGCGACTGCCAACATACACAGAACTACAAAACAATGCGATTATAAGGAACTCAGTGTAAGGCAAGCTAAATCATCGATCGCCTTCTTCTGCAGTTCAGTTCTTCTCCTTCGATCCAGTCTTTTATTAGCCCTCATCTATAAACAGACTGAAGACCTACTAGGGCAATTAAATTAAAATGAAATAAAATCAATTCATACACACACACTCATAAACACAGACACACGCACACATGCAATGACACTCATCCCAACAATTTAGGCCTTGTTTCTCACGACTGGCTAACACAATTCTCAGACAGTAAATAATGATGATTTTATAATGATGATAACGCAATAATATGTAACTATGTTTCATGGAAAATAAACTATTTGTATATTTGTATCTATTGTGGAAACAATTCATTTTGTGCTTGTATTTTGTGAATACGACTTATACCAATAAGTTTGTAAATTATGTAGACAAAATTTTGTCGACTACAAAAAGAATATCATAACATTTGTCGACATCACAAATTCCATCAACGCCTCATCAGTCAATTCGCAGCTATTGATTCAAAAGAAATCCATATCTATAGCCATGATCTGCGGCCGTGTAATAAAAGGCAGGGTGGATTTGAATAATTTCATAAAATCGTGGCACAGTTGAAGAACACTTGGCATAAATAAAATTAATTGGAACGGAATTCAAACAGCAACTGGCTGTGATAAGGGTTGCGACGATGTGTCGAAATTCAAATAATTAAACATCGATAATTGATTTGTTTCACAATGTGCTGCTGATATTGAATCGTAAAATTTTGTAAATATTCATGATGGCCGAAACGAGCGTAAATCCCATGATTTTTCTTTTTACTGTTAAACGATCTCATTGAATATTTAAAAAAACCTGTTTCGTTGAAATGTGTGTTTCAACACACATAAATTAATAAATAATAAGTTCACAGTTAGATAATATAAGATATAAAATAAAAACGAAAACATACAGGTTAAACATTTTTTTTAAGGGTTTGTATATAAATATTATTATACGAAAATTTCAAGTAAGGATTTGCGGTGTTGCTCTCGCGCACTCTTAAAAAAATATGTTACTCGTACTACGATAGTAGGCTTCGAAGCGGTTCTCGTAAACGACGCTCAGTATTCAATCGCATACCGAGATTTTCGCGTTATAACGGTAATAACAGATTGTAATAATCAGGGGGGCGTATGCCACCCGCGTCTGTCTTGTCTTAGCCGGCCCCACAGAATGGAGTCCCAAGAGTAGATGCTTGGTGGGAGGAAGTGTATAATGTCACACGCCGACGGCATCTCAATCGCTGTCGCAGATACACGTCTCTACAGCCTTAGCCAGTCACACCAATGTTGCTCCTTTTGCACCAATATTGGTCTGCTTTTTTGGGGGACCCATTTAATGGGAACTTTGTTTAATTGAAACTGATTACTGTTACCATAATAATAATTGTAAGTAAGCCATATTTAAATCAATTTGGAGTCTTTGGGAAGGCAGGTGGCCGGAGTCTCCATAGCCTGGTCTCATCACCACTAAAATCGAAACGCAGTAGTCCACAAACGTTTTGATCAGTAAGGACAATAGTTTCTGTGTATCTAACTAGGTTAAACTCTTTTTCAACACACTTCCTCATAAAGTGGCTCTAATCCCATGGCAATTAGGCACATAATGACACCTATAATCAAACTGTGACTTTTTCATTACTATTATTCACGAGTGAGTAATAGATTTTTTTTTTATATTATTGGTTGAGTTACGCTTACATTTGCGCTAAAAAGCTATCCGCGAAAAGCCCAAAAAAAAAAGAAACCTCATTTTTTAGTCTATGGAAGATGCGCGCGCATAGGAAATCTAATTAATTTTTCCCGCCATTACGAAATTTATTAGTCTATGGCCGATGCGAGCGCATAGGAAAACTGATTGATTTTTCCCGCCATTACGAAACATTTTTCACAACTCGTCTCGTTTTCTCTTTTGAAGTTATTTAGTTAGTTATTAAGATGTCTGCAAATACAATTTATGAAGAAAATAGTTTTTTATTTAAGTATTATTTTATTCAGAAGTGTGTTGAAAAACGTTGTATGATACACGTGTGTATTGATGATTACCGTCCTCGGCTCCTTAAGACCCTCGCCTGACGGCCGAGCCGTGCGCCTCTGCGGTAATCACCAACATTACACACTTGTACCATAATGTACTATAGTTGCATTATTCAAGGTGCATATAGAGATTAGAGCCAGTTGGTATGCTTTTATTTTACGCACACTTTCATTAAATTTCGCTTAAATGGCTTTGACGCGTTAGATCTGTATTCCCAGGCACGCCTTATAAAGGACCGTGCCTTATAAATATAAATTCTAGCTGAGAAACTCTCTACCGGAAACTGGCTACCGGTAACTCACAACCGGATAATTTTTCAACTAAGTAATAGAAAATTGCAATATTGGAAATTTATTAACCTGGTTGAAATAAAGGACAAGCACTGGATTGCGGCGGCCCGCTATCCACTGGAGAAACCTCAGGCCGATGTCACATTATCTACACTCGAAATGTGAGGCCGCCATTAGATCAAATCAAATTAAATCAAATCAAAAATTTATTCTTCAAATAGGATTTTAAATGTCAAAGATGCTACGCCATTGGTTCACAAGTCTACGGCGGGAGACCTTGTACTGGAAAGAACCAGCAAGAAAACCAGCAAGGGCTATGTTTTCTCCCTGTATCATTACAGAGTCGTCAGTTGGAAGCCGGCTTCAGATATACAGTCTGAACCCTACCTCCGATACAAGTTAAAACAACCAACAAATGTATATTTCCGTCACAAGAGTCATATCGCATTAAACAAATCTGATATGTATATGTCCGGTACAAAACAAAAATATTATTTACTAGCTTTCTGCCCGCGGCTTCGCCTGCGTGGATTTCGGGATTGGGTCTATAGAGGGTTAAGGGTCATAGCTTTTGCCCACGGCTACATATGCGCGGAAGTCGATTTACGGCGCGAAGTTTTATCGCGCTTCCCGTGGGTCTATCCGTTTTTCCAAGATAAAAAATACCGCAATACCTTGCTCAAGAATCACTCTATCTATTGATGAAAACTGCATGAAAATCTGTGCAGTAGTTTTTGAGCGAAGCCTTAATTGCGCATCCCGTGGGATCTGTCGATTTTTCCGGGATAAAAAGTAGCCTATGTTACTCGGGGATAATGTAGCTTTCCAAAGGTGAAAGAATTTTTGAAATCGGTTCAGTAGTTTCGGAGCCTATTCATTACAAACAAACAAACAAACAAATCTTTCCTCTTTATAATATTAGTATAGATAATAGAATTATTAAAATTATATATCGCAAAATTTACATCCAAGCATGTTTAATTCAGGAAATTAAATATCGTAAAAATTACATCCAAGCTTTTTTATCATTCAAGAAATCATTGACCTTGTAATACCTTTTTTCATTAGAGTATGTTTAATACGTGCTTTAAATTCATGAAACGGTAAAACAGTATTATATATATTTTATATATATATTTTTTAGAGTTTCTATTTTTGAGAATCTGTTTATTTTGTTTAGTTTAGTTTATTTTATTATATATATGTATATATAATATTTTTCTGTTTTCTATTTTATAGAGTTACTCGTTGCATTCGGATGTATAATAAGCAATTACACACTATAGACATGTAAAAGAATTCTCTTAATTCATTGAGAAACGATTTGTAAGATCATATTAATTCGTGAATAGTAATTACAAGTTTTAATGTCTGAAATGTAGTCCTAATGCTGTCATTCTATAAAACGCTTAACTGAGTCTTTGAGGTAACATTTTAATTTTATTTTTTTATCGATATCCAAATCGACTTTGCATCTCTAGTTATGTAAAGTTTATATGTTGAATGGCGAAATATAAAGACCGCACTTACCTTTGAGCGCTGGTTCTGTTATTCCCAAATTAATTTAAAAGACATCGCTGTTCTTGAAAGGAAATCAATTAGATTAATCAATTAACTCTCAGTTGGTTTGTTTACTAGCGTCGTAAATTAGCATGAGCGTATCTTAATATACCTGAAGTTAACAACAATGTTGTTATTAATTTATTGAAATTTGTTAGTTAGAACCATATTGCAACTTAATTTCCAGTCGACCTCACATTCTCGATACATACGATAAATAAATAATTATTTTAAAAAGATACTATTTTGATGCTTAATGCTGTTATATTTTGAACTCTATTAACATATTAGGTATTTACATACTTGCCTTTTGGAAATATATGTGCGGTTATATGTTTGTCACTAAGAAATTCATCCTTTTTTTACGGGGGGAAAATGGGGAAATACACCGTGGCACTGCAAGGCACGGTGGTGTGTGGAGTTCTCCGGTCTGAGAAGACTGGCCTACCCACAAAAACCCCCCAGTTACTTGCATGCACGATAGCCGGCCATGAACGCTGCCTTCAGAAATTCATCCCTTATAATATTACTAACGCGAAGATATGTATGGATTAATGTTAGTTACTCTTTCACGTAAAATCTACTAAATGTATTTTAATAAAATATATAGCTTATATATCACAATAGCACATAGGCTGTTAATCGCGCCCGCGGATACGGCAACCCGAGATGGACCATGCCCCTTCCGTGGCCGGGGGGCGTCGTCGGTGGTGGAGATCGGGGGAGGTATTGTAGCCTCCCCCGAGGAGGGCTCCCCTGTATAGGTAGAGGAGCGGAGGCTGGGGGTTCCCGTTAGTCGCTTGGTGTTCCCGGGGGCTCCCTACATGCCTGAGGAAGGCCATTCCTGAGGTTTTTAGTGAGTAGGCCTTCCCCTTCTGGGGAGGAGAGCCCCACATAACCGCTGGCTCGCCACAGCCGGGGTATGCAATTTAAAGAGTCGTTTGATAAAGAAAACAAGCACAATTTTATAATAAGCACTCATTTATTTATTATTTGGCAAACATCATTTTTTTTTAATTTAATGTGTTTTTTGTTGCTGAATACTCTTTACTAACTTCTGAATTCTTGGTTCAGTGCTACTTAAAGCTAAACGCAGCAGTGTCATCCAACCGATTTCGATGCTTGGTTTGAAATATGTTGAAATTCCATTTCGGATATTTGTGCCATTATTTCATTCGTGTCATGGATCCACTCAGCATCTTGAGATGCTCAATTGGGTCTTCCCAGATATTAGCCCAGAATTCCTTAAGAGCTTCTGGTGTTGGGGTTTCTGTGTTTTGATTACTTATACTTGTGTGCGCATTTGCAAAATTTCTGTAAAACATTTTTTCATTGTTGACGAATTTTGTATTTTGCATCTTACGTGCTGTGCATGTGAGGTACCGATTAAGTTTACTCGAAGCTGCATTTAATTTCTGTTTTATTGTATCAAGATAATGTTCTGATTGTGTGTTTGTATTATCGAATTGTGCATGTACTCTGTATGGTGATTTTATTCTCTTTACTGCATTTATTAATCTCTGGCTTCTATAACCTTGAATGAACTGTGTTAGTCTAGCTATATCTGATCTAAATAACTCTTTTTTTTTGCCATGCTGGGATAAATAATCGTGTTCTCGAATCAGATTGTTTTTCTCTTATTTTGGTACCATTGCAATGGGCTGCTGTATACGCTGCAGTGTACATTATGGTTTGTAGTGTTAAGAAATCTTCATGTGCAGACTAATATTTGGGAATCACATTTTTATTAACATACTCTACTATCAATGCAAATTTTTGAAGTTTTCTGTCTCGGAATGTAAGGCCTTGAGGTCGGTTCAGTATTTTTGAATGTATTATATGTTTTCTCGAATTCTAGTGTTATTTTGTCTTGGAAGGTTTGTTTTGTTTCTCTATTGTCGTTACTTACGTGTACGTTTGAATGAATTGCATCATTCGGGTCTGTATAATTTTATGGTGAATGTGTGATTTGTGAGTGTGTAAAAGTGTCTTGTGAGAAAGTAGTTGCGTCATTAGCTTGTGCATCTATCATGTCGTTCGATAATGAATTGTTTCGTAAACTGCCATTAGACTGAACATAGACTGAACTATTATTTTCGATTTGTGATTCTATTTCCTGTTTTATTTGTGCTATTCTGACTTCCGGTATCAATTTATTATTTACTATCACACGTCTCTGATCAGAAAGTCGTTGCTCGGAAATGTGAGCTAAATGAGGATGTAATTCAATAAATTTAGTATGAAACCGTATTCTATGGGCTGTTAAATTAGTTTCTAAATCTGTGACTTCAAAATAAATTCGCATGATGACCAATACATTCGTGTTCCAGTAAACTGTATTTGTTTTAGTGTACTTGATTCTGCAAATTGAGTATTAGTGGCTACATCATTTTTAATCTCATCTAGAATGGTTTGTAGTAATAATTTGTTATTAACTATTGCTCGCCGCTGGTCACCTAGACTCTGTTTGGATGCATTCATCTGTGGAAAAATTTCGTAAAATTTTTGGTGAAGTACATCTAAATAGCCACGCGTATTTGTTTCTAATTTCGTCGCGATCAGATATGTGCGCCAAATGAACTTATTCATTTCTTCTGTCCATCTTTGCCTCGCGCGTTTATTGCCAGAAGCGGGTACAGTATTAATGGCGCATGCCTCCTGCACAACGTCAACTGACATTGGTGATGCGGTAGATGGCCGCGTTAATCGACCTGATTCATACAAACATGGCGATGAGCTGGGTGATGGAAAAAGACTATCAGATGATGATGGTGAATGAGGTTTGATGTCGGCTGTAGTATATTGTTAATTATTATTATTATTTCGCCTTCGGACTCATAGGTACGCGCGGCTCGTGTTGTTTCGACTCTACTCATTACAACAGGTGAAAAATTATTAGGACGGCTTCGCGGACCACTGGCGATGTCTCCAGGGACCACCAGTGGTGCGCGGATCACCGGTTAAGAACCACTGGTGTAGATGAAGACGCGCGCAATAGCTAGTAATAGATAAAGTTAAACGGTTTTATTGAAAATAAATGTTAAAAAAAACAATTTTCTTGTTCAAAACAACTTAGGGTGGAAGTTTGCATGGTAATGTACATCATATATTATTTTTACATTTATCATCCTTATTTTAGAAGTTACGGGGGGGGGGGGCGTCACATTTTTCGACTTTGCAAGCGTCTCTCGAGCAAACTATCCATATGGCCCACACGTATGGGTTTGATGAAAAGAAAAAAGTTCCAGTCCTAAGTATTGGGGAACCCCAAAAATTATTGTTTTTCATTTCTATTTTTGTATGAAAATCTTAATGCGGTTCACCGAATACATCTTCTTACAAAGTTTCCACGGTAGCTTCTATGGTTACGGAAAAAATGACTGTGACATACGGACGAACAGACGGACGAACAGACATGATGAATCCATAAGGGTTCCGTTTTTTACCACTCGGCTACGGAGCCCTATAAATCTCGTTAGTAATGTACTAAAAGCTGAAAAATAATTTGGTAGCTTCTACGTACTATTTATCAAACCACCGTCCTCATTATATGAATGAATTGATCAGATAATAAAATAAAATCGTTCGGCGCGCATAGCTTGCGTGAATATAAATATGTAAATATCATTTATTATGATAATAACGATTGAATTGATATAAATATTACAGAACCACAGTTTTTTTACAGTGTTGTTAGAGAAAAATTGTGTATATAAACAACGCGCTGGCCCTATTATCGTTGTTTGTTAAGCGTCAAATCAAATTGTTACCGCGTTTTCACTACGCCTTCGGAGAACCTTAGGTCGACCGTAGGAATTACCCACTGAGTTCTCTTCTCTTCATATTCTCACTGGCATAGTTTAGGTACACTCACAATTGGGGGGGAGGCGGCAAGATCACTCCTCTCCGAGAAGGGCTCTCCTAGCGCCCAAGGGAGCAAAGGCCGCGGGTCTTCAGATGCGACACTCGATCCCGGTTTTTAGTGGCCAGGCCTCCCCCTTCTGGGGAGGACATAACCGCCGGCTCTCCGCAGCCACGGTATGCAATTTAATGCATTTTTGTTCAGCGTAACAAAAAAAAGGTACACTCACAATTAATAGGGATAAAAATGTAAAGGCGCGGGTCGCGTACAGGTCGATCAGTTATCGTCGCATCAGTACAGCCACCACGTTGCAACACACTAATATCTACTAGGGAGAGCGTGCGGGCAACAACCGCGAAACAGATTTATGGCATAAGCATCAAAAATTGGAAATTATAGATAAGGTAGGTATACTAGAAAATAGAGACCTTAATGTGATGAAACGGGTGTATGGAAGAAAAGAGTACTCTTTCATTATTTTGTGAACAAACTTACTCGTAAGAATAGTGAGCTTTGTATAATCGCTTTTCACAAATGTTCCAGTGAAAAAGTGTCTGGAAACTGTTTGGAGGGAAATCACTTTTTATATTTATTTTATACAACACTAGCTTGTGCCCGCGGCTTCGCCCGCGTACTAATCGTATTTTTCAACCGTCTACATAAAGGGGCTTCTCAGTGTGACCCGTATGTTTTATGTACGTATGTAAGTATGTATGTTTGTCCGCGATTATCTCATGTTTGGCTGAACCAATTTAGATACGCTTCTCGGAAAAGTATTTCTAAGGTCACATTACACTGGGCAAGTTCATGATGGTTCAGTGAATAGGCAAGTTGACAGTTAGCATTAGCATCCTTTTTTGGTCAAACTAATCTTGTTTCTCCATATCAAGTTTGGACCCCCATTTCACCCCCTTAAAGAATGAATTTTGAAAAATCCTTCCTTAGTACACCCGTAGATCTTATGAGAAACCTACGCGCCAAATTCGAAATCTCTAGAACCAGCAGCTAGGGTTGTGCGTTGATAAGTCAGTCAGTCAATCAGTCAGTTTCTTCTTTGATATATCAAGAAATGTTCATGTCCACAATATTCAATCTTAAAATCGATGCCATTTTCATAATGAACGTCCCAAAAAACCATAAAAACGATACCTATATTGATAGTTAGACATTTCAACCCCATTTCACCCCGACAGGGGAGATGTTATTTCACGTCCGCCACGTTGGATTTTAAAATCATTGTTGTTTTCGTAATCAGCGACCCGATAAACCATAGAAACAATACCATTGTCGATTTTCAGACTTTGACCACCCCATTTCCCCCTTTTAGGGGTTGAATTTTCAAAAATCCTGAAAGACGTGTTTACTCATTTATTGTTAGGAGTACTCCTGCGAAGTTTCGAATAAAATATTCAAACAAATCTTGCTTCTCCATACAAACTTTTTACCCCCATTTCACCCCCTTAAGGGATGAATTTTGAAAAAATCCTTCCTTAGTGCACTCCTACACCTTATAAAGAACCTACGTGCCAAATTAGTAATCTCTAGGACCAGCGGTTTGGGCTGTGCGTTGATATGTCAGTCAGTCAGTTTCTTCTTTTATATATTTAGATTACCTCGCTTAATTAATTAATAAGTTAATGGTGTCGCTGTAGGTAGTCCGGCAGCTAATAACTGGCTAATATCAGAAGGGATCATTTTCAAAACATAAATTAACTGTCGCTTAAGATTCAAATGAAATATGTCGATGATTTCTTCAGTCTTTATTCATATCTTAAGAGGTAATAATCCGGAAGTGGAGCAGTTAATACCATTTAATCTCGATCCATAGCAATATTAAAATTTCCTACAAAGAGGGGATGGAGACTGGTTTTCTTTTCTTGACGTTAGTCTTGGTGAGCTCGGATACAGGGATCGGATACTGTATATAGGAAGCCGATATTCATCACATCGTTACAGTCTTTTTTACTGTGGGAGAGCCATGTTTTGACACGAATTGGGCCGGCTCGACTGGGGTGATACCATGGCCTCACAGAAAACCGGCGTAAAATAGCGCTTGCGCTGTGTTTCGCAGAGTGAGTGAGGATACCGGAAGCCCAACCCCCTCTTCCCCCCTTATTCCCTTTCAAAAGGCGGGCAACGCATCTGTGACTCCTCTGGTGTTGCGGGTGTCCATGGGCAACAGTTATCGCTGACCATCAGGTGATCCGTTTGCTCGTTTGCTGCCCTATCCTATAAAAAAAAATCTCATTACATCACTACCTATGTCTTTTAAAATCTGTAGCTAGAACTATATTTGATGAAACGCATGCACTTTATGACCATGAATATTTAGATTTCAAATGTCGCATGTCCAAGAGGTATTTTTATATGACGACAAGAAAGGAAATAAGATGTGGCATACCAGACGCAGTTACAAAAAGAGAAGAATTGACGTCGAGAGAGAGCCAGCTTTTATTTATTTAAAATTAATGTACAATGAAGTACAAAGGCGGACTTAATGCCTTAGATTTTCTCTACCAGTCCACCTTAAGGTGATGCAGAGATATAAGAAAGAAAGAAAAACGTTTATTGGTCCTAACAATACATATACAAGTTACACATATACTAATGTTTAAAATTAGCCCAATTAGGCTATTGCCTTAGCATACGCCACAGTGACAGATGTGGCACTGTGGCGCTGGTATTCTGGCAACGCCTACAAACAATACAATTCTACAAGGCACATGACATCAAAAACAAACAACAAAAACAAACAAAACACGATTCATCGCTAAGCCAATAATGAAGGCACACAAAAAGCAAACACAAAACACAACAATATAGGGTATATGGGGAAACTTTAAAACAATGAAATAAAAAGAATCGCAGACAAGACTGTACGAATAAATTCTCTTTACACAAAGTTATTAAAAGTCTGTGGTCATTGTGGTAGCTAGCTGCAAATAAGGTTAATCTGTGATTATGATGTTTTATATCAAAGATTTTTTCTTTAAATTCATCATTAAATTATGATATCATTCTGCAACCAGCATTAATAATAAATTCTTATTATGCTACAAATAAAATATGAAATACTATAATACGCAACACAGAACAACTAGCAAGCGCATTTAAGGAGAGCATTAGAGACAGAATGAAGGGTCTTATTATAGGATGCACATAGGAATTGAAAATGGGAATTGGGATAATGATGCTTTACATAAATGGGTTACAGACAAAGTAGAAACAATATTACTTAATTACTGCATTAAAATACTCCGCATTCCTTTATCTAAATTGGCAAGGCACATGAGAACGCCAAACGATGTCATTCCTCTTCAAGTACCCATTAACTTACAAAGTCGATTGCAGCTGCGATAGATCCTATATGGGATAGATCAGATAGTCTATAACAGAATGGGTGAAAGAACACATCCGAAGAATCGTGAAGTATACAAATTGTTTTCGTGTCGGAATAAACAATAGGTCGATGTCGTCTGTGAAAGGTCAACTATATTTTTTATCGATAATTTTACGAGATCAAGTGCAGGTAGTTTTTGTCAGCTCTCGCGCTGTTGACAACTTCTTGTGACTACAGCGGATGCTGTGCTGAAACGTAAAGATAACGACCTAATAGAAATAGAAAGACCCATTAAGCTATGATAGGTTATTGTAAACAATGCAGCAGAATTTAACACGAAATCTAGATGCTAATTTGATTGGCTAATAAATAAGATATCACTTCAAATTTCAATATTAAATCATTAATTACATTCTAATGTATTTAGTTTTAACTTTTCTCTTGCTCGTATGCTCTGAATCAAATTACATTTCTCACGATTTTACTAGTTCATATACTGTTGGTATATCCACGTATATTTTGAGTGAGGTATCTGACCCTGGTATTTTCTGTAATTTTCGATTTGAATATCCAATCAGATTTTGCGATAAAAATGCAATTTTTTCAAGATTTTATAATCAAGCGTACTCAAACACACTCACACTTTGATTAATTGATAAAATACTGCGTGTAGATTAATGAAAACAGAAATGGAATTATGTAAGTCAGCCTAGAAATAATTGAAACGGTGAAATTGTAAATTTTACGTCTTGTTAGCTTTTTCATTGACGGTATGTAGCAACAATAAATTGAGACTATACTTAAATATGAAACTACTATTAAAGTGAGAGAATTTCGAAAAACTACAGTATGGTTGAATTACTTGTTCTCGGTAACAAATATAAACTGTCAAACTTTCTGTATTATTTTTGCGGGTTCGAACAAAGTTACGTGAAAAATCTAAAAATAAAGCAATATAAATTCATTTTCCATGTACACATCTGCGAGAGGTACGATCCAAGTTTTCTTGATGTTTGTGCGTATATTGCTATAATAAAAACCCGCCATTCTCCATTAGCTATGCCGGTGGTGCGTGAAAAATGGTTATATCGGTACGAGGTGTTTACTTTATTGAAAATTTTCTAATTACCTCCTAATTTGCTATGTAAATTAATAACGGAAATTCAAGGAGCTCGAAGCACAGTTACCGACGGTCGTGGCGCGGTTAGGATGGGTGATAAACTTGACTATAAATATTTTGAAATCTTCCGAATTCTAGTCGCTAGTAAATATCTTTTATAAACGATAATATGAGGTAGATTATAATAGAACACATATTTTATATACCTATATCTACTAACTCTTTTCGATTGAGCTTTCTTTATGTAAAGAACGGATAGGTTTATTGAAAACTTATTTCGTTGGCAACAGTTTTTACTGTTTTGGATTAGGATCCGTTGGATCATAGTTAGCTTTGGACTCTCGCTGACCTCTTATTCTGTGAATTCGTTGCTCTCATCCTGTTCTAAAGCTGAAATTAATCCATAAGTACTTCGATTCGGAATTCAGCAAATATTAACTATTATCTTTTTAAATACGGCGGAGGCGACATAAAACAGGTTGTTATACTATTAAGGATAATTGAAATGGTGTTAATAGCAGAAGACTGTGTGTTCGTGTGTTATAAATCATAAGGTTTATCCAGCAAAAGAAAAAAAAGATATAAGTTTTCAACAAAAAGTGTTTTTATTTCAAATCAAAAATTCCATAGCACAAGCTTCACAGAGCTTACTTTGGGTTAAGCAAATTGGTGTAAATATAAGAAATATTTATTTAATTTCCAGTATGTCGTCAACATCGGCAAATTCTATTATCATACTGCTCATCATCACTAGAGTGTTCATCCTCCATCACCATCGCGGTGCGGTTTCAAAGAAATTTCCTCCCGTGCACGCTCCAATTCTGGAATGAACCACGTATTGAGGTTTTCTCCGTGGAGTACAGCATAGGAATAAGATGGTAGCAAATAGGTTTTTGAAGAGTTTGCAACTCACTTGGGATGTCCCTGCTGCAGCTGGCCTTTATAGGCTACGGCGACTTCTTACGAGTAGTTAGTTTTAGGTAGGCATCAAGTTCAAATGTCATCACACAGTATTCAAGTCAGTCCAAATAAACGACCTTATTATTTACTCAAAATTAAATTTCCAAGGCGTGTGTGTGTAAAAACAAATATATTAAGAATTCAAACATTGTATAAATGATTTTTTGATATGACTTTGATCAAATCGACGGACATGTCAGCGGCCATAATGGAGTTATAATGCGTCTATAAGGCAAAACTATCAATAATAGAAGGACTAATGATACCGGCCTTTGTATATATGAGCACTGCTGCGCCATCTGACGAAGTATACCCACATCAATTTCGATTTCTAGTCTTAATAATAGATTAGCAACGTTGTAACGAAAATCATACAGCCATTACTAAGCCAAACCTTAATAGTTAAAGTTTCGAACTGAGCAAGAAACTATTCAGAGGGATTTTGAATTATTACATTTTGTAGATTGTAAATGTGTTCGTCGGGTGTTGGGGGAGCCGCCATTTGGAACGTCTAAACGTTCCGCCATTAGTAAATGCTGAATTGTTTAATTTTGCAAAGTGTAAATTAAGGTTGACACAACGCTATGGGACAATGACTACGAGTTGCAAGTTAGTGCTTTGATCGCGAAAGTTAAGTGTGCTTACCTGACCGACAATGAGAGGCAAGTAACTTTCATGGCGGCGTACGTTGAGATTAATGTGCAGGGTTTTGGAAACATTAAGATCTTAATCTGGTACATTAATGGTTGTTACCAGTTATACGTTACGCATACCAGGTACAAACAAGTAACTGCGTACTTTATACATGTAACAGTTTATTCATTTAAAGTTATACATAACGACGCCGAGTCGTTACACCGGTTTCAAGGTGTCGCCATCTCTGCGGTTCGGGTTTCGGGGCCCGGTGGAGTCTGATGTTTGTGTGATGCCAGCATTTGTACTTTATTCATAGTGTTAATATATATCCTATCAAAACTTTTTATAATTTTTTAATATATGTATGTCTACCCGTAACCCTAGATCCCATAATACAAGCCTTACCGTGCCCACTTTGGGCTACGTTAATTGGTGTAAGTGCGAGAAATATTTATTATTATGTCGCTTCATATCACGCGTCCTTTATAGGCGCGCGCAGGAATATAGATCCAAAACGTAGAGGCCATTTAAGCGAAATTTAATGAAAGTGTGTGTGGAGTGAACCAGTCATTATTATTATATTTTAGCAGTCTTGATCCTTGCTAATATTATAAATCGGAAAGTGAGTTTGTTTGTTTGTTTGTTCCGCTTTCACGCCGTAACTACTAAACCGATTGCTTTGAAATTTTGCAGACGTAAAGATAAAAGTCCGGATTAAATAATAGGGTACTTTTTATCCCGGAAAAATCGACAGATCCCACGGGATGCGCAATAAAGGCTTCGCTCAAAAACTACTGCACAGATTTTCATGCGGTTTTCATCAATAGATAGAGTGATTCTTGAGCAAGGTTTTGCGGTATTTTTTGTCTCGGAAAAACGGATAGTCCCACGGGAAGCGCGATAAAACCTTCGCGCCATAAACCGACTTCCGCGCATATGTAGCCGTGGGCAAAAGCTATGACCCTTAACCCTCTATTGACCCAATCCCGAAATCCACGCGGACGAAGCCGCGGGCAGAAAGCTAGTTTACAATAAACGAGAATGTAATTTATGTTTTAATTAGCAGGTTAAAGTGCACACTTTTCCGTGTCATAAATGCTGTAATGAAGATGACGATATTCAGTTGATGATAACCTTGAGTTTTCGAAGATATTTTGTAATAAGGCTGTTTTCATTTCAAAACAAGTGAAAAATCGACTTTGACATAATTCAGTGACCCTATGTCGAATAAAGCCCACCCACCGATGTCGCTTGGTACGAGTTTTCTACATGGCATGCTCTGGATGATTGATTCGATTGTACTATCCATTAAAATTCTTATCTTTTCGATATCTCGTCAATACGAACTAAGTATTAAGCGAACATTTTGTTTAATAGATTCATTTCAGGTATTGATTCCTTCACTTTGTTTAAAATCAACTATTTTTAGAGTACTATAAATATTAAATAATTCGTATTGATTTATTAAGTACATATGACTGTTACGATTCCTTTTCATTTATATTACTACTAGCTTTCCGCCCGCGGCTTCGCCCGCGTTATATTCGAAATTCCCACAGGAAGGATATGTTTTAACAATACTGCCATACAACCTTTCACCCCCTCCTTTTAACCTTTTACAACCTTTTTCTGCTTTAAAAGGTAGCCTCTGTCCTTTCTCAGCCTCTAGACTATCTGTGTACCAAATTTCAATTAAATCGGTTCAGTGGTTTTAACAATATTTTCATAAAACCTATTATCCCTCCATTCAACCTTTTACAACCCTTTACAACCTTTTTTGTTTATAAAAGTAGCTTGTGTCCTTTCTCGGGCTCTAGACTATCTGTGTACCAAATTTCATTTAAATCGGTTCAGTAGTTTTAACAATATTTCTATACAACCTATTATCCCTCCTTTCAACCTTTTACAACCCTTTACAACCTTTTTTGCATGAAAAAGTAGCCTATGTCCTTTCTCAGGCTCTAGACTATCTGTGTACCAAATTTCATTTAATTCGGTTCAGTAGTTTTGTCGTGAAAGCGGAACAGACAGACAGACAGAGTTACTTTCGCATTTATAACATTAGTATGGATTTCATTTGGATAATTAAAAAAAAAAACAGTGACAATAAAAAAATCAATTGGTGATAATATTTCTGATATTCATAAATTTTACCAATTAGACGTTTTAATTTTATTTTAAAATTTCAAACACTAAATTTTTCAGCATCAGTACGGTTTCTCTACCGCACATTCCACATTTAATCATTAAAATCATTGTAAAAAGAATATAAATATAACTACACAGACTATCGTAACGGACTCGACCGTTGAGTCGTGCGTTCGGCGAAAAATTGATCATGTTCAGTCTTTTCTTGATTTACCTTTTTTTTTTGTTCCCTGAGGAAAATGCATTAAATTGCATACCCCGGCTGTGGCGAGCCGGCGGTTATGTGGGGCTCTCCTCCCCAGAAGGGGGAGGCCTACCCACTAAAAACCTCAGGGATTGCCTTCCTCGGGCGTGTAGGAGCCCCGGGAACATAAAGCCACTTCCGGGAACCCCCAGCCTCTGCTCCCCTGCCTAGAGGGAGCCCTCCTCGGGGGAGGCCACACTACCTCCCCGGTCTCCTCCACCGACGACGCCCCGGCCACGGAAGGGGCGTGGTCCATCCCGGGTCGTCGTAGCAGTCGCGACTTCCTCGCGCCCACCGCGACCGCGGCGGCGCCGCAGCTGTGCTACCGAGCCCGCCGCCTCCTTCGAGCGGGATCGGCATCTCCGACCCCGCTCGGCGGCCTCCTTCTGAAGCATCACTGCCTCACAGAAGGAGGCCACAGACCTCCAAGCTCCCTCGTCCGCCAGCATTGCCGCAATCAATGCCGGCGGAAACAGATCTCGCCGATCTCTGCGACCAAGACTCGGCGCTCGGAGGCACGCGGGGCACTCCGCCAGCGTGTGCTGGCCGAGTCGAGGTGGATGCGCAGTGGTGACATGTGTCGATCCCTCCTGTCTATTCGACACAGATACTCACCGAAGCAGCCGTGCCCGGTGAGTATCTGAGTCAATCGGTAGGTGACCTCCTCCTTCCCGTGGAGCCAAGCTTCGAGGTGCGGGAGTACGGCACCAACGGCCCGCTGGCGCGCGCAGATCCGTAATTCTAGCTGCGCACGCCAGGCCGCCACAATCCGTCGGTGCCACTCCGCTTAGGCGCTTCGTGCGCGGTTCCAGCGCTCTCCCCATCGTCCCCCGCCGACACGCCGCGACGCATACGTCGCCGCGTACATGTCGGCCAGGATGTCGAATGGGGGGAGCGTCCTAGAACCGTCGCGCCTCGTACGAGATTGTACGATAGCCTCGCACGATCCGTATGGCCATTATCCGCTGCAGGCTCCGTAGCAGAGCTCTGCAGCGGGGGGACCTCGCGCAGTCTTGCGACCACACGGGAGCCCCATACATGGCCACAAATCGCACGACGCCCTCGTACAGGCAGCGAACTCCATCCCTCGGTCCACCGAAATTGGGCAGCAGGCTATGCAATGCGCTCGCCACACCAACCGCACGAAATGCTCCTCGAAGCTCCAGCGGCGGTCCAGAGTGAGGCCCAGATACTTGATGTACGGCCCCCGGGACCACCGCGTCACCCACCCGGATCGGTAGCTGGTGTTCCCGGCGCCTCGGAAGACGTGAACCATAGCGCCCCGTTTTGTGAGGCGCTATTTCTAAACCCAGCCGGCGGATCGCCATGCAAGTTGACACTTGAGTTATGCGTTGCACATGAATATCCTCAGTTGACTTCCGACTGTTTGTTTTTAATTTTCGATGCTGATGATGATTGCTGATGATATTCATTTAATTTCATAAGGTTTTGAAATTTTATCATTATGGGTCGGATGGTCGGTCGAAATTAACGGATATCGAAATAGAAAAAATACAATTTTATTTGGATAAACAATTGTCTCATCGCGACATTGCGCATAAAATTGGTCATAGTGCTAAATTGATTAACCCGGCGTGAATGAGGTGAGAAATTGTTACACCAGCTAGGATGTGGGTATGATATACCCAAAATTTTGATGTAAAATTGTTGATACTATGATTGTGTAATTAGCATTAATGCTTAAGATATATTAATAATAGTAACTATTCAACAAGATTAGTAAATAAAATACGAACATTAAGTTAAGCAGCATTATTTTTATTGAAATAACAAAATATCTAAATATTTTCGAAAAATACTAATTAGGCAATTAATTTCTTTTGCCATAAAAATCTAACGAAATTCCAACTTCGGTAAATCAATATAACAATAGTGTCTTCTAATTATTATAAATAAAAAAGGAACTGAAATGTCTTGTGAGATCATGTAATAGAGCACCAAAATTACACCTACAAATCAACACAACCGCGTGTACGCATGTGTATTTGCCGTCGCCGCCGGTGCAACACTAAACTCGATACTGTACCTACCCCTTGCATCTTTACCTCCAGATACTAAAATACCAGGACTTGCATGGCAGCAGTAACATTAAAATATCTGTGTTTAGAAACTTTTCGGGTATGACATACCCAACCTCACTCACGCCGGGTTAATAATTACGTGAAATTTAAGGAAAATGATGGAAAAAATTATAAAGGTCGCACAAAACGACCTCGTTACGTGAACGCCGACTTATTAAACGTGCACCATCTAATTTTTCGAAGACAGTGCGGTAAATAGCAAACGAGGTAAACACCAGTGCATCATTATCTACAGCATAATAAACTCTTCATTATACATAAAACGGAGAAAAATGAAAAAAAAAAACCGTTTGTTCGAGAGACATGGAAAGGCCCGATTATCGTTTGCTAGAATACATATATCCTGGACTGATCAGTGTGATAATGTTTTTACCGACGAAAAAAAATGTAATTTATATGGTACAGATGATGTATTTTTTATTAATTTAGATGATTTAAGGATAGAAGAGAAAATTTTATCACGTCGTCGTTCAGGAGATGGTTCCGCAATGGTCCGGGGTGCGATTTCTTATCACGCTATCATCAGTATGTCTATTATTAAAAATAAAAAATGTTTTTGATGGAAATATATATCAACAACCATGACTAAGCAACAAATGCTCGCATTCAACACACAAACATCTGCCCCCACCGGGATTTGAATCCGGAACCTTGAAGTCGTTGTATAAAACAATCGGCTACGTAGGTCGTATACACATAGATAACCCGTTGTACAGTTTCTATCTGTACAGTATTTGTCGGCTTTGCTACGAAACAAAGACTTTTACGATCCCGCTGAAGATACCGCGGTAATACAACACAACAGATATTAAAGATATTAAATGTTACAGGAACATAATGGATCATCAAACAAAAACGACTCTTCGTCCACACAGATAAGGCTGTCTTTATACACGCCAGTAACTATAAATTCTTGACTGTTTGACTGCATCACATAATTTATACTTCATAAAGCGTACCTTTTGTTTGTAATACCTGCTCAATAATTTAGGGTGCCAAAGATGGCCGTTTGCTATTTCACCGAGCAATTGTTCCTATTGAATATTTCATACTAATTTTACCATAGTTGAAATTTATACCGGGTTCGTTATGGTGCTGAAGTCAGTATGAGTGTTGTTTTCCTCTTAATTTTTACAAATTTGTTTACAAAGGACATTGTTCAATTTTGGCCTAAGAACCGATGTTAATATAAATTATACTATAATTTTCATTTATTTTTATATTATTTGAAACATATTTTAGTATTCCACGGACACTTCAAATAAATAAATTCCAAATAAAAAGTTGGGTCACAATTATTTTATTTCCATCAGCCAGTGCTGCCAGTTTCGGAAGATTTCGCGATTTCGGTAAATACGGATCGAATTGAGGACCTCCTCCTTTTTGAAGTCGGTTATTCAAATTAGTTGATAACACTTTATTCATTTAAATACCTAATTTAATTACTAGCTAGAAAAAAACTAGTATTATATATTTTTTTAAGCGAATTTCTAGCTTGGCATTTAAGTTTTAGTTTTCGTAATTGGCAACACTGGTGTACTTCATACCTTATCTGTCTCAGTTTCATTCAATTTTTGATTGCTTTGCGACTATCGTTTCTTTTTGTGATTTTCTATGCGTTTCATGGTTTTATTCTAACAACTATGGCTTGATTACGGATTCCGATTACATTGCGTACTTGGTAGACTCGGCTGTGTGTAAAGGACTGGATTTTGTAAAATGATAATTGTCAAAGAATTATCTTAAACTTGACTAGGTACTTATCTCTTTTCCTAGTATCTGTTAGAGTTGTCCTTTCCTAGTTCTAGAAGAGAACATATATAGCAGTACATAGTATTGTTAATATTACTTTGATTACAAAGGATATTGATTACGTTTGCTGATTCCGCGCAGTTGATGATGACTTGTCCAACAAGCAGACAAGGTCTATGGTGATTAAAATATGGTAGATGGTAACTCACCGCTCACTAAATGGGCCCTCCAAAAAAGCAGACCAATATTGGTGCGAAGAGAGCAACATTGGTGTGAACGGCTAAGGGTGTAGAGAGGTGTGTCTGCGACAGCGATCGAGACGCCGTCGGCGTTATGACATTATTACACTTCCACCCTTCGAGCATTTGCTCTTGCGACTCCACTCTGTTCGGCTGGTTAAGGCAAGACAGAGGCGGGTGGCTTACGCCCCCCTGAAGCACATCGGTACCCTCGGTGACGCAACTCACCGACAGATCGCCACAAGCTGCCCTGAGGGAGACTGACTGCACTGATGGGGCATTTACGGCAGTCAAGGGGCATTAAATGCCCCACCAGCGGGCGATGGGGTCGTCACTTCCCTACGCCTTATTATTATTATTATTAAAACAAGCATAAACGATGCGCTGTTCGGTTGGATGGACAGAATGAAACTTAGGAGTCTATCAAGGTTCTACTCTGTATAGGAAAAATTGTGATTATATTAATGAATGTCTCTTAATTTATATATAAGAGTTATATACCTAAAGATATATGGAAACCAAACAAATGAGAACGGAAAAACCGGACGGAGAAATCGGAAGGTTTCAAGTGACAAGTTAAGATACGGCCGAGTTCGAAATGCACCATTTTTCTTTCGGCTTGCCTCACACTTTGATAAATTAACGCTTTCGCTAAATCCTATTTGCATTTCACTGAAGATCTTTCGCAGACATTATCTACCTTTTTCTGCAATTAAAACTTTTCATCGCGATGTTATTAAAATATACAAATCTCTTGTCCTTACTAATATTATAATTCGAAAAGTGAGTTTGTTTGTTTGTTTGTTTGTTCCGCTGTCACGCCGTAACTACTGAACCGATTGCTTTTAAATTTAGACGTAAAGATAAAAGTCCGGTTTAAATAATAGACTACTTTTTATCCCGAAAAAATCGTCAGATCCCACGGGATGCGCAATAAACGCTTCGATCAAAAACTACTGCACAGATTTTCATGCGGTTTTCATCAATAGATAGAGTGATTGTTGAGCAAGGTTTTGCGGTATTTTTTATCTCGGAAAATCGGTTAGTCCCACGGGAAGCGCGATAAAACCTTCGCGCCATAAACTGACTTAACCACCGAAACAATAATTATAATAATAATTTATTTAATAACTTCTATAGTCAATATTACATTTTTTTTAACTTAACTTACAACACACGTATTATATAATTGTGAACATACCTGAACTAGGATTAACCTGTATCAGGCTTGTAATTACAAAATAAAAATATGGACACTTAAATCAAACGCAAAATGTATAGTATATCTGATTAATAACTTAATTTAAACAAACAATGAAAGAGATAAAAATACAAATTATTTCTCTGTATCGTCATACGACATAACGAAACTGACGAAGGAAGGAAGAAGGACCGAGGAATGAAGGAAGTGTTAATGAAACTGTACACATCAAATATTGCTTATACATAAAAATCTAAATTAACTTTATTCAGATATGACTTTATAGAAAGCTCTTTTGAATCGTCCTATTTTTTTTCCTCTACCACTCATTCAGGACGTATTTTTAGCTGATATTAAGAATGGGCGCAAGAAACTTATCAGCTTTATCAAAAGTAATAACAACATTTACAATAAATTATGTCGTTATCATACAATGTACATCTGTGGTTACAATTTATACTGCAAAACAAATATTTACAATTTAGAATGTAATATCTTCAAATCAACACCAAGCATTGGCATCATTTAAATATTCGTTGACTTTGTAATAGCCCTTACTCATTAGCGTCTTTTTAACATGAACTCATTCTTAACTCAGCTACACTATATGGAATCTTGTTATAAAAAATTATACATTTGCCCATAAACCTTAAGAGCCTTAAGTTTTTTGTAGCCTGTACGTTGGAACGGCAAGTTTATTTTTATTTCTTGTGTTTAAATTATGCATTTGAAAATTTGTATGAAATGTGTTTTTATACACATAAATCAATCCTATTACTATTATAAAGGCGAAAGTTTGTAAGTGTGGATGTTTGTTACTCTTTCACGTAAAAACTACTGAATGGATTTGAATGAAACTTTACCACAATATAGCTTATACATCAGAATAACACATAGGCTACAATTTTTGAGGTTTCTAATGTGAGGTCGTAAAAAAAACACATTTTTTGCGCTTACATTGCAAACGCTGACTGAATCCTACAAGATAGATCAAAACAATTTACTACAATACTGTACAACTTAAAAAGGTCTACAAAAAAGACCGTGATGGTATATGTTTATCTCTTAGGAATAACCCACAAAAGGAAAAAGATCGTTAAATGTAGTTTATAGGAGCATACTGCAGTAGCTACCTATAGGCCTATGATTAGGGCTCTGCAGTGCTTAGTTACCGTATTTCTTACTTATTACTAGACTAGACGGGACGAACCTGAAGTCCACGCGAACGAAATAGCGGGCAAAAGTTAGTTTTTCATAAATATACTGGCCCGCTAAAGTCATTATATCGTAAATTATAAATAGCGCGGTCTGCTCTTTTTTGAAGAACAAAAATACTTTCTATGTTAACAGCCGACCCCCATGGACATAACACCGTGAAAATAACTAAAGTAAACTAATCTTGCCGTTTCAACATCTGTAAGTTGTCTTATTTTTTTACAGCATATGCTGCAGAATTTAGTCTATTTGATAGGGTATCAATATGTGGATCCCATTGCAAAGTCGGATCCAAAGTAATACCCTAGAATATAGTAAATTCTACAAATTCTACCACTTCATTATTCATTTTAACAATAGTATCTACTTTTCTTACATTTGGTAATGAAAATTTGATACATTTAGTTTTATTGGGATTTAAAGATAAATCAATATAAATCAAAATAATACATAGGCTACAATTTAGGCTACAATTTATAAAAGTACATGGCACGCTAATATAAACTACTCGAAATAATAACCTTGCAAGTAAGCATTCCCACTATTACCTTGTTACTTTTCTAATTATCCAACTCCAGATTAGTTGATGAGCTGGAAGTATTTCAAGAATCAGATTCTTACTGTTTAGGATTTATGACATTCGGACCGCGGAAAAGCAAGGGCAATAAAAAAAAAAGATTTTGACATTCGATACGTCAGAATAAGATTAGATTCGATTCTTGACTGTCACTACGCATTTTATCTGGGTCGCATTTTTTTAAGCTGTACTAATTGCATACGGTTTACGGAAATTTAGCACAGTGCTTTAAATATAAGGTTTCATATATATATCACTTACGGACAAGCAACAAATATATAGTGTCTTGAAGACGGGATTGAAAAGTGGACGACCACGCGTTCACCTCACACTACAAGTATCATAATATATGATATATATTTATAACACATACGGTAGGGCACATTAGCACCGCGGGTCGCCGGCGGGCGCGATGAAGTCGCGACCGCTACGGCGACCGGGGGGCGTCGTCGGTGGAGGAGACCGGGGGAGGTAGGTAGCCACCCCGAGAGGGCTCCCCTGTATCAACGGGGGAGCCCTCCTCGGTTAGAGAGGGGGGCGGAGGCTGGGGGTTCTCGGAAGTAGCTTGGTAATTCCGGGGGCTCCCTACATGCCTGAGGAAGGCCATCCCTGAGGTTTTTAGTGGGTAGGCCTCCCCCTTCTGGGGAGGAGAGCCCCACATAACCGCCGGCTCGCCACAGCCGGGGTATACAATTTAATGCATTTTCCTCAGGGGAACAAAAAAAAACGGCATATTAGCACACAAAACACAACATAAGCCTTGGTGCAAAAGCTGTATGCTAAGTACAAAAACATATAATTAGGGAATAAAATAAATATAACAATTGCGGGTTTACGCAACACTTACCTATATTCACAGATAAAATTAACTGCAGCCATTGACCTTGTTGCGAAACGAACCGTCACACAACGCAATCAGATACGATGTCCTAACCCTATCCAACTCTGTGAACGCGGCAGTGACAGATGTTGCAAATTCGAAAACTATTATAGGGAGGTCTCAGATTAAATGGCCCAACTACGCGGACGTTATCTCCCAATTCGCCAATTTGTTCTCCCGTTTGAGCGCGGGTGAATATGCTTCGGTTAATGGAATTCCATCATGGTGGATTCATTTAGGTTCGTTGGTAAGTTAATGAGCATCGCATGGTGTAATTGGTGGAGATTCATTTGAGATTCGCGCTTTTAATGAGTTATGATGTGCCAGTTTGATTAATTGAAATTTTGCCGCCATGGTTTTATTACAATCGCGACTTCGTCTGCGCAGGATTAGTATTTCGAGTAGCTTATATTAGCGTAGCGTATATTTATCAATTGTAGCCTATGTATAATTCTGATGTATAAGCTATATTAGTATTTCGAGTAGCTTATATTAGCGTAGCGTATATTTATCAATTGTAGCCTGTGTATTATTCTGATGTATAAGCTATATTAGTATTTCGAGTAGCTTATATTAGCGTAGCGTATATTTATCAATTGTAGCCTATGTATTATTCTGATGTATAAGCTATATTAGTATTTCGAGTAGCTTATATTAGCGTAGCGTATATTTATCAATTGTAGCCTATGTATTATTCTGATGTATAAGCTATATTAGTATTTCGAGTAGCTTATATTAGCGTAGCGTATATTTATCAATTGTAGCCTATGTATTATTCTGATGTATAAGCTATATTAGTATTTCGAGTAGCTTATATTAGCGTAGCGTATATTTATCAATTGTAGCCTATGTATTATTCTGATGTATAAGCTATATTATTGTAAGTTTCATTAAAATCCATCCAGTACTTGCTGGTGTCGTCGACTTCATCTGCACAGATTGTAGATTACATAATTGACACTTATTGTCATATTTTAAACAATTATAAAGTGTAGCCTATTTGTTGTTCTGGTGTACAAGGTGTATTATTATAAATATAATTTTATTATTAACATGCATTCAGTAGTTTTTACGTGAAAGAGTAACAACATTCATCCTTACTTACAAACTTTCGCCTTTATAATATTAGTAGGAATAACAGAGTAAGTTTTTTAAATTTAAAATTGTTATCAAGTTATTTAAAATTGGTACACAGATATTTTGTATGAAGTTGTGAAACATCCGGTTTATACCGTAAAAATAGAGTTCATAATAATTTAATTAACCAATTCTGTTCAGAATTAGATGTATTACAATTAAATCCGAATAACGGTTAAAGGCGAAATTCATTTGTTTCAATACTGATTCAGTTTTTATTAAATTCAAAGACAACGCGGCAACGTTTGAAAATAGATAGGGAAAACGGTTATTATAAAATCGCTGATTATTTCTATGATAATAACGTGTTAGGAAGTAATTTGTAGGACTTTTGTGAATGTGATTGTGAGTCAAATCGTAAAGAACAACGGAAAAAAATTACCTCAACATTTTGGGAGCGTCTATAAAAATGATTTATATGAAACTTCATTATTTAATTATGGGATTATTTTCATGTAATTAGTTAAACTATACAAGGCCCACGAAAATAATGATATTTAAATGGACTGATTATCGATCACTCATATCGAGCACAAGATTCTACTTTACTTTGTCTATCTTTATGGGGCAGGCTAAGGAATTTATTAAACTGCCAATTTCATGAAAACTATTAGAATAAACAAATACATAGTAAAAACGTAATAATTAGGTAGATAAATACTTAATAAATGAGAAATACAGGCAATGTGTTTTATATACGTTATACAGCCAATAAAAATATTGGCTGTAAAACGTGACACTTTTGCTTTTGTGACATTTAAAAAGAATGATCACAAACGTCACTCGTACGTACCACTACGTAAACTACGTTTATTAGTTATTCTCTAATTGCGCCTCGTGTTTGTTTTTCACAATAAGAACTAAGCTCAACAGGCTACTCGAGGCGGCTTCTGCGTCGCCGAATTCCACAAGCACGTAAGTAGCAACCACACACCAACACCTGTGTAGTTAAGTACTCTATTGTAGCAGGTGTTATTGTGCGGAAGTCCATTGTATTACAAAGGATATTGTTTTTTGCTGATTCCGCGCAGTTCATGATGACTTGTCCAACAAGCAGACTGGCTGGCCAGCCGCTCGTGAGTCACCGAGCGGGCAACAAATCCTGAAGATGTCTCGCTGAGAGACGAAACACGTGTCGACCTTGTCTGCTTGTTGGACAAGTCATCATGAACTGCGCGGAATCAGCAAAAAACAATATCCTTTGTAATACCTGTGTAGTTAGCTTAACTTGTTTATTAAGTGCATAATTATATAGTATTTCACGCCGACCCACCGCCTACAACTTTACAAGGCACAGGTCAGGCCACATATGGAATACTGCTCTCACCTTTGGGCCGGAGCTCCTCAGTACCAGCTCGTTCCATTTGACCGTATCCAGCGAAGAGCGGTTCGAATTGTTGACGACCCGAAGCTCTGTGGTCGTATGGACTCATTGGCGCTGCGGAGAGATGTCGCGTCTCTTTGTGTTCTCTACCGCATATACCATGGGGAGTGCTCTGACGAGTTGTTTGGGATACTGCCGCCGACCGATTTCCTGTATCGTGCGTCACGGAGGGGACTTGCTTTCTATCCCCACCATCTTAATGGTTGGCTGTCCTCCACAGTGCGTTTTTCGCGTACGTTTTTCCCGCGAACGACAAAGTTATGAAACGAACTATCGGCCGCGGTATTTCCGAACAGTTACGACATGGGAAGCTTCAAAAAAAGAGCGTATACTTTCATGAAAGGCCGGCAACGCGCTGATGATACCTCTGGTGTTGTTTGTGCTATGGGCGGCGGTGATCACTCACCATCAGGTGACCCGTTGGCTCGTTTGCCTGCTCTAATATAAAAAAAAAATAAAAAAAATAAAAAAATAAGCGCACATGTTATACTATTCGGACCACTCTGGCAACCGAACCCACATCAGAGCGCACGCACTCTCCTAAGGCTGCGCTATGCACCGCCCCCGTTCTGGAGGGCGGGAGCGTTAGTTCAAGCCGATAGGGTCCCAGGCCTTCTGCCCGACCAAAGGCTGTAGGTAGTGTGTAGTTGGTAGGCTGGCCTTCTGCTAGAGTCCAACATAACCACCCGCCGTAGACCGGTTGCGGGTGGTATCCGGTGTGAGGTCGTCCAAGCACCAGGGGGTTGTCATAGCGACCACTGTGGTGGCGCGCCCCCTATGAGGATTCACTACCATCCCCCGTGGGCAAAAAAAAGTGTTTGTTTTTGTGTTGTATTTTAATTTCATAGTTAATTTAGTTTTGACCCACGCTTTCCCACGGACATAATTTATTTGCTGCCTCACACGATGACCCGCATTTCTTATGGACAAGACGATACCGCTCTAAACGACGACTTGTGCACGTAGAAAAGGATTTTGATTGCGCTTACGAATTGGGATTTCTGATGATTGCTATAATGGCCAGTTATAGCAGACGCACAACGCGTCTATAACTTGCCTTACACTCTGTCTACCCAGTAGTGGCGTTAGGGTAGGGCGCAGTTGGGCGACCGCCCAGGGCGCCGGCCACAAAGGGGCGCTGCAGTAAGTATGTATATGTTATTATATAAAATTATAAGAATATCTAACTCCTAACGGGGGGGGGGGGTGCTGCCAGGGCGCTGGTAGTGCTAAAGCGTCTACCCCTATATAATATAATTTGTGGGCAAGGCTTGTCGACATTGGCTTATCGATAAATGTATCGACAAGTCGATATTTATAGATGTCTATAAATAGTGAAAATATAAATAATGTAAATAATTATAAATATATGTATATTATGATTTAAATTAAATAAATAAAAATATGTAAATAAATAATAATTTATTTTGGTGTGTGTAGTGTAATATTTAGTAAAGATTCCTACAATACTATTTTTTCATGTTAAGACGCTTTAAATTAAAGTTAGGTAAAATGTTGTATGGGGCAGTTCCATTGTTCTTTAAATTTTATTTAATGCATTAATCAAATGCCCCCGGCACTCGTACCCGGGATCTCACAGATGGTGACACCTTGAAACCGGCGTACTAACTTATGGTGATCGTAATTTTAAAGGTTCACAATTAGTCCATATTACACCAACAAAAACTCCGCATGTAAATAATAGAAGAATAGAACCCCAACACACACATACACAGAACCCTGCTCTGTAAACGATCTCATTTCCCCAACACGCCAGCCATTGCAAAACGCCGCCCGAGGGTTATCAGGCCCGCAACAGATGCGTTCACAATTTGATTCACTTTGACGATTTTTGAACCGTACTTATCATCATTGAGTGCTTTTATGAAAAGCAAATCCATTCGAATGAAGTGTAATAGAATATGTTTCGAGTCCTCGGGTGCGGGCGGTGATACAGCAACTATTTTGCCATTGTGGTTACTATTATGATATTGTAGCTCTTAAAAATCAATGGCACATACTATTACAAGATCGGTGAAGTAATATTTAAAGGGCATACGAGTTAGACATTAGACGGAGCCTAGATGCTTGCTTAGGTAAGACCTGAAAATCTAATAACTTCCGTTAGTCAGCTGTTAACATGAAATATGTTAGCCAAGTATTGGGGTATTTTTTATGTCACGACGCTGGCAAAATGATTTATCCTTTTTATTGACCCTCCAAAAATCAATTTACTGCCTTCTTGAAAAACCCCATATTAAACAATCGGAACGTGCGCGGGAGGAACTTCCTCTGAAACTGTAGTGTGTGGCCGCTTGGGCTTCAACGAGTAAGGATGAACATCCTGGTGATGCCGAGGAGTGCGATGATAGAATTCTGTGGATAACAAGAATCTATAACCTAGACAAAAAATATATAAGTTAAACTATAGGTCATATGCCATGAATTGTATTGTTAAACATTATAATAAAGTAAACAAGCAAGTTATTAAAAAAAGTATAAGAACTATATTTATCATCACAGCCCATATACCTACTCACTGTTGGGCACATAACTCAGCTAAAATATTTCCTCATGAAACATGAGCAAATCACTGATTTTCACACTTATAGCCTGACTGTGATACTTTATGTGCTTATGTCAATTGGGTAGACGACAATTTTTTAAATTCTATATATAATAAGAGTACTCTTTTAAGTGAGAAATATTGTAGAACCAACAGTACACCTGCACCTATTACTTTTGAAGATACATCGACATGTTCGCTCAAAAACGCTCCATACTAAAAACACTGCAATTGTGACGCCATAACTCAGTAAACTCGTCTAATTTGTATGAGCGTATAAACAAATTTTAAAATAACTTTGCTATTTGTACGTTTATAGGTATACTTTCTATATAAAAAAGTTACATTTAATGTGAGAATGCTAGAAATGTGTACGTTTCATTAGAATTACGTAAGTAACAATTGCTCATTTTTTAGAAATCTAAAAACAATATAAATTAATAATTAAACTGAAATTTCTATATTGACGTACTTTCATTAGATATAAATTGCTCAAATCAGATAATTATGGTATAAAAACGGCCATAATCAATTGTAGTCGTCTACCCTATTTAAACTTTTTAGCATTTGACAATTTATAAAAAAATAGAAATGTATTTATATCTGAAATAATATGAACTCAATCAAAAATATAAGCCATTATGTGCCAATAAATATATACAAATATAAATAGTTTTCACTATTTTTGAAAGAGAGAGGCCAATTATTTATGAAAGAGTGGAATTATATGGTTTGGAAAAATGGGGCCAAATGCGCCTCTATTAATCAGAGCCTCTACTACAGCGTTCAATAATTGAAAAAAAAAACAAACGTTATATTGGTTATCTATGTTTCAAATTTATTTATTTGAAAATAATACAAAAACATGCAAATATTTAGTTTTTACGTTTTCGCAGGAGTTATATTTATCCACTTAAGAGCATTGAAGTTGAAAGCAATTTTAACTTTTTTATACTTAATAATATAATCAAATGATAACAGTTTAAAATTATACGTCCTCAGAAGGGGTAAAGAGGCACGTCATCGTGGTCGTTCTGAAATAACAGAAAACGTTTAAAATTCAAAAGACAAACCAATTGATGGAAAGGAAATTGAACCATTCATATTCAATGCGAAATTAAACGCAAACTCGCGAGAAAGTATTAGCCGAAAAACGCGGCCATTTTGTTTGCTTTTGGGCACGATCAAAATGGCGTTAAGAGGAAATCGTGTATTTATTTCAACCGTAAAAGACGTTTGATCATTAATATTATGTGTCATAGTTTTAAAGTTATATTTAAAGCTTAAATATGACGTTGCTCCACCATTATTGATACGTTATAGATATAATCCGCTTCTTGTTTTTCCAACAATTAGTAACTTCTTTTCAACTGTTATACAAAATTTGTATTGTGACTTCAAGTTTTTTGTTAAAACATGATGATATTTTATCACAGTGAAAATAGTTTCGTACTTATTTTATATTTAAGATAAACTGTTTTCTTTAGTAGGTACTAAAGTAAACAAAACATCCACTTATTTTCTATCATATATTTTGAGAAATCTTTTTTAGAGTCGAAAAATATCATTTGTTTTATCATTTGTAAATTTGTTTCTTATTAATTAACAGCAAATCAGAACTATTATTTCGGTTATATTTTCCACTACATTAACCCAAAAGATTATGTAATATCGGATTGGATTCAATCCGGAATTAAGAATTACTAAGATCACTTTACCTGTTCGCTAGCCTCGTCAGCTAATGATTGGTTTACCTGAAAAGAAAAAGCAACAAAATTTATTCACAACATTCCCTCATACCCTTTTTCATTTTACAATAAGCGACTTCAAAAATTAACCTCAAAGAGAAGTAACAAGGAAGCTGTCGCTATTAAGCTGTCGCCCGTTGAAAATCAAAGATATTTTAAATGCTTCTTTCATTTGATTGGTGGATAATTGAGATACGAAAAAATATAACAGTTAATTAGAATCATTCAAAAATTTTTAATTGGGATATTTTCTTGTTACCAAAATAATTTGAAGCACTGCCGCAACTCTTATGAATGATAGTTCGTAAAATATATCAAATTATAATTTTAGTCAAATTATTATAGACCCTAGTCAAACCTCGTATAATGCAATAAACGGGGCTTAATAATAATTAACATCTTTTAAATCAATTAGGAGGCTTTGAGAAGGTGAATAACTGAAGTCTCTTCCATAGCCTGGTTCTCATTACCACCAAAATGCAATAGCCCACAGACGTTTTGACCTGTAATAACAATAGTTTCTGTGTATCTAACTGGTTATAGTCTTTAGCTGCATTTATCACTATGCAAATAGAGATTACTAGTTAGTGTACTCCACACACACATTTTGCTAAATTTTGCTTTAATGGCTTATATGCGTTGAATCTATATCTCCGCGTACGCCTTATAAATGATCATGTCTTATCTTTATAAGACATCCTCATAAGGAGCACGAAACGTGCCCACGATGCCCCTTGAATGGGTGTATTTTTATACACCCATTCAAGGGCCTTTATGGCCAAGGCTGAGGCTGAGTTTAGTCGGTAGGGCATACTGGTCGGACGCTCTGACTGGTGGAGTCTGGCATATTCAACTTAATACTTGCCGTTTTAGTGGTATCGTGGGCACGTTTCGTGCTCCTTAAGAGGATTCTCAGCCTCTCTCTCCTGAGAGAAAAAATAAATATAGACGCGATATTAAACTAATATTCAAATAATTATAATTACATTTAATAACAACATTTCATTGAATTGAAGATTATGATTAGATTGTTATTTTGAAACATAATTCTCATATGTAAAGCTAACAGTAATGTTTCTGCAAATTGACCAATCTTTCATCACCACTTAAATCAGTCGTCATTACTGTCAAACTTGTCAAGCTAAGCTCGTTTATTTTTCAAGGAAGTAAGGTGCTTCTTAATACATTGATTTATTTATTTATTGATAAGGCATGCCAACAGCGACGCATATTAGACAATTTACAAAAACACTAACAATGGTATTTCTAGTATGCTCGCCTATTACAGGTACACACAGCTCTCATCGTACATTAGTGTGGTCATCATCTTACATTTATACGAACAACATTACAATGCTAATAAAATATAATAAAAACGAAATTAAGATTAATAAAATAAATTACAATTTAAGTTAAGATTAAATAAAGTTAAGCTTTGACTGATTTTGTGCTATCTGGTTGAAAATATCCTATTAATTTATTTTTAAATGCGTTGGCCGAGTCGTGGAAAATATCTATGTCTGAAATTTTGGTGCTTATCTCGTTATGCAGGCCCAGGTTTGTCCTATGGGGAAGAACATGGAACAATTTACGTATTTGGTAGCGGAGATATCTGTAAGGGACAGTTTAATTTATTATGCAAATGCATGCAATTAATTTTATTATTTAAAATTTTATGCAGAAACATGAGATCAGAAATCAAAACGTCGGTTACGTAAGGATATCATTTTAAAGAACTTAAGACGATGATCGATCTGAGATGGCGTAATGTAGGTAGGATTCCAAACAACGCTAGCAAATTCTAGGTGACTACGCACCAGAGTATTGAAGAGTATTTTTTTTTTCTTATATTACGAAATTCTTTTGAGTTTCGTTTTAGGAATCCCAACATGAGAGCCGCACCCTTCAAAACTTTATCAATATGAGCATTCATTTTTAACTTACAATACAGGGTAATACCTAAGTCTTTTATCTCCTTGACTTTCGGAATATTAACATTGCCTAGTAAATATGTGGTATTTAGTGGTGATTTCTTTGTAGTAAAACTTATAGAACAACATTTATTAGGATTTAATGTCATTAAGTTTCTGTTACACCAGCTTGCAATATTGTCCAGGTCCGATTGTAAGAGATCTGCATCAATTGAACTATTGATTGACCTTTTTATCTTTAAGTCGTCCGCATACATAAATACATCACAGTAGTTTTCTGTTGCCGCAATGTCATCTATAAAAGCTATAAATAGTAGCGGCCCGAGGTGGGATCCCTGGGGGACACCAGATGAAGCCACATATATTGAGGACTCGAAACCATTTACAACTACTGTTTGAAGCCTACCCGACAGATATGCATCGAACCAACACAGCATTGGTCCATGCACACCCGAATTGTCGAGTTTCGATATTGATACAAGAGTGTTGTCATAACCTATGCTATAGTTTTTATTAATTGTAAGTTAGTTTTGTACAATAAACAAATCTCTTGACGTTAGAATGCTCAAATAGCCAACTGAATTATATTTCGGATTCGGCTTTCGGTCAGGTGAATTTGTGTTTTATTTATGTTACTAATACCGACTGACACAACGAAATGAGCAAACAAATAATGACTAAACAAATCAATTATAATTATGATGAATCAATATACTCACAGTTTGGAAAGCTTTTTGTTGCTCTACCGTTACTTTGGGGTCAATATTAGGATTTCGGGTTGTTTGTCCAATCAGCTATGCGAGAGTATAAAGGGAAATTGATTAGGTGTTGATTTTAAAAGTGTTTTGTTTCGAAATCTAAAACACCTCTCTTTCTGTTTACATAAAGTCAAAGCGTAAGTTTAACGAGAAATATGGCTGGATAGATTATTTTATAATTTGGATAAAATTATCGATCCATAGATGGACTCAAAATATCGGGTTGTAGAATTGTTTACCTGATGAACAAACATTTTTAATTATTTCAAAATTAAAACTTTAACTGTAATATGATGAAGATAAGCTAGCACATGAGCTTCACTTACTTACATTTATTGAATGAAATTTTAAAACATCGAGTTATGTTGAAGAAGGAATAATAAACTTGGATTCTGTTAGTATTAAATGAATCAACTATCTGGATTTTGCTCTTCTTATCTTTTATGTTTTACGTGATAAATGGTCAGACTGACGTATTGTAATCTTTCCAGCATTCGTGGTCACGGAATGACAGATTATTTTGGGATTTTCGCTCTGTGACAAGCGTGAAGATAATTTAAGTTCAAAATCATTTTAAAAAAATAATTTCATCATTCTATCCATCATCATCATCACATTTTACTTTTAAACTAACAAACCCGAAACCGATTTTGATAAAATGATATTTGGACAAAAAGATTCTTGAAATTTTTAGACTTTGAATATTTGAGATTCTTGGAAGGAAATAAATTTTTAAAATGGAACACTCATTGAATCTTAAACGAAAAAAAAGGGTAGCCTTTTCCTATTATATCCGATATAAGATTGGAGAATACACAAGTAAAAGTCTCATTTATTTTTCCCTTCTAACCCAAACTGAATAAAAAATGTGATAGAACTGAAAATGCTGTTATATTCTTTTCAAAATTAGATCGAATAAATATTTCATTTTACCATTCAGCGTGTCCAGCATAATTTATACATTCATAACGACTGAAGCTGCGAATCTATAAGCAGACGATCCCAAATCTGATGAATTAATCCCAAACATCCTTTCGAGAACAGTTCCATTCGCTTCGTCCGTAAAAAGTGATCATTTATCATTTCATAGAATCTGCTAAGTAACGGCTGTTAATTGCTGGTTCAGCGGAGATAGGACCAGTCACGGATGAAGTAACATCATTTGTATTAATTCCAACATTTGACATATATTTATTCATAATCCAATGTCAGTTGATACACAGTTTTTACAGATGAAGTCTACCTAAACTATTGTAATGCAGAGCTATTTTAGATAGATTGTTTATTTGGTGTACAAACACACACACACACAATAATAACGAAAAAAAACATACAAGGAGTTTTAAATGTAAAAATATGTAAAAAAAATCTTTATGTAAATATAATGTGAAATAACGAAAAAAGAAACCGAAAAAAAAGAGCATATTCCCATTTAAAAGGCCGGCAACGCATCTGTGACTCCTCTGGTGTTGCGGGTGTCCATGGGCAGCGGTTATCGCTTACCATCAGGTGACCCGCTTGCTCGTTTGCTGCCCTATCCTTTAAAAAAAAATATTATAATAACACTCGTAACATTCCATTTAGCGTCCAACATTTCCTTATGAGACATGAGCAAATAGCTGATTTTCATTTACAGCCTCAGGTAACTACGTCTACGATACTTTGCTGTGATGTACTGATGCATTTTTTTATGTGCATATGTTAATTTACAGTTTAACATTTGCATTTCACAATTCAGTCTTTTCTAAAGAAATAGTTCATGTTATGTTTAGGGAGATTAAAAAGTGTTCATTAATCTCATCGGCGTCATGAAAGCAATCCGGTAGGTAAAATCAGAATTATTTTTTTTTTTTTTTTTTTTTATTGCTAAAGTTGACAAACAAGCAGGCTGCCCACCTGATGGTAAGTGGTAACAGTCGCCTATAGTACACGTGGTTCCCACGAGATTCGCAGCAAATCTGCAAACCTCATAAGAACCACAGTGTACGTTGCCAACTTGTGACATAAGATGTAAAGTCACAGTACCCAGTAATTTCACTGCCTATCTTACCCTTCACGCCGGAACACAGCAAAGCGAACCCTGCTGTTTGGCGGCGGAAATAGGTAAGACGGAGGTACCCATGCAGACGACCCAGGTACAGAGTCTACCTCCTAGAGTACAGAGTTACTCGGAACGATCAATATTTTTTGCTTGATATGCGTCCAGAACTTTACATTATTACTTAACGAATTGGTTGAAATAAGCTGTTTTTTTTTCTGAAAGATATATTTCTCCACCATTTTGTTTTTAATCTTCATAATATTATCTAAGTCTTTCGTAGAATATCGTAGGACTTTTGTAGAACGTTATCATTGTTTTCTGCTTTGTTTCGGTTTAAACTGTACCTGCAAGTGACAGTATTTGGTACTATAACTAGACATAGTTTGTCATTAATAAATTTTACAAAATTTTAATTCAGTGTTGTAGCCGCGAAGTTATTAGAACAAACACTCTCTGATTAAATTTATAAAATTAAGCTTATTTTTAAGACGCAAATACAATTAATGATTTGAACCCATTTTTGGAAAATATTTAATATATAATAATTTTATTAAGCAAAAGTGAAAAAAAAATCTTAAACTTAAGTTATTTTTTAAGTTCTCCATATATCACTACTTTCCAGAATTCGGTCCTTATCATCCATATTATTAAATAGTGTAATAATATAGTATATGTATTATAGACAAAATAAATAGATTCGATTGACTTTCCAAATAAAAAAGTCATTCTCTAGACAACGACGACAAAACAAAAAAAATAATAATTTGGAAATATTCATAAGCACCCAGAGCAATCCAAAATAAATACCGCGAGATGAAAGATAACGGTCGACTTGCCAACAACAATCCAGTCAAAACCCGATAAAATAATTCCCAAAGAATAATTGAAAGTTGCTTAGACATTTTTAAACCTATTTATCAATTGGCAATTTCGCAGGAATAATAGGTCGTAATTGGCGTCCCGCGAAGATCCCTTTCAACAGTAGAAAGGAAAAAATGAACCCTGAATTAAATGCATTGAATAAATTCAAAATAGATTTGAAGCAAGCCTTGAATATTTCGGCAGAATTTGTATAATAAGAGAATAGATTTCGTGATCTGTTTGCGTGAGCGTGGCATAGAAAATGCGTGGATTTTTTTTTATAAATGACATCTGATTTTCCTTTGGTTGCCTATCAGGAATTATTGACTGATTCTATCATATCCGGCAGCGTAGAATGCGATGCTATATTTGACAGATAGGAATAATTTTAAGTCGATTTGATGATAATAGCGTTTCTTTAATAGTTTCAAAATATCTGCTGTTGTTATTCCAAATGAAGATTCAGGTTTGACAATTTGGAAGTAAGAATCAAATCTGGAGGGCGTCGTCAATGGATAACTTTGTCGTCGAAATAACTTTAAATTAGAGATCTAACCCACGTGTATATAATAAGAACAAGGATATAATTAATAAACAACAAGAATATATTTTTGGGTCCCTTTGCTTTAAAAAGAAGCCACAAAACAGACAAACAAACACTAATGCAGAACCACTAGGTTTCGTTCGATAACTAGTAATATTAATCTTATATATAAAAATGAATCGTAAAATGTGTTGGTAAGCTCATAACATCATAACTCAACAAAGCCAAGACCAATTTGGCCAATTCTGTTTTTAAAATGTTCGTTGAAGTTCTAGGATGGTTTTTAGTTTCAATATAAATTCGAATAATTATCGGAAAAACCTTAAAAACAGCTCTGTTTCCCATACAAACGTTTTCTAACAAAAATTTACAGTCAATTTGAGCTTTATTGTTATTAGTTCATATTGCAACCACAAGCACTGACTGTTGTCTAAGCAATGAGGTGTGTTCCTAACAAAGAGTCAATTTGCGCTTTATTAATGCTATATAAAGTTGAAATTCAATCATATCTATCAAAACAGTGTGCGTGTGTGCGTTGGAGCACAGAATACATAGTTAGAGGATTTAATGTCACGTTCATAAATTCCAGAGTTCCAGAAATTTAAGAGAGTAAGCACAGATTTAAGTTAAGGAAAATAAGTAACTGAACAGGAGGGATCTAATTGAAAAGTTTCTCAAAACCGTTCAGTACTTTCAGAAGCGTCAGACTAGAAATTCACCAGCTGAATCTCTAACTATACCTAAGGATATGTTGTATAAATCCCACGCGTGCTATTTAGACGTTCAATGAATTTAACAGGCCCCGGAATGTTCCTATTTGATTCATATTTGAGCAACATAAGTTTCACGAAATTGTTGATAGTTCAAGTGACCTAATTTCATCAAAGATAACGTATGATGCTTTCTGTTATCTGTCTTACATTACCAAACTTCTTCAGGATCTCTTTTAGAAGGACTTGGGTCTGCCTTTTCTCCTGACACACAGTTCTTTCAATAGGGTAGACGACTACAACTGATTATGGCCGTTTTTATACTATAATTATCTGATTTAAGCAATTTGTATCTCATGATCATGATGAAGTATGTCAATATAGAAATTCCAGTTTAATTATTAATTTATATTGTTTTTAGATTTCTAAAAAATTTGCAATTATTATTTACGTAATTCTAATGAAACGAACACATTTCTAGCATTCACACATTAAATATATAACATTTTTCTATATAGAAAGTATACATATAAACGTACAAATAACAAAGTTATTTTAAAATTTGTTTATACGCTCTTACAAATTAGGCGAGTTTACTGAGTTATGATGTCACAATTGCAGTGTTTTTAGTATGGAGCGTTTTTGAGCGACCCGCGACAGCCCCGCAAACATGTCGATGTATCTTTAAAAGTATTAGGCGCAGGTGTACTGTTGGTTCTACAACATTACTCACTTAAAAGAGTACTCTTATTATATATAGAATTTAAAAAATTGTCTTCTACTCAATTATTGTGTATATATCGTCACATTTAGCCAGAAATTAAGAAGGCAGAGTTCACACTCCCTTATTATATAAGAACTAGCTTACCGCGGCTTAATCTGCACAGGATTTATATAGTATTTCGAGTAGTTTATATTAGCGTGGCGTAGAAAATAACTAACATTAAGCCATTAAAATTATCATGAAAATAATTTTTGGTTTGCATTTGAAAAATGTAACAGTCTAACTATACTGAAATTTTGAACAAAAATAAATAATTGTAGCCTTTTTTTTGTTTTTTGTTCCCCTGAGGAAAATGCATTAAATTGCATACCCCGGCTGTGGCGAGCCGGCGGTTATGTGGGGCTCTCCTCCCCAGAAGGAGGAGGCTTACCCACTAAAAACTCAGGGATGGCTTTCCTCAGGCATGTAGGGAGCAGCCCCCGGGAACGCGAAGCCACTACCGGGAACCCCCAGCCTCCGCTCCCCTGCTGATACACTACTATATAATTGTAGCCTATATGTTATTTTGATGTATAAACTATGTTATTGAAAACTTTCATTGAAATCCATTCAGTAGCTTTTATGTGAAAGAGTAACGAAAATCCATCCATTCTTACAAAGTTTTAATTTTTATAATATCAGTAGGGATTTATTGTACCCAGTATAATTCATATAAAAACGTATACATAGGTTTATTCCTAAACCTCTTCCAGTCGTAATAAGAATATAAATAAAAGAAAAACCGATATGCAGGCTGCAAAAGGGTTAATGTTGAAAATATGTCGATTTAGTCTTAAAATTTTAAAGCAGTCAAAATTAAAATCAAGTCTCTAACATAACGATTCACGGAACTTTTCAACTTGACAAAGTTGGCGAGTCAACGTCATGCAAAATTAATAAGCAACATGCCTGGAAGGGATGCTCCTGAGCCATCGCGAACTTTTCTTAAGCATTTCATACAGGGGTAAGTTCTTGTAACACAGATAAGACGCGTATATAAGGAATTGTGTCAGAAGCTCAAGTGAAGAATTATGTGTGTATTTCATTAAATCTGATTTTACTGAAGCCCTAAAATGAAAATTTTGACTTTTATAGAAACTTGCAGAAGGCTTAATTTTATTATTAGATTTATTTAAGTTCAATGGTATACGATGGCAGCTTTAATGCTTTGGGCATTTTCTACTAAAGCTGTCGCCTCCTTCTGCGAGAACGTCACCTCGCAGAGGGAGGCAGCGGATAGGGAGCGGGAGGAGGACGTCGAGGCCGCTCTCCTCCGCCGCAGACGGATTGATAGGCGAAGGCGGGCACACGCAAGCGCGGTGCTCACCTAATGACTCTACCGCGAGGCTGCGTGCGCGTCTGGCTATCGCGCACGCTGTGGTGATGTCTCTCCGTCTGGGGGACTGTCCAAGGGTTCTCGGTCAGTCCCTCCCTTGGCGTTGGCTCGACCAGACCTAGGTCGAACCGACCCCGGAGCACATGGCGGTAGAATCGGAAAGCGCACCCCGCCATGTGCCCCGTATGAGCCTAGAGAACTCAGGGGGTTTTAGTGGGTAGGCTGGTCCGCTTAGGCCGGAGAGCCCCACACAAGGTTGCGCCTAGCCAGCGCGGTAACATAAAGGTCGCATTTCCCCTCTCAAAAAAAAGGCATTTTCTACTAATCAACCTAAAGATGATGCAGAGATAGAAAGAGGTAGAGGTCAAAAGACATTAGAAACAGATGTTCATGCTCACACATAAAAGATGCAATGACCTATATATAGAATTCATTGAAAATCCCAATACACAAATAATATATATATATATATATATATATATATATATTATATATATATATATATATATATTATATATATATATATATATATATATATATATATATATATATATATAACACCGACAATAGCAGAGAGCGCATTGTGTCAATTGAGGAACTAGGCAAAATCGTATCTAAATTCCCGAAGGCGTCGTCAGTTTCATCTAGTGCTAATGTGGATCAGCTGCAGTCTCCCAAGCCGTTGCAATCAAGACCGAAACGTGGTAAAAAGAATGCCAAGTGAGATAGTGTTTCGTGCATTTCTTAACATCCTTTCTTGGCTTTTTATCTGTCGATAGTAATGCTACTGTATAACATTTAAGGTCTTTGTACACTGTACATTGTTTCTAAAGACGGTCACTGATCATTTTAACGTAATTTTTCTTCACTTGTAATTTAACTATTTTTACTACATTCTCAGACGGTAATAGGATTCTAAATATGACATTTGACAGTGACGTAGGTATATTTTTTTTTTTAAGCAAAGGTGTGTTACTCATAGAGCCAAATGTTTTCTTGTTTTATACTGTTATGATTCTTGTCGACTTTTCTAACGCGTTTAACACAGTCAACCATGACATTCTCCTTGCTATACTCTCACATATTGGACTATCTACTTCAACTAGGTCGTGGTTTTCTTCGTATCTTAGTGGACGTCAGCAAGCTGTTCGGGTTGATCAGCAACTTTCCAGCTGGCGTGGTCTATCTGCTGGTGTTCCACAAGGCGCTATACTTTCTCCCCTTCTTTTCTCTCTTTTTATAAACTCTCTAACTACTCAACTTCAATCCTCTTACCATCTGTATGCGGACGATCTCCAATTATATGTTCAAACTCATAAAAGTAACATAAATCAGACCATTTTCAATTGCAATCAGGATCTTATCAGAATTGCCAAATGGTCAGAATGTTACGGCATATCCGTCAATACTGATTAGTGCCAAGCAATCATACTCGGCAGTTCTCGACAGTTGTCGTCTCTAGATATAATCTCTATACCTTCTTTGGTATTTAACGGCAACTGCTTACCGTATCTACCTCGAGTCAAGAATTTAGGCCTTCTTATCGATTGCTCTCTCACCTGGGAGGACCAGGTCAATGAGATTTCTCGCAAGGTGGTCAACGCATTACGGTCTCTGTACAGGCTTAAATTCTTTCTCCCATTTAGCACAAAGATCGCGCTTGTACAAGCTCTTATTCACCCTATCATAGATTATGCTGACGTTTGCTTTTCTGATATTAATCAACATCTTTTGAACAAATTAGATCGTTTGCTTAACAGCTGTATTCGTTTTGTGTTTGGTTTACGTAAATTCGACCACATCTCGGATTATAGAAACCAACTCAAATGGCTGCCTATCCGTGAGCGTAGGAGTGTCAGAGTTGTCCGTCTGCTATTTAATATCCTTTATGATCCACATACTCCAGGATACTTAAAATCTAGGTTTCAGTTTCTGGGAACTCTCACCAGCGTGACCTTCGCTCAAGTGATAACCTGACCCTTCAATTTCCCGTCCATCACTCCGGCTTCGTAACCAATTCCTTTACTGTATCCGCTATACGTCTGTGGAATAATCTTCCAATACATATCCGTCGCGCTGATAATAAAACCACGTTTAAGAGATTAGTGCGTGATCACTTTTCTGTCTCTGTCTAGCTGTAATAATATTAGTATATATTTTATTTATTTATTATATATTTTATGTATATATATTTATATGTATTTATTCATTAATATTTATTCTATATCTTTAGTATAATTAACATATATCTATTTTATAGGAATACTACATAATTATTTATGTCTTAATCTTTCTTCCATCGCCTCACTTTAGTCTACAACATTTGTTCCGGTTGACTGGTTGAGAATGCCTTGTTGCGTTAAGTCCGCCGATTGTGTTATTGTTATGCAATGAAGATTAAATAAATAAAAATAAATATATATATATATATATATATATATATATATTCGTTACTAAATAATAGCCTCATTCCCTCGAAAAAAAGCTTCCTTAATTTATTTGTAAAGCTATATTTTTATATTGTAGTATTAATGCCGTCTATGTAAGTTTATTTTTTTTCATATAATTATTCCTTTTTCGTAAGATGTTTCTGTTGTCTATTATTTTGTGCGTTATTATTCAGAACAATAGTTCATTGTATGTTCCGAAATCCTGTTAAACATGTAGTCTTTCCGGCTTATCAAATGAACTTAACAAAGCGAAATAATTATTGTGACGAAACAATCATTATAAGAAAACAGATGACCCTTAAAAATTTTATAATCACTACATAGTATAAAACAAAGTCGCTATCCGCCGTCTGTCTGTCCGTATGTATGCTTAGATCTTTAAAACTACGCAACGGATTTTGATGAGTTTTAATAGATAGAGTGATTCATAAGGAAGGTTTATATGTATAATACATAATATAGTAGAGAAACACTGATAAATTTAGAGGTTTCTATTGTGATGTCGTAAATAAGAACGTTTTTTTGCGCTTATATTACAACAACGCAGGCTGAACCCTACTAGATATACCAAAATAATGTACTACTGTATTGTCCACCTTAGAAAGTTCAACAAAAAGTCCGCGATGGTATATGTCTGTCTCTTAGGGATAACCCACCATAATCATTTTTTATCCTTTACTAAAAAATGGTTATTTACGAACTGATTTTAAACAATACAGCATTAATCCTCATCCAATTAAGTACCTTAAATAAATTGTGCATTTATTATAGTAGGTATATTTACATAAGCATTGCACCCGTGCGAAGCCGGGGCGGGTCGCTAGTTATAAATAAAGTACAAACCTCACTTAAATTATAAACACGATTTTTTTTTTTACATTTTATGGGCTTACTCTTGGTCTCAGGCTAGCCCGAGGGCATAGACGAGGCCTACGATGGAGCGAGTTTGCCCAGGTAATGCCTGTGCACTCGTTTCTTAAATAGTTCCGGGTTGTATGAGCTCGGAAATACAGACGCCGGCAGGGAATTCCACTCTTTTGCGATGCTCATAATAAAGGATTTGGAGAAGCGCTGCGTACGGATATGTGGAATATCCACCAAGTAAGGGTGGTATCCTGCCGTACGTCTGGATGTCCGATGGTAAAAGGGAGATGGGGGAATGAGCTCATGCAGCTCATGAGCACACTCGCCGAAGTGCAATCTGTAGAATACCGCCAGACTGGCAACCTTCCGCCGATGAGCTAGGGGTTGTAGTTGAGCCTCTTGTTGCCAATTAACCTTTTGGCTCTACGCTCCACCGAATCTAATGCGGCGAGTTGGTATTTGGCTCATCATATGATATTTGTATGGATGCATCATACGATATTTGTATGGATGGACGGATATTTGTTACTCTTACTTAAAACCTATTGAATGAATGTTAATGAAACCTTACAATATAGCTTATACAGCAGAAAAAGGCTACAATTTATAAGCTACTCGAAATACTAATCAGACGCAGACGAAGTCGCGGACAACAGATAGTATTAATTCGTCGCCAACGCCGCAAACGGGCGAATCTCATTTAAGAAAATTGTTCAGGAGAGCAAAAAAACGTTTTTTTTCCCCCGATGGCGTGCATATTTTAGCTGTATTTCTATTTAGAAAAAAAAACTATTATAATGATAAAAATCAATTGTAATAGTATACTATGGAGACGTAGCTACTAAATTAATACAGCAGTAATATTTTACATTGCTGTATTTTAGACTGTTTTGTATGAAGTTCGCCCCTTTACGGCGTCGGCGACGAATTATAAGCGATGAAAAATATTGTTTTTTTTTTTATAAAAGAAACCTGACATCTCCATATTTATTGCCGATAAAAGTTATCTTATTGAAAAATCAGCCCTAACTTAAGTTTGACGGCACCAAAATTACCAGCGCCGTTCCAATTTCTAGTCACTCGAGATTAAGAAAGATGAAACTTAAAATTAGTTTAGTCAGGGCGACGCCATCTTAACTAAGTTGGGTATTTAGTTCATTCATGAATCTGTACTGATGTTTAAGTATGCTGAAGCAATTCTTAAGCCACTATAACACATTCTAAAAAATGAAAGCTAAATAAGATCGATTTTCGCTTAGTTGACTTGACTTAAATGAATCAGCTGTGATAATAATAAAATTAAACAAAGACGACTTATGTATTAAAACGTGCGGCTGTGATTGAACTGAACATAAAGAGTATTTATTAAGTCTAATAATCACAATCGTCGTTTCAACTGTTGTTGTATTTTTATGTTCGATTCGAACATTTCTAATAATTAACACGTGCAGATAAATATGTTAAATCGACTATTTGTAAAGTGTGAAAATATTTACGTTTAATAATAGGGTCAACAATCCTCATTGTTAAATTAACAACCTCGATATGTTTGTTCTAACTATGGCCTGTGTTAAATCGATTAGTGGTCGTCTTTTGTGTTAATATCGACCAAGCTCATAGTTGAACTCACTACGGGAACTAGAAAAGCTTTTTGACGTGACAACGTCTATTAAATTGGTACGGCGTGGAGTCATTCTCGAAAACACCGTAACGGCCGAATCTGACGCCACACGGAGGCCACGAACGGCGTAACGGCCGATCTGACGCCACACGGAGTCCACGAACGGCGTAACGGCCGATCTGACGCCACACGGCAACGTAATAAAAATATAAATGTTATACATTACTTTATTTTAAATAATTTTTCCTGTAAGTTAACATTTTGAATTAATATTCGGAATATTCGAATTAATTTTGTGTATTAAATATTGTTAGTGTTCATAGATAAAATTGTTAAATAAGTCATTTGACATATTGCTATTAATTATTAATTCATTTTGTCCTTAAGATTTTGAATTAACATTTGGATTATTCAAATTAATTTTGTTTATTTGATATTATTTTTGACGTGACAACGTCTATTAAATTGGTACGGCGCGCGTGGAGTCATTCTCGAAAACACCGTAACGGCCGAATCTGACGCCACACGGAGCCACGCACATTACTCATAATAATGAATTTATGTATAACTTCAGAAGCAGAAAATTTAAACAAACTATTAAATAAAAATATAAATGTTACTTAATTTTAAATAATTTCATTGCACCCAAAAAAAAAAATACCATGTAATAGACGTTGTCACGTTCAAATATCGGCAGTAGACGGAGTTTTTTTATGTTAACATTAAATAAGTTCCTTGAGTAAGATCTTTATTGCCTTAGCTAAGTAACAATAATAAGAATAATCAATATAATTTTATTTAAATTTTATTTAAATCTAACGTCTTCTTGAATGAGCAATAAAAAAATGTGTTGATTTTGATCAATGTCTTATCAACTACAGAATTTCCACAACTTCGTTCAGACATTATCATAAGTAATTTTTCATTTCATCCCTGGTGCATTTGTACATAATTCATTTCATAAATTTCGAGGAACACAGACATTTTGTAACAAAATTATCTCTCCCCTCTAATCTTTTTTGCTTAAAAACGTATTTATTTCCGCGACGACAAGACGTTTTTCCTGGAAGCTGACAGAAGCAGCCTTCGAGTTATTTGGTACAATGTTTTAATAGGGAATATTTGTGTCTAAATATGTCACACAGAAACGTCCATCAGCTTTTCTTCGAAAATATATTATTTCGTCCATTTCGTAATTTATAATGTGTACAGTAATTTTAAAAGGTGATTTAAGTTACAACAAGAAAAAAGATATCGTTACATAGGTAGATAGCAACTTTTTTTTACCTCAATTTAGAGGTATCGACGTGTTAGGCAAAAGTATAAATTTTTATAACATGGTTCCACATAGTGTAGCTGAATTGCCTCTTCATAAGTTCAAGATACATGTTAAAAAGTCGCTAATGAGTAAGGGCTATTACAAAGTCAATGATTATTTAAATTATGCCAGTGCTTGGTGTTGATTTGAAGACATTACATTCTAAAGTGTAAATATTTGTTTTCCCGTATAAATTGTAAACACATATGTACGTTGTACGGTAACGACATAATTTATTGTAAATGTTGTTATTACTTTTCATAAAGCTGATATGTTTCTTGCGCCCATTCTTCGTATCAGCTAAAAAATACGACCTGAATGTGAGAAAAAAAATTGGACGACTCAAAGGAGCTTTCTGTAAAGTCATATTTAGAGATCGGATAATCGGATGCATATTTTACCTAAAGTTAGTTTAAGACAAAGTATGGAAACGGCTTTTATTGTTTTGTTAAATAAAAATCCCGGGATTGCAGAATTAGATAGCCGGATGTTTATTTATTAACCTAATTTAGTTTTTGACAAAGTATGGAACTGTCTTTTTATTTTATTTCCATAAATAAAAATTCCGGAATTCCGGTACTGTAGAACATTTTGGTAATGCAAAACTAGTCGGTAATATGAGCTTATAATATCCTATTTAAAATGGGGCGTAAATATTACCTCGGTTACTACAGTTTCAATCACTATCTATCACTATGGGTTGGTCATTAACACTCTCCATGTAATAAATTGTACATTCATAAATCGCACGGGAACTGAAACTTAACTTCATGTAAATACGTATGCATAGTTGTATAAATGAACCCGGCGTCTCGGTCTTTTGAAAATAAATACCACGTGCTAATTTAGTAATTTTCAAACAATATCACTACGTTAAATTTGCAGTCCCGTATTTTATAATATGTGAGCCAAAAATTAACTTTAGGTAAATATGCATCCGACTATCTGATCTCTAGTCATATTTGACTAAGTTAATGGAAAAAGATCAGTTGCTCTTATTCAAAATTTTGAACAACTATATTAATTCTCCCTTCCTTTTAAGTAACATTTTTTTGAGGTGTCCTCGGTTAAATTCGCGGCATCCTTTGACATTCAGCGTGCCAGTAGTATCCACAAATTATGCTAGTAACGCCTTTTTACTGCGTACGTGCCGTAATTATCCCAACTAATATTATAAATGCGAAAGTGTGTTTGTTTGTTTGTTTGTTTGTTTGTTTGTTTGTTTGTTTGTTACCTCTTCACGCTTAAACTACTGGACCGATTTCAAAAATTCTTTCACCTTTGGAAAGCTACGTTCTCCCCGAGTAACATAGGCTACTTTTTATCCCGGAAAAATCGACAGATCCCACGGGATGCGCAATAAAGGCTTCGCTCAAAAACTACTGCACAGATTTTTATGCGGTTTTCATCAATAGATAGAGTGATTCTTGAGGAGTTTTGCGGCATTTTTTATCTCGGAAAAACGGATAGTCCCACGGGAAGCGCGATAAAATCTTCGCACCATAAACCGACTTCCGCGTATATGTAGCCGTGGGCAAAAGCTATGACCCTTAACCCTCTATACACCCAATCCCGAAATCCACGCGGGCGACGCCGCGGGCAGAAAGCTAGTAATAAATATTTTGAAATTGTTGACTTATTTTGTTGTAGGATAGGAGCGTATAAAAAGGCAGTGAAGGATATTGCTGGCCGTTGAACGTAAAAAAAAGAACAATTTCCTTTTGTTTTTGTGTCAACATTAGTCCTTTTTTATATCAATATTATTATAACATTGTTTTTTATTACATAACTAGCTTTCTGCCCGCGGCTTCGCCCGCGTGGATTTCGGGATTGGGTGTATAGAGGGTTAAGGGTCATAGCTTTTGCCCACGGCTACATATACGCGGAAGTCGGTTTATGGTGCGAAGATTTTATCGCGCTTCCCGTGGGACTATCCGTTTTTCCGAGATAAAAAATGCCGCAAAACTCCTCAAGAATCACTCTATCTATTGATGAAAACCGCATAAAAATCTGTGCAGTAGTTTTTGAGCGAAGCCTTTATTGCGCATCCCGTGGGATCTGTCGATTTTTCCGGGATAAAAAGTAGCCTATGTTACTCGGGGAGAATGTAGCTTTCCAAAGGTGAAAGAATTTTTGAAATCGGTCCAGTAGTTTAAGCGTGAAGAGGTAACAAACAAACAAACAAACAAACAAATAAACAAACAAACAAACAAACACACTTTCGCATTTATAATATTAGTTGGGATATTTTTGTATTTGTGAGCACTGTTGCAATAATGTAACATTATTAGTGGACATTTAATTGGTATAAGAATCAATTTTATAAGTTACATATGTTAATCATTTGTACACACTATTTGTTTCCCTACAATAAATAAATAAATAAAAATAAATAAATAAATTAATTTTGATTTCGTTTTTATTGCCAGTTTAGGTTTTTATATTAGATCCAATGCTAAGTTATACTGACGTACAGAGAAAACAAATTACGCCAGCCCCTACAATGGCGGTAGAATCGCGCAAGTGCACCCCGCCATGTGCCCTGCGTGGGCCCAGAGAACACCCGGGGGGTTTTAGTGGGTAGACCGATCCTCTCAGACCGGAGAGCCCCACCCACGGCCGCGCCTTGCCAGCGCGGCGTCATGGTGTCATCATTTCCCCTCGAAAAAAAGGCGGTATCTGACATCATCTTTTCGAGAAGAACAAGCAGGTAACTTGGAATAACCAACTTTTATCTCCTCTTTTCAAATATCAACATTACTATACGACGACCTCCGTAGTCGAGTCGTTGCTATACCGGTTTCAAGGTGTCGTCATCTCTGAGGATCCAGGTTTGAGTCCCGGTGGGAGCAGATGTTTGCGTGATGAATGCATATGTACCATAGCCATGATTGTTATTATATTTTTTTATGGAATAGGCAGCAAACGAGCAAACGGATCACCTGATGGTAAGCGATAACCGTTGCCCATGGACACCCGCAACACCAGACGAGTCACAGCTCGGGGTACTTCTCTACGCATCTCTTGCACCGAGAGAAACTGTTCGGGGCGTGGCCCCTCTTCAGTGGTATCTTGTATCGCCAGTCATTACAATGACTGTGTCATTGGGGCGGTGGGGGCTAGTTGAGCCCTCTCCACCTTGGTCTCATTTGTCAGCTTATAGCTGATTCGTTATTTATTTCCTCTTTTTCTTCTTCCTTTTCTTCTTTCTTCATTCGTCCTCCAGCTCCTCGCTGTCGGACGAATGGATAATTAAGCTTCGTGGCAAAGCTTTTCTGTCTGGCGGTCGTGGATGATAAGGGGCCAGTTCTCTGAGGTGCAGGTCCGGTCGAGCCGGCCCAATTCATGCCGAAGCATGGCTCTCCCAAGGGTAAAAAATATTATATATCCGGTAAAAATTATTATTATATATTTTCATCCATCTAGATCTAGATCTAGATGTCTATCCATCACCCTAGATCTCATAACAAGCATTACAGTGCTTACGGCTTACGCTAAGGCTTTGGGCTAAGGTGTAAATGTAAGAAATATTTATTTATTTATTAGATACAAACATACAATACTATGAAGTGCCATTATGAATTGATAAATGGTAAATACTTACAATATATAGTCAGGACACGCAGACCTCGAGATATGTTCTCTTTCTCTCCAACAATTTAGAAGAAGTTGTTGAGAGCATAACGAACTTGTATACTAAATTTTACCCTTATTTCATCCCCTAGCTGATAGAAATTTCAATAATGCTAGAACAAATGTTTAATGATTTCTTATCAAGTGCTTAAATATAAAGTTTCGTGGTTTTATCCCAACTAATATTATAAATGCGAAAGTGTGTTTGTTTGTTTGTTTGTTTGTTTGTTTTTTGTTTGTTACCTCTTCACGCTTAAACTACTGGACCGATTTCAAAAATTCTTTCACCTTTGGAAAGCTACGTTCTCCCCGAGTAACATAGGCTACTTTTTATCCCGGAAAAATCGACAGATCCCACGGGATGCGCAATAAAGGCTTCGCTCAAAAACTACTGCACAGATTTTTATGCGGTTTTCATCAATAGATAGAGTGATTCTTGAGGAGTTTTGCGGCATTTTTTATCTCGGAAAAACGGATAGTCCCACGGGAAGCGCGATAAAATCTTCGCACCATAAACCGACTTCCGCGTATATGTAGCCGTGGGCAAAAGCTATGACCCTTAACCCTCTATACACCCAATCCCGAAATCCACGCGGGCGACGCCGCGGGCAGAAAGCTAGTCTTTTATAATTAAGAAATCCTATACAAACATTCAACCTCTATTTCAACCCCTTCATCCCTTTTTTTCGAAATAAAAAGTTAGCCTATGTTTTGTCGCAGGGTCTAAAGATTATCTGTACCAAATTTCATCAAAATCGGTTGCGAGGTTTAAGCGGGAAAGCGTAACAGACAGACAGACAGAGTTACTTTCGCATTAATAATATTTGTTGGGATGAATAGAATCAATGCTTACTTGAATCAGAAAAGACATGTACTAGCTTTGTTTATTGAATTTATTATGTCAGTAATTTGTGGGAGCTCGAGGGCATATGAGGGCGTCTGCTTAAATATATTTTTTACATTTATATCTGTATTGAGCTCGTTGTTTGTTTGATTTTAATTTGTTACGTATGTGTGTTTGTATACCAAATAAAGAATCTATCTATCTAAAATGTTATTAAGTTTTTTTTATGTAAACAACAAGGTTAAAGTAATCTAGAGATAAATATTCAAATATTTTGAAATATAAGATATTATCAATAGTAATTAATTGAAGTACAATTTTCTACCAGACATCACGTCATAATCTTTCAAACACACCCGTTAATATAACAGTTTTTCACAGATAAACTGTCCCGTCTATCATTCAAAATATTTTTTCATCAATATCCATCTAAATAAGGAATGGTTTCTATACTTTCGCGGCCGGGGAAAGAAAAGATTGCTTCCACAAAAACTGACACAAAACGCCTTCATCTCCTTTGCTTGGGAATTAGATAAAAACCATTTATCTTCTTCCTAATCTTAATAAATTTAAACGCGACGTTGTGATGTTGCAGAGTGAGATATCTTAATGAGGTATGGAAAGAGGTTGCATATTTAGCACCAATTTTATTATAAGTTTCTTGCGCCCATTCTTCTTATCAGCTAAAAAGTACGTCCTGAATGGGCGGTAGAAAAAATTTGGACGATTCAAAAGAGTTTTCTATAAAGTCATATTTGAATAAAATTGATTTTGATTTTGATTATCATAGCATCCTGTGTTCCTCTAGGACCAGTTAGAATTAGAATACTTTATTTGTCTAAATATGATATATTACATATATGTTATGGGTTTTTACAGAACATTGCACTTGTAGCTTATACAAATAGCATATAAATTATACATCATCAACATTGATCAATAGGTATATATTCATTTAACTATGTCATACAAATACTTAACAACATTATCACAACATTATAATTATTATATTATACAATATAATAATTAAATCCGGGACCTTAAGTAATGCACTGCAATGGAACTTATGTCATTTTATATAATCATGAAAATTACACTTATTGTTTATTTGTGAGTTTATAGGAGAGAGTAGATGGAAAAAAATCATGTTCAGATATTATAGATACTGATGAAATACTATTTAGTAAGTTCAATATAATATTTTTACAATCTCTGAAAATAGTAAGTTCCCAGGCATATCCATACTATTTGATGTCACAAAATCGCAAGTACATAAAATTAAACTATCTATTCCGAGTACTAGTTATACTCGTAACCTCAAGTTATTTATTAACTACAGGTATTACCTTAAGTAAAAACCTGAACAATATACATACATATATAAGTCTGGGACTGTTGTTACTGATAAATTCATTAATTGTGTAAAAATAATTATTAAGTAACCAGTTTCGCAATAAGAGTACACTGCGAAATTACACACAGTACATTTAATTCTAATTGGTAAGTAAATATATTAAACGAAGTTTTTTTTTTATTTGATAGTACAATTTTATACAACAGTAAACATAAATGAATTTTATAGCAGTCTATATAGAAGAGTTAATAAGAAATATCAATGGGTCTGTGATCTATAGTCCAGTGCTATCAAATACGGCATTTACGGAGATGCCGATGGCCGTACATGTACACCGAAATATCAACTTATTTCATATCCAAGCGGAGAAATAAACTTTTAAAGATAAACCTTGCTCAATTGAAAATGGACTCTACCTATGTTTGCCAGTAAGAAGAAGATAATTTGGCAGATTTCAATACTACCAAGATACACCCATGTCTGTGCTCTAGCAAATCAACTCCATACGAAGCCCAGGTGCAAATAAAAAGAGGGAAACCCTAAAAAAAAATTGAGAGGAATTTCACATCCGGTATGATTCTTAAAAAATGGATCTGCTAAGTATTAACATAACGCAGAGCCAAGCTTTTGATAAGTGGTAACAAATGGCTATATAATAGGAACTAAGCTCCTACAGTAGTCTGAGGATACTTTCTTGATATTTGGTAAAGAGCTTTGGTATTTCACGGAAGATCGCAACCCATGTTCAAAGGATTTAGAGATTTTCTAGCTAAGGAATCACAAAAATTTATGAAAGTGTGTATAAAAATAAGGCTACGTAGATCTTAAGCTACTTGTGTCGTCAAATTTTATATTTGTTTGACGACTAAAGGTCAATGTTGAATAAACATTATTTTAATTTTGTTTTTTTGGTTTTAATTAAATTGTATTAATAATATTTAACCAAACTTTATCACGAATCTAAGCTACTTAGAGTAGCATTGTATGCAATTGAATCACAGTTTAACTGGATCATGCAGGTGCATGATCCAGTTAATCTGTGATTCAATTATTCAATTCAATCCAAGCTACAGGGAGCGTCTACCCGAGAAAACAGTTTTTATACGAATTGCAGAATGGTCTACATTTGACATTCTATGATCAGTTTTAGTAGAAAAAATATGTTTAAAAGGCCCTGTAGTAAGTTTAAACTTGCCATGAAAATACTGCGAAATCCACAGAGACCAGACAGAACTAGAAGGGGTTTAAGTTTTATATTAACACCAATAAATATGTACGTATACATTTTTAAAGATATTATTAAGCGAACAATAAATGCATTTTCATTTATAACAGAACTGATTAGATTATTATGTAAACGAAATTCCTGATTCCATTCCCAACCCTTTATTATTAATGCTGTCACAATATAGAAGACTCCAAAATACGTTCAAAGCTCAAATCGAAGCGAGTGGCTGCGCGCATGAGAATATCAGGGAGTTAGTCTTTGTGCTACACATGGATCCAATTAGACAAATTCCGTTGATTCAAACAAAAATCATGTAATTCTTCTTTATTGAAAGTAATAAAGTAATACAACCTTTCTGTTCGATTGCTGAGTTTTTGCAGCTGTTTATGTACAAAACTGTTTTTAATGTTTTTGTACATCTACCTCTTTATATCTTTCATAATCATCATCATCATCTCAGCCTATCGCCGTCCACTGCTGGACATAGGCCTCTCCAATCGATTTCCAGTGCGACCGGTCCATTGCCACCTGCATCCAACGAGACCCAGCGATTTTTACTAGGTCGTCGGTCTATCTGATAGGTGGCCGGCCCACACTGCGCTTAGTGGTACGTGGTCTCCACTCAATAACCGTTTTTGCCCCATCGATCGTCCAATCTTCGTGCTATGTAGCCGGCCCATTGCCACTTCAGCTTCCTAGTAGAAAATGCCTAAGGTAGTCCGCCATTGTACTCCGTTATACATAAGGTTTAAATAAATAAATCTTCCCTTTCAAAGCCACAGGTTCTATTGCTCTCTTAAAAGAATTATATATATGTCTCTGCTAAGAGGGGAGATTCTGATATGTGCGTCACCTTCTCTGCTTGATGAAATCATATAAAAAAAATCTACAGAGGAAGTAAATCATACTTGATGCATAGATGAAGCAGAGTCACTAACATTCAGTCATCTGTTAATAATATGAGTGGGTTTTTTATGACTCATTTCAATAATGATGTGTAAGCACTGCCACCGTGGGCTAGTATAAATTAAATGTCATAAATTAATATTTTATATAACACCAATTAACCTAGCCCAAAGTAAGCTCTTTGAGGCTTGTGTTATGGGATCTAGAGTAACGGATAGACATGCACAAATTATACATATGTAAATATTTGTGATAGAAATATATGCTATGCTTCGGCACGAATTGGGCCGGCTCGACCGGAGTGATACCACGGCCTCACAGAAAACCGGCGTGAAATAGCGCTTGCGCTGTGTTTCGCCGAGTGAGTGAGGGTACCGAAGGCTTTGAGCCATCGGTACCCTCACTCACTCGGGTCTTCCCCTTTATTCTCTTTTAAAAGGCAGGCAACGCATCTGTGACTGCTCTGGTGTTGCGGGTATCCATGGGCAACGGTTATCGCTTACCATCAGGTGATCCGTTTGCTCGTTAAAACAAAATGTTTGATGCAGCCAATCACAATTCCACGGCATTAAAACATGAAATCATATATAATTATGACAAAAATCTTCGGCGGGCGTCTATTTTAATTAATGTCTGAAGCTGTCAGTACAAGAGTTCACTGTCGGCATAATTTCTGAAGCCAGTGTGCTGGAAAATTGTGGGCAAACACTTAAAATGTGGCGCCGCGGAGCCGCTTTGTGGATGAAGAATTTGAATATGTCAGCTACTGGCGTCGTGTTGATGCGATAACCTTTGCTTCGTTGGCTTGACGGAACAGTCGGGTTAGACAAACTGACTTCTCGTCAGACACAAATTATTTTGGAGAATTTCATGATTTCAATTATAGCAAATCTTCTTGCGTTGGGCCATCTCTTTGCATTAAACTCCACGGTGAACGACAATGGACGCGACTTACCTTACGATTCCTTGGTGTAGTTATATGCCAGAGATAAACATCTCACAGAGATATGTACGGCGGTTTCTGGGTCACATGTCTTCATTAGTAACACGCACGGAAAAAAGATTTTTACCTTAAAACTGATTGACTGACAGACGGAAAATTTCCAACAAAAAATCGTTATCAGTATTTGACGTCATAAGTTGCCTGCTGTTGAATAATTCCCAATTAAGACTTTTATTGGTGCAGAACCATGGTATCTCGCAGTTCGAGTAAAACAGCCTATACGATTTCCGTAAGCTCTGGAATCTTAGAATGGGCGCTAATCCCACGGGATGCGAGACAATGTCCGCTACAGAAGCTCTTTGTTCCGTGCTGATTCTTTAATCAGCCTCTTTACTTTATTAAGCTTCCAACTACCCTACAAATCCTGGTGTCCAAAGAGGGTAGTGATAAAAAGGGAATTGAATGTTCCCGAATGGATAAAACGAATGCTGGTTACTTTACTTGTGTTTTGTTTATATTCATTGCCCAAAATTAGCTTAGAGTTTAATTAGATACAGCGCTATTTTTTGTATAAAAAGTCTTGAGAAACAACGGTGGACATTTTAATTTGATGCATAAATTTTTATTTTGCATAAGTGTTAAATTGTACCGTGAATTCATTGTAATAATTTCTGTTTTAATTATCCAGTTCAATTAAGCGTGCGCACGCCTTATAATAAAGTCGTCACCCCCCAAGTATTATGTTAGCTAGAAACATGATTTTTTTACTATTAAATAGCTTGTTTTATTTTTACTGTTATTAATATTTTAAAACATAATTTAATATGGAAACAAATAACCTAATTCTAATCTTTATAATAAATAATAAAAAATAAATAAAAAGAAACTCCAGTTATAAATAGAAAACCTGGTCTAGCAGGTCAGCTTGCGGCTTGGATCCCGTTATGCTCGCGGCGTTACCTCTCTGCACCGCCCCAGAGCGAAGTAAGCGCTAGCCTTAAGATCTCCTAGAGTTTGGACCAGTCGTGTCGGCAAAGCTTTAACAAAATCTTAGTCAGCTTCCTTAATATCGTAAAAACTATAACTTATTAGCTATTTATTTAATTTTCTCTTAGATATTGCACCATGAAACAATTATAAATCGTCTGATAATGTATTAATGTATAATGTATTAATGTATATATAACAATACTCATATTATAAACATAGCGTTTATATATATATATCAGTGTAACATGTGGAGGGCCGTAAAGTAAATTTCTGTATTGAGCTCTTGGTCTTCTCATTAGGTATTTTGAGGTTTTGAAAATAATTATGATTTGATTTGACAAATACTTTGCAGATGATTTGAATGTGCATACAAGTCAATGTCAAAATATTAAGTTGCTTGAACAAGGGTCAACAGGTATCTGTGAACCAGCTATTAGCTATACCTCATCAATATAATATATAAATTTTAAATACCTCATCAAGTTACTCAAAAAAAATAAGTATGGATGACATATGGATGACCGTAATAGCCGATTATGGAGGCTGCTCTTGATATTGTTTGCCTGATTTCTGAAACGATTGAGTTTATTGCACACATTTTCTACGTGGCATTTCCAGTACAGATGACTGTCGACATAGGAAGGGGAACTGATGCCCCTCGTTGTAAATGTATTTGAGGTGTGATGCTGGTAATATATTTTACATTCGAAATCAAATATAGCAGAAGCATAAGATAAATGACATCTATCATCACATATGAAATTCGGACAACACATTAATACATATCAGTATCGACCCCGGGTTTCCCTAATCTAGCACTTTAGATCAAAGCCCAGACCGCAATGCCACTGATGTCCTTATAAATCGTATAATTAACAAGTAATTAAAAATTACTCACTACCGGATATGATGGAGGCAAAGAAATGTAACCAAATAACAGGACCTCTACATCTGGCTGATTTTAAGCAAGTCTCTTCCACTTTATCAATCACCCACCATGGTTAAGAATTTCCATCGTAATGGGTAAACTTTCCCGTGATAATTCCATTCCCGAAACGACGACCACCTCTCATTTTGTTTCCGCCAAGTTTAAATTCAGTTACAACCAGCTTAAGTGTTTCATATCTTCTTGAGAAACGGTCCAAGTTTTATTTTCTTTCGGTTCAATTTCGTAGGTGACGTAGCTGCTGCACGGGATCGTGAGGAGTTCGAATTAATCCGTTTTATATTTCAGTCCAATCTAGATAGTAGGCTGATCTTGTTTGGAACAGCTCTAACAGCAATTTAAGTGTTGTTCTCATCAACATAAATACAAAAACTGTATTTTACTGCTTTGGGGATGGAGGCTGTCTCAAGGTCAACATGTGTACAATGTACAAATATATCCGTTCGGACTATCACTGCTTAACTGTACTATCCGTACGCTTTCCCTTGTGAGCGATGCTTTAAGAATCCCTAAAACTCCCGGCGCTTATAGCGTTTTGGTCGCGAACTTCGAACAAATTACACATATACGAGTAATTATAGATTCCGATTTGTAATTAGGCATATCGATATTAATGTTCCCTTCGAATCATCGTGAGGGTGTTGACCTTCAACCTTAAGTTAATAGCACCATTATCGTCGCCATCTTGTATTTATGGCGATCATGCTTCAGATCATAATCGCTATTTTACCAGCCTGCTTGACCAATTACCAATAGAAGTACAAAAGACGTTCGTTATTGATCAATTGCCAAAATACGACGTAAATTTCAAGAAGATACTGAGTTTTCATCAATAGAAGACATTGATAACTGTCAACATAATCGAACAAATAACATTTACAGCGAAACAAAAGCAGGCAAAAGCTAACTCGTAACTCTCAACAAAGCCAAGAGTTTGTCAAGAAGGCTTCCTAAGCTTGTAATCTTGTAATCTTTTCTTGTCGCGTCGAAGGACCAATTAAGTCAAGTTGCGCTGAAGGCCACGACGCTTCAGATTGGCTGACATGCAAGTTCTAATCGTTCATTCTGTCTACTTTTTAACTTCCCATAGCAAACTCTACGCTTTTAATTTACCTTTAAGAGACAGATTTTGTTTTTTTTTTTTTTTTTTTTTTTTTTGCTAAAGTTGACAAACAAGCAGGCTGCCCACCTGATGGTAAGTGGTAACAGTCGCCTATAGTACATGTGGTTCCCACGAGATTCGCAGCAAATCTGCAAACCTCATAAGAACCACAGTGTACGTTGCCAACTTGTGACATAAGATGTAAAGTCACAGTACCCAGTAATTTCACTGCCTATCTTACCCTTCACGCCGGAACACAGCAAAGCGAACCCTGCTGTTTGGCGGCGGAAATAGGTAAGACGGAGGTACCCATGCAGACGACCCTGGTACAGAGTCTACCTCCTAGATTTATGTAAACTTTATTCTGGGTATGTATTAATCGGAAGTATAGACTGTAGAAAAAAAATATCTCGATTAGGATTAGGCTTTTTAGGGCTTTATCCACATGATCATTTCTTGTGATGGGTATATTATTTGGACTCTTCATCAGAATATATTATTCAGAAGTATAGACTAAATGATTGATGTATTAAAACAACAATAAAATTACTCTATTGTAGCAGGTGTTATTTTGCGGAAGTCCATTGTATTACAAAGGATATTGATTACGTTTGCTGATTCCGCGCAGTTGATGATGACTTGTCCAACAAGCAGACAAGGTCGACACGTGTTTCGTCTCTCAGCGAGACATCTTCATCTGTATCCTGAAGAATCAGGAATCCGGAATCAGCAAACGTAATCAATATCCTTTGTAATAATAAAATTATTTTTAAAGTTATTATTACTTAAATTTAGTATAACAAAAAACAAACATTGATTCTATTCTAATAAGGAAATTGCCCGTAATAATAAGCGCTACTTAGTCTATCAATAAAATAAATAAAAATCCATTTTCATTTAAGCTTCGGGCTTAAGCTATTTCATAACGTAATATCTCTTTTATTATATCGATAGACAGGTGGATAAAATACAAAACGAAATATCGTTTATTATTAATTCAGCCATTTTAATATAGGGCGAATATTTCCTTTGAAGGGAAAATGTGACACGAAGGTAAGATTCACGATATTCGCCAACAATAAGATTGTAGCGCTCAACGTTATCGGGCCTCAGTGTTTCAATGTTTGTTAGTGCTATCCAAACTTTCAATTTAATCTATCGACAGTTGGTTTTGAAATTCAGACCTAAATATTACCTTAACAGGTCAATATATTTATGAAATCTTAATTTAATAGTGTTCCTAAGAACCTTCGATCATATTATATTCTGTAGATACACAATTCCATAGAAAATCAAACAAAATATCGACCCCGCGTCTATACATAAAAGAATAGATGTATATTATAGTAACAATTTTGAAAAAAGTTCTAAAGTGTCATATAATTTAAGCCAATTTAAATCTTAAGTAACGTAATGAAGTATGAAAATAAATCCTTGTTGAGGTCGTTACATATTATCTTCTGGTTTCCATGATATAATGATGCCGTGAAATCAGGAATGAACAACACATATTTGAAAACAAATATATTGGATAATAAGCCCTTAGTCCGTTGCAATTAAGCACAAATTCATTTCATATAATAATGCTCCTACGTTCCATTTGACTCCGAATATTGTGCTCGCGTCTTATCGCATCCTACTTGAACAGTGGAGATGCTTAGTTTTTTTTTTTACACTTATCTTAACAGTACGGAAACTTTTTAAATTTTAAACATAAACCAAGAAGTATGTAGAATTAGGTGCTAAGGAAAGTACAGACTTTATTAAGACAGGGTTTCTCAACCTTTATTTTGCCGAGCCTTACAAACAAAGAAAGCGGAAAATTAAAAAAAAAAGAAAGAAAATCACAAAAAATGGTATAGGCGACTCCATCATTCCACTGACCTTTTTCTGAAAGATTAGCTCTGTGCTATTTTTTCCTATGAGTGAGCCACTCGAGACAGAAAGAGATAGATGGGATGCGTTACGCATCGTGGCATGGTATGCAAGCGTTTTAAATTGATATTTTAGTAATACATAATATGAATAAAAGTGCTTTACTCATAAAAAATGCGCTAATAAATTAAGATAAAGATATACTTGTTGGAAGTATGACATTCCATCCTTCTTTTGCACTTTACGTGTGTCATTTTTACAAGTATAAACTACGCATTTCGGCATCGCTGACCTTATCAATCGCGCGCGGCCACCGAATGAATGAGAGCGAAACAAGGCACATTTACTGTTTGTGCCTTGTTTCGCCGGTGCCACTTTTTAGACGGTAAATGTGTATCTACAGAAATATATGATCGAAGCTAAGAACCATAATAATTATGAAAAATTCTCACATTCATAAAATAAACTCCAGTAATAAAAATTAGCTTGCCGTTCCAACATAGAGGCTGCAATAAACTAGAGCCTTTTACAACATAGTTACACAAAGTATTATCGATTTGTCGTTTCACAGATTTAAATAATTTGTTAAAAAGGATTTTATACTATGAAGGATTACTTAAAAGGTCATAATTGAGTTTAATTTTAATGACACAATAGTTATATAATTATAATAATAATGTATTTATTCAAGCCCCAAAGACAGATTACAATACTTATGTCAGTTACATTAAATATATAAATGGCTTATAATTCGTCACAGTGGTTTAGTCCCCTGACTTTTAGGCTAGGTGAAACCTGTACAAGGGGGGAGCGCCCTGGAACCTGCGCGCGAAGTGCCTAAGCGGGAGTGGCACCGATGGATTGTGGCGGCCTGGCGTGCGCAGCTCCAATTACGGATCTGCGCGCGCCAGCGGTGCCGTACTCCCGCACCTCGAAGCTTGGGCGAATACTCACCGGGCACGGCTGCTTCGGTGAGTATCTGTGTCGAATAGGACGGGAGGGATCGACACTTTGCCACCACTGCGCATCCGACCTCGACTCGGCCCAGCACACGCTGGCGGAGTGCCCCGCGTGGGCCTCCGAGCGCCGAGTCTTGGTCGCAGAGATCGGGCGAGATCTGTCTCCGCCGGCATTGATTGCGGCAATGCTGGCGGACGAGGGAGGTTGGAGGGCTGTGGCCTCCTTCGGTGAAGCAGTGATGCTCCAGAAGGAAGCCGCCGAGCGGGGCCGGGAGATGGCCGATCCCGCTCGAAGAAGGCGGCGCAGGGCTCGGTAGCACAGCTGCGGCGCCGCCGCGGGTCGCCGGCGGGCGCGAGGAAGTCGCGACTGCTACGGCGACCCGGGATGGACCACGCCCCTTCCGTGGCCGGGGGGCGTCGTCGGAGGAGGAGACTGAGGGAGGTAGTAACCTCCCCCGAGGAGGGCTCCCCTCTAGGCAGGGGAGCGGAGGCTGGGGGTTCCCGGAGGTAGCTTGGTGTTCCCGGGGGCTCCCTACATGCCTGAGGAAGACCATCCCTGAGGTTTTTAGTGGGTAGGCCTCCCCCTTCTGGGGAGGAGAGCCCCACATAACCCCGGCTCGCCACAGCCGGGGTATGCAATTTAATGCATTTTCCTCAGGGGAACAAAAAAAAAAAAAGGTGAAACCTGTACAAAAGTCAGAGGTTCTGTAACAGAAGTAGCATTTGTAAACTCATGTACGGTAAGATTACATGTACGGTAGAGAGACTTAAGCCTAAAACAATGATAATAGAAAAAAAATAACGTTATAAAGAAAATAGTGTGTGTGTAAGCCGATAAACTTAGAAAGTTACCAACTCATAGTGAGATCGAGAAAACCATAAAGTGTTACAGTATGATTTCCTCAGTCTCACCGTAGGTTTGCGCGTGTAACTACGGTGTCAACTTGTTTTTCATGTCATGTTTATTAAGTACTAGCGGACCCGACAGACTTCGTCCTGTCTAAAAGATTTGTACAGTGGCAGTTTTTTGTTCCTAATTATTTTATAGATAATGTCGCATAGGCAACCAAATCGCAAAAAAAGTCTAAATGACCTATTACATTTTGTGGCTATTCAATTTTGGAACGTGACATTAAATCCTCCAACGATGTATTCTGTGCTCCAACGCACGCACACACACTGTTTTGATAGATATGATTGAATTTCAACTATATGTAGCGTTAATAAAGCGCAAATAGACTCTTTGATGTTAGGAACGCACCTTCATTGCTTAGACAACAGTGAGTGCTTGCAATATGAACTTTATACAATAACAATAAAGCTCAATTCGACTGTACGTTTTAGTTAGAAAACGTTTGCATGGGAAAATAAAAGGGCTGTTTTTAGGGTATTTTCGATAATTATTCGAATTTTCCTCATTGTAAAAACCCTCCTTGAACTTCTACGAACATTAACAAAAAAAAAAAATTGCCAACACATTTTGCGATTCATTTTTATATATAAGAAGCGTTATATATGTATATCTTTACTTGTAAATTTATCTTATTATAAAATCTGCAACTAGTTGAGGTAGTTTGTTGTACAGCAAAGCTGCTTCTACAAGGTATTGGAGGGTATGGCGGTCTCTGTCGACGCTTTGAAGGATCGTTACATTGTTAGGGAAGAGTAGAATGTTGTCGCAATACTGTTCTGAGAATGAAAAACTGTCTAAATACTCTAATAGATTCATATAGTTGAGCGGTTGGAAATGTAAACGGTTTCCTGCCCATAACTTTCAGAATTGTCCTCTGTGCTCGTTCTAACTTTATGAGTGTAGATTTCGAAGTACCTCCCCATATAGGAATACAGTATGAAAGGAGTGTTTCACATAATGCAGTATATACAGTCTTCAGAACAAAGTTTTCAGCTGAGTTATGTAGCTTCTTAAAAACCGGGATTAGTTTCCTCACACGGCCATCAACTGTTTGGACTTAACTTGAACGCTGCCAAATATTTTGACTATAGTGTAACAGGAACAGAGACCTTGGAGCAGCGGAGAGACTTTGGCTCTCTGTGTGTTCTTTATAGGCTCTTTAACGGAGAGTGCTCTGAGGAATTATTTGCAATGGTGCCTTCGTCACCTTTTTACCATCGCACCACCCGCCACCGCAGCAGAGTTCATCCATATCACCTGGAACCGATCTTGTCTAGTACAATTCGGTTTCAGCGTTCATTCCTTCCGCGTACATGCAGAGCTGCGATGTTTCCTGAGCGCTACGATATGTCTAACTTCAAACGAGGCTTAAAAAGAGTATTTCTCTCCAGGTAGGCAGCGGCTCAGCTGTGCCCCCGGCAATGCAGATGTCCATGAGCGATTGTTACCGCTTACCATCAGGTGGGCCATTTGCTCGTCTGCCACCGTATGGAATAAAAAAAAAAAGGAATACCGAATTTTGTGCTTTATGGTTTTTGGAAAATAATTTAAAGCTTGACATAACAACAGCTGTCACACATATACAGGTAATAAAATATTGTAAGAAATAATTCGATAATTTATTATTTACATTTCCTGGAGTTTTATTTGCTGCAAAGAAGATATAGTCGGAGGCTCACAAGTTTACGGTGACAACAGCACAGTGAAACTATAGCTTTCATAGATGTAACGTGAACTTGTTTAAGTTTCTAAAGGAAGTTGGTTTCATACTTTTTATATGAGGCCAGCTTCTAACTGACTAACAATAAAACACACATTTTTATTTAATAAGTTTTTTTCTCTTATTTGTTTGTTTAGTTTACTATTAGTTAGCAACAATAAAATCAAATGATATTTCGAGCGCAATTTCTTCTCAGAACATTGGTATCTGTATTACGTTTACAGAGGAAAATATTAAAATATTAAATTGACACTATATTTTTTTGCACGAACTTACCTTGATATCGAGGCTAATAACTCATTTATATACCACCCGTTCGGGATAAACACAGTGGAACAAAATCTCTAGCTACTGCGGTCATCATTTTGACAAACAGAAATTGTGTTTCTTCGCGTGGTCAGCCCAATAAATTATTCATATAAATGAAATTATACAAGATTTCTGATAAACTAGACTCAAAGATATATTCGTTTGAGAAAAAAAGATAACATCAATATACTTTGTTTTTATTTTTCTGTGTTTACGAATGTGTCTTCGACTCAATGCTTACAAAACAAAAAGCATCTCTAAAATATTTTATTTATTTTTTATTTATTTTATATTTGTACTTTGCCATAAGTAGAGATCGGATAATCGGATGCATATTTACCTAAAGTTAATGTTTGGCTCACAAATTATGGAAGCGGCTTTTTAAAATACATTTTGTTAAATAAAAATCCCGGGAAAATACGGGACTGCAAATTTAACGTAGTGATATTGTTTGAAAATTACTAAATTAGCACGTGGTATTTATTTTCAAAAGACCGATTTATACAACTATGGATACGTATTTACATGAAGTTTAGTTTCAGTTCCCCGTGCGATTTATGAATGTACGATTTATTACATGAAGAGTGTTATACGAAAGTAGTGAGCTAGTTTGACTAAAATAATAATCAATTAAATAATTTAACAATTTTTTTTAACTTTAACAAAACAATAAAAAGTCGTTTCCATACTTTGTCTTAAACTAACTTTAGGTAAATATGCATCCGATTATCCGATCTCTAGCCATAAGATTGTGTTTTTTATAGAAAATATTGAAAATGAACGGAACGTATAAAACGAGATTAAGAGTGACAATGAACAGTACCATTGGTTTAAAGTTATTTAAATGATATTTAATGGAGAGGTTTGTTTGCGATCAAATCTATAGCTCAACTTTTCCCTAGCAATGATAAAATTTATTATTTATGGATGCATACATAAATCCGATGGCTTGGGATACCCATTAAGATATAAAATGGATTTGATCTTCTTGGCTGTAGTGTATATCTTTGTATTAATTGAATCTTATTTTCTTTTCCTTTTTACACTGAAGCATAAAATTCCATTACACCATATTTATTAATTCAGAATGCAAACAAAATGGCTTCCTATTCACCTTCGACGTAATCTGCTCAACATTTATAAAGAATACAATGTTTTGAAAGATCCAAACTCGTCCTTATCTCCGCTCTCGATTTCAATTGTTACTTCTCAGATTGAATACGTTCTCTTTTCCTGCCACTCAACTCTGGAAAACTTCCAACACAATCTGTCCATGCATATACATATATGATTAAATATCAGATTTGAAAAATTAATTGCCTTGTTTAGAAAGAGCATTGTTTGTATTTATCAATTCACTAATTTATTTACTTTATATATTTGTTATATTATATAATTTTCTATGTGCTTAAGGGAGGGATTTCTTCTATCAATTTTAAAGTTGCTTTAAAGTTTTTTTTTATAAGTTGTACAATAAACAATATATATATATATATTATATATATATATATATATATATTATATATATATATACATACACTCCACTTGCCAACCTTACATTACAACCTTATCATTTTACCTTTATTATCGCCTTAACCTGACCCGACGACAATTGAATATGAAGTCAAAAGTAGAATTTAGCTGCATCTAGACATATTCATGCCTCTTTCCCATGGGGGTAGGCAGAGATCACAGTATTCAACTTGCTACGATCCCAGATAGTTCCCTCCCTTCCCTTCCTTGACTTTCATTACAAAATCACACAGGTCGTTTATGTGTATTTTCGATCTGAACTTCCTTCAGTATATTGTCTATTTAGTACAAGTACGTTCGTGTAGGTCGTTCCCTACCACCTGGTCCATTTATATTTGCCTAATAAATTTCTTTAATCAGTCGTCTTTAGTCCATTTTTCCTATGTATCAGCTTTCCCTTCTCGATTACCCATACCACACTCTTTCTTAACTTCACTTAATTTCCAACGTACAGGCTACAAAAAACTATAGGTTCTTCTTCTTCTTAGTCGTTCACTCTTGGCAGAGTGGTCGTGGTCATGTCTCGGTCTTGCACTGTCTCAGTGATGCGACGCCATGCATCCCTGTGTTCGGCGATGTGGGAGCTATCGTTTATTGTAGAGTGGGTTGCAGATCTAATGAGGTCAGTCCATCGTGTCGGTGAGCGTCCACGAGATCTTTTGCCTTCGACTTTCCCTTGCACGACTAATCGTTCCATGGAGTCCTTGTTACGTGTGATGTGCCCGAAGAACACTATAGGTTCGTATATGGGCAAATGTATACATTTTTATAACTAGATTCCACATAGTGTAGCTGAATTGCCCTTTCATAAGTTCAAGGTACATGTTAAAAAGACGCTAGTGAGTAAAGGCTATTACAAAGTTAATGATTATTTAAATGATGACAATGCTTGGTGTTGATTTGAATACATTACATTCTGAAGTGTAAATATTTGTTTTCCCGTATAAATTGTAAACACATATACGTTGTATGGTAATGACATAATTTATTGTAAATGTTGTTAAAGTAAATTTTGATTTTGATTTAGATTTTCGCAATTTATTATTCGTCACTCCAGCCATTCCCCTCAGAGTTGACATTTTCATTACAACATTTTACAATTTTTTTTGACAGACCCAGAATTCTCTTCCAACAACAGCTCCTACTAAACTGGCTGCTACTTCTAAATCGAAGCACAACAATGCTATTGAAAAGTATTATTATAGCGACGAACTTAGGGAAGTCGTTGAAAGCTAGCTTGATGGGTTCAAAAGCTCTACCATCAACCGAAAGGAGTACAAAAAAAACTACTCTTTAAAAAACTACTTTTTTCCTATGAAAATTGTCCAAATTACTCTGAAGGTTACTTTTAAAAAGCATGTTAAAAATACTATTTAGATATACAAATGTTAGGTATCCCTTAGTTTTATGTGTGGCAGGGGAAGTAACCACGTCGCCGAACAGTTTTCAGTTATATACATATATATCAGTATCATATCTATGTATTAGTTTATACTTTATATTATTATTATTATATTTATTGAACGCAGTTTAAAAATTTATTTATTCGTACTAACTTTATCTTTAAAATATTTGATATTCTTGCTGTGATTTTTTTGACGTGAAACGTCCTTAAAATTAACTTAACCAGGTTTAAAAAGTGGACCGTAACGAAAAGGTCTATATCATCGTACCTTAAAAATTAAATAACTATTGGTCTTAGAAACAAAAATGTGGTGTGAATATTTTACTAATATAGTCAGCTCGCTGTTGTAATATTGAATTTTTTTTATTAAAATACTTAAAACACCTTCAATGTTGTTTTTATTTCAATCTTTCACTTTAAAAGCGATTCCCTAACATAGACCTTTTTCGTCTCGCCAAATCACTAATGGCTTTTATTTGGTCAATTTGTAAAGCTCTAACTACTCGAATAGGCAATGGCTGAAGGCTGATGGTTATGGAGCGACGTCATTTCACCTTTGATGAAATTCAAAGAGCTGCGGGAATGTTGCAAGCGGGGAAGAAATTAATCTGAGGTATTTCGATATAAACAGGAGCATTATCTACCGTTTGTGGTAGCATTATGCTACGACAGGACCCAAGACCGACACTTTTTTTAATGTGTGTAACTCTTTTGTCACACTAATTTACAAATTGCTTTTCATTGTCACTCGAGCCAATACCAATACACTTTATTTTAATTGGAGGTGGAAAAGGAATCACTTATTGAAATTAGAAAACTCCATTAAAGTAAGTATCTCAGCTCCTTAATATAACGACACGTCACTTAATAATTGACGTCCCTGCTAGCGGCAGGTAATCCTTGTCGCAATGACTTATTCTTGACAACGAATCAGTTAAATAGGCAAAGCGGAATTTCGTAGAATTCGACGAAGCCAGAAAATTACTTATCGATACAGTAGAGTAATTTGAAACGGTTCTAACATACCCTGGATTACGTACAAATGATGTGTTTCAGAGATCGATTAACTGCTTCTGCAGACTTATGGTTGAGGTCTATTCAGATCTGCTGTAATATTAACAATCAAGATGTCAATCATCGCATATACTCCAATTATTTTCGTCCCTTTAAACCATTTAGCCTACCAAGTAACAAATAGTTGATATGCTAGTATTTTCCAGAAAACTAAAGTTGACATAGTTAAAAGAACAATGGCATTTGCTTCTAAAAGAGCGAAAGAAAGCGGTACTGCAAATTATTAATTACCACGGATATTCTTTTCTCTGCGGTAGGTATATCAGACGTAAATGCGGAATTTACCGATACAAATTAAAAATTATTTCAAATCAAGATGTATGATTTAAAAACCCTTATCCGCCCTGGAACGCTACGAGATTTCTATATGTTATCTTTGGGCGTTTCTTCTTGACTTCACTTAGCTTGACACCAACGCCGAGTCACTTTTTCTGCGTTCTGTATCTGACACAATCGCCATAGAGCAAAGAATGGGGATGACCTCAAAAGATTTGTCAAAATACCAGAAAAAATAAACATGCAATAACTTATATCTCTATCACGAAAAATATATAGTCCTTAAGTAATTATAATCAGAATAAAAACCTATTTACTATTAATTTGAACGTTCCGGTTTTAGTGAGGCGAAAACACGGATTATGCTAAAAATTATGGTTCCTTTGTGGGGCTGTAGAATTTCCACAAAGAAAGGATTTAATAGTCCATGGGGTATTTCGAAGATTATAGAACGACTCCAAACATCTCTTGAGAATACTCTAATATGAAAACCAATAAACAGGGCCTGTACCATAAAATCGAGCAGACGATATATCCTCGCCGCTTCGCCGCACATCTGTTCTAACTTCACTGTGTGTTTAAGTTAGAGCAGGACGTGACATGACAACGATATATTGAATTTTGGTGTTTAGAGTACAGGGCCAGGGTACTACGATATTCGAATGAAGTTTTGGGCTCATCATTGTGTTGTCACTGAACAATTGCAGTACTCTGCGCTGTAACGTACCTGCTAATATACAGATAGCAACCATATGTCAATCCGAATAGTAGCGGTTCTTGTAGTGCATATATAAAAATGGATGTGTTGCTGACTGTACAAGTAGAGTAGATAGATTGATTAACGGTTTTAAAGACTAAAATCCTCCATCAGAATCGGACAAACTGCTCCAGGACTGAACTATTATGTCGTGTCAAATTTGTCTCTTGCTTTCTTGAAGCTGACGTACAATGAGGTGTATTAATCACACGGCGTGTATTTAAGAGAAATAATAGTGTCAAATAAATGTTTAAGCCCTAAGTATATAAGACTTCGGGAGGGATCGACACATTGCCACCACTGCGCTTCCGACCCCGACTCGGCCCAGCACACGCTGGCGGAGTGCCCCGCGTGGGCCTCCCAGCGCCGAGTCTTGGTCGCAGAGATCGGGCGAGATCTGTCTCCGCCGGCATTGATTGCGGCAATGCTGGCGGACGAGGGAGGTTGGAGGGCTGTGGCCTCCTTCTGTGAAGCAGTGATGCTCCAGAAGGAGGCCGCCGAGCGGGCTGGGAGATGGCCAATCCCGCTCGAAGGAGGCGGCGCCGGGCTCGGTAGAACAGCTGCGGCGCCGCCGCGGGTCGCTGGCGGGCGCGAGGAAATTGCACCCGCGGATACGGCGACCCGGGAGGGACCACGCCCCTTCCGTGGCTGGGGGCCGTCGTCGGTGGTGGAGATGGAGGAGGTATTGTAGACTCCCCCGAGGAGGGCTCCCCCCTATCGGCAGGGGAACGGAGGCTGGGGGCTCCCGGAAGTACCTAGCTTGGCGTTCCCGGGGGCTCGCTACATGCCTGAGGAAGGCCATCCCTGAGGTTTTTAGTGGGTAAGCCTCCCCTTCTGGAGAGGAGAGCCCCACATAACCGCCATAAAAGGTATATAACACTTTATTTATACCCTTGATGTTTTGAAATTAAGTGTTGTCAAAACTGGATGTTTATTCACGGATCTTTTAAATGGCATATTATTAAAACATACGCGGATAAATAATAGTGTTATTATTATGTATATTTAATTGATAATCTTAAATTTAAGTTTTTTACAATACAGGTATATAAAATAAACATAATTACTATAAAAAAACTTAAACTTAGTATGCCGCCGGCAGCGAGGCAAGGCCCAAGCAAACCGGTGGTTGGGGCTGCAGACAGAGAGATCTCCGGACAATACGTGCCGTGTCGAGGATCACTGCTTTTTGTATACGGCCCTTATTCCATCCGTCAAGCGAGAGCTTCTTAAGATGTTGATCAAGACTCTTCGCTATCAAGCCATTCGCAGACATACATGGCGGTTACCTCGTATGGCAAGTCAAGGTATATATAGTGTTATTATTATTTATTTTATTAATAATGTGTATTTTGGTTTCCATAATAATTCGCTTAACCAAATAAACTCGTATTTTTTGTTTGTTATTTTTGTTCTATGTTTAGTTCAACTTCGGTGGGGTGCCTATATGGATCTATAAAAATACAAAATCAGACAAATCATTGTAAACTGCCGGGTATTTGGATCTCAAAGTCGAACAAAAATAAATTCAGACACTCTGATTAAGGGAAAGACATACCCGTGTCACACTATGGCATGTAGTGACGAGTGTAACTTTAACTAACACAATCAAATACATCGTGTGAAATTTTGAACAAGCCGGACACATCCGGCTGAATCTGGACAAATGGTAACTCTAGTTGTGGATGAGAAACTGTGAAGGTGTTCTTTCTTCGAAATTCATTGATAACCCGATTTAGCGACTGTTTGGAACCGATTAGATAGATACAGTTTAAAGACCAAAAAGTGTATATGCCAGAGCCGTAAAACTAAAGGATTGTTATAATGCAACTGATTAAGATATAATTGAAATAATTAATAATTGAAAGATTGTGCTAATTTACACGGGTACCTGTTTTTGGTAATTTGTATCCTTTTGTGGCTTAAGGGTAGTCATACTCTCATTAAAATCTCTTCGGCAGTGTCGTGTGAGGCGGGTCGTTACGTTCCCTAAAACATGGTTGAGCGAAGCGATGTCTGGTTCATGCGTCATGCTCGTGAACGGGTGCTGCCAGCGGAGATGAGTCTGCTCTTTGCTATACTGGGTACTACTCGTATTTATTATAATTTTAATTTAACTTTAATATATTCTTTTAAAACTGTATGACACGGCATTCCTAAAATAGGCATGTTTTCAAAATAAATTTTTACTAATTATATTATGTAATGAAATGTTCATGAATTATCAATATTGAAGTCATTTTCCAAATTGACGACTCTGTATCTATTTAATACAGGAAAAAAAAACAGCCCTTGCTGAGTTTCTTGCCGGTTCTTCTCAGCACAAGGTCTCCCGCCGTAGATTTGCGAACCGATGGCGTAGCTTTTCGACATTCACAAGTGCTTGCAACAGCCCAGACTGAATAAATGATTTTGAATTTTGAATTTTTAAATAACATTCGTTTAGATCAGTGACCCCCAAAAGTGGTCTATATCAACCCCTACGGGGTCTATGATAACCTTAAAGGGGTCTACATCAGCGAAAAAAAATTAAGGGTCCATGAAATGAAAATGGGGGTCCACGAAAACAGATTTCAACGTACACTGATAATATGCATTTACTTACACTATACTATCTTCTAATATAAAGACATATACATCATTTATAAAAGTACCTATAAAGTTAAAAATGTATTATATATGTTTATAACATTTTATGAGTTGTAGAATGTGCGCATTCGATATCAAATAAGTAGGGGGTCAACGCAAAACCGAAAAATATGGCAAAGGGTCTACGATACAAACAAGTTTGGGAACCTCTGGTTTAGATGTTATAATGGTTTTTCATCACCAGATGAATGTAGGCAATAATATAACTGTTTCAGAAACATATAACAATTTAGGGGTCATCCATAAATTACGTCACACGAATTTCGTGATTTTTTGCTCCTCCCCCCGTCCTTGTCACAGCTAGTCACATTTGTCAGACTCCCCCCCCGCCTAGTATGACGTCAGAAATTTTGAAATTATAGAAATTATTGAATGATAAAAGCGGTTTCGAAATCAGTTTTATTTTCATTTTAATAAAATTAACATCAAATCAATTAACCTAACAAAAAACGATTACTTATATTAAATAAGTATATGGTCATTTCATGATTTTCTTATTATATTTTTCAAAATCACGTACTATAATCAATTAGAAAAATAGTACGTTTCGGGTGTACCCCTATTAATAGAAAGAAGAAGATACTATTCCTTTATTTATTTATGAGAGTATACAGACTTTACAATAAAAGTTAATATTTACAGCACTTTTCATACTAATAGTAATAATTTAAAGTTTGCGTTTTAACAGTTAGCTTATGTAGATTTTGAAACTTGACGTCACGAAATTTAAGATCCCTCCCACGCCCTTGTCACACAATGTCACACTTCGTCAACCCCCTCCCTCCCCCTTACCATGTGACGTAATTTATGGATGGCCCCTTATAGTACGGCTAAAGATAAAAAGGGCAAAAAAAATTAAAATACAAGCACCGAATCCACTCAACAAATATTAAGCCTTTATGAAATGATTCAAACTTCCAAAAATGATAAGGCCTTACTCTTAAGCCAGGAACAACTTGAGCATCCCGTAAATACAACCCATCAATCAGATGGCGCGTCAACATGATTGATAACCGGCCATTGGTAGCTGGCCGAGGAGATAATTTACGTTGTATTGATGCGCAAAAGTAATCATAAGAGATAGGAGGTTAGCTGAGAAATAATCAAATGGATAAGATAAGAGGGTTGATTGAGCCTGTAATTAAATAAGGATTTGTAGGGATATTTGTCGCGAATACAATAAAGATTGTTTAAGTCAGGCGGAAAGAGTCTGTGATTATTTCTTATTAGATGTTATATGACTTTGAATGATGACGTTTGAAAAGGAGAGATAAGAAACATAGAGCTTTAGAATTTCTTGTCTATTGTCTAAATTTGTTTTATCTTCAACGAGTGCTTATATTTTTTTACCGTGTGAGAGCCATGCTTCGGCACTGATTAGGCCGGCTCGACCGGAGTGATACCACAGCCTTACAGAAAAACGGCGTGAAATAGAGCTTGCGCTGTGTTTCGCTGAGTGAGTGAGGCCCAACCCCCACTTCCCCCCTTATGATGGCGCAGTTTAAACATATGTTAACCTAGGAGGGTACCAACTGCGTTAGCGTTGGAGAGTCCCTCTATGGACGTCCACGTTCAGAACATACCGCATCTGAACGTGGAGGACCAGGCCGCCCCGCGTATTCTGGGAGGGGGCAAAATAGCACTTCTAATGCTCAAGGCAAGAGCAAACGCTCCACAACACCCCGCACCACGCTGGCCGTGGACTTTTGCAATATCAGGGGATTACACACCAACCTCAATGCTGTTCACCACCACCTTGAAACAACTATGGCGGTCTTAAAAAATAAATGCAATTATAAATGTTATGTCGCTCGTAAAAAAAATATTTTCACAGTTAAATGTAAAGTTTGACGTGTTGCTGATTGTACATTGCATAAAACAAAGCATTAAAAATTAATACGAAATCGCTACGAAATATGATTGCAAAAGTTCTATGTGGAAATTATATGTTATACAATTGGGTAGACGACAATTTTCTATACATAATAAGAGTACTCTTTTAAGTGTGAAATATTGTAGAACCAACAGTACACCTGCACCTATTACTTTTAAAGATACATCGACATGTTTGCGGCGCTGTCGCGGGTCGCTCAAAAACGCTCCACACTAAAAACACTGCAATCGTCATAACTAAGTAAACTCGCCAAAGGACATCACCCATTTTGGGCTATTTTTTTTTTAGCCGGCCACCAAAAAATATCTAAATTTTACCATAGGCATAATTATAATAAACATTTTGTATTATGACAGTAAAGCTCGAAACCTATTGGTTAAGATGATAATCAGTCTCAAAGTATTTATTTTATTACCTACGGCTTGCACCCTTCTTGCGTGGTGAGCTCGTGATTTCCAGGTAAAACAAGCTCGCGTTCCGCAGGGGTCGGTGTTGGGACCCCTGCTATGGAACCTCGCATACGACGCGGTCCTTCGCACCAGCCTTCCTCGCGGCGTCAGTGTCGTCTGGTACGCTGACGACACTCTCGTCGTGACGACTGGGGCCGACTTCGGGCCGGTGCTCAGGCTTGCCGAGCTTGGGGTGGCATGTGTCGTGCGGGCGATCCGCCGGCTGGGCTTAGAAATAGCGCCTCACAAAACCGAGGCGCTATGGGTCCACGGCCTTCCGAGGCGCCGGGAACCACCCAGCTGCCGGATCCAGGTGGGTGACGCGGTGGTCCCGGTGGGGCCGTACATCAAGTACCTGGGCCTCACCCTGGACCGCCGCTGGAGCTTCGAGGAGCATTTCGTGCGGTTGGTCCCCCGAGCCAAAAGGGTGGCGGGCGCATTGCATTGCCTGCTGCCCAATCTCGGGGGACCGAGGAATGGAGTTCGCCGCCTGTACGAGGGCGTCGTGCGATCCGGGGCCATGTATGGGGTTCCCGTGTGGTCGCAAGACTGCGCGAGGTCCCCCCGCTGCAGAGCTCTGCTACGGAGCCTGCAGCGGATAATGGCCATACGGATCGTACGAGGCTACCGTACAATCTCGTACGAGGCGGCGACGATTCTGGGACGCTCCCTCCCATTCGACATCCTGGCCGACATGTACGCGGCGACGTATGCGTCGCGGCGTGTCGACCGGGGGAGCGATGGGGGGAGTACTCTGGAACCCGCCCACGAAGTGCCTAAGCGGGAGTGGCACCAACGGATTGTGGCGGCCTGGCGTGCGCAGCTCGAATTGCGTATCTGCGCGCGCCAGCGGGCCGTCGGTGCCGTACTCCCGCACCTCGAAGCTTGGCTCCACGGAAAGGAGGAGGTCACCTACCGATTGACTCAGATACTTACCGGGCACGGCTGCTTCGATGAGTATTTGTGTCGAATAGGACGGGAGGGATCGACACATTGCCACCACTGAGCATCCGACCTCGACTCGGCCCAGCACACGCTGGCGGAGTGCCCGCGTGGGCCTCCGAGTGCCGAGTCTTGGTCGCAGAGATCGGGCGAGATCTGTTTCCGCCGGCATTGATTGCGGCAATGTTGGCGGACGAGGGAGGTTGGAGGGCTGTGGCCTCCTTCTGTGAAGCAGTGATGCTCCAGAAGGAGGCCGCCGAGCGGGGTCGGGAGATGGCCGATCCCGCTCGAAGAAGGCGGCGCCGGGCTCGGTAGCACAGCTGCGGCGCCGCCGCGGGTCGCCGGCGGGCGCGAGGAAGTCGCGACTGCTACGGCGACCCGGGATGGACCACGCCCCTTCCGTGGCCGGGGGGCGTCGTCCGTGGAGGAGACCGGGGGAGGCAGTAGCCTCCTCCGAGGAGGGTTCCCCTCTAGATAGGGGAGCGGAGGCTGTGGGTTCCCGGAAGGGCCTTGATGTTCCCGGGGGCTCCCTACATGCCTGAGGAAGGCCATCCCTGAGGTTTTTAGTGGGTAGGCCTTCCCCTTCTGGGGAGGAGAGCCCCACATAACCGCCGGCTCGCCAACAGCCGGGGTATGCAATTTAATGCATTTTCCTCAGGGAAACAAAAAAAAAAAAAAGGTAAAACAAGCTCGTGATTTCCAGGTAAAACAAATATTAAACAGTTATTGTTAATGGTGTGCGAGCGAGAAGACGTTACAAGTACATACATTTACCTGCCGAGTTGCATGTATGAGCAAGAGACATAAAAGGTACGCGAGCGAGAAGACGTTAAAGTACATTTACCTGCCGAGTTGCAAGTGTGAGCAAGATAGGGCTCTCGAAGGGCGACAGGCTATAAAACACTATTACTGTACATGTAACATTGGCCGAAGAACCATTGGCTGCTGCTCACACGTCGTGTGCATTGTGTGGTACATGGGGTTTGCCAGACACGAGCCAACGATACACATTGCTGCCGAAGATTTAGAAGATATTATTGTAAGGCCAGGAGAGTTGTAAATATTTACCTGGAACACCAACACCATTAACAATAATGTTTACCTGGAAATCACGAGCTCACCCCGCAAGCCGGGTGCAAGCCGTAGGTAATAAAATAAATACTTTGAGGCTGATTATCATCTCAACCAATAGGTTTCGAGCTTTACTGTCATAATACAAAATGTTTATTATAATTATGCCTATGATAAAATTTAGTTATTTTTTGTTGGCCGGCTAAAAAAAAAATAGCCCAAATTTGTATGAAGCCTGAATGATGTCCTTTGTATGCGGGTATAAACAAATTTTAAAACAACTTTGTTGTTTGTACGTTTATAGGTATACTTTCTATATAAAAAGAATTACGTAAATAATAATTGATCATTTTTTAGAAATCTAAAAACAATATAAATAACTTTTTATAACTCTGATTATGGCAATAAAGTATATATAAATTAAAAATTAAACTGTTATTCTATATTGACATACTGTAATTAGATATAAATTGCTCAAATCATATAATTATAGTATAAAAACGGCTATAATCAGTTGTGGTCGTCTACCCTATTTGACTATAGTATATTTCTAATTATTTTTATCGCTACTAATATTATAAAAGCCACCGCGCACGGCTGCTTCGGTGAGTATCTGTGTCGAATAGGACGGGAGGGATCGACACATTGCCATCCGACCTCGACTCGGCCCAGCACACGCTGGCGGAGTGCCCCGCGTGGGCTTCCGAGCGCTGAGTCTTGGTCGCAGAGATCGGCCGAGATCTGTTTCCGCCGGCATTGATTGCGGCAATGCTGGCGGACGAGGGAGCTTGGAGGTCTGTGGCCTCCTTCTGTGAGGCAGTGATGCTTCAGAAGGAGGCCGCCGAGCGGGGTCGGGAGATGGCCGATCCCGCTCGAAGGAGGCGGCGCCGGGCTCGGTAGCACAGCTGCGGCGCCGCCGCGAGTCGCCGGCGGGCGCGAGGAATCGCGCCAATTTTTAAGATTTTATAACTTCTAAAAATAATATGTTTTATACAATAACACGCGCTATTTACACAAACACGCAAAAAAGCGTTATATTATGTAAAGTAAATCCTATAAATAAAAATTATAGCTAAATGGAAGTTCATTTGTAACTGTAAGATGTTCATTCATCCAAATTCTAGTACAAATTCTGACAAACATCAGGGCCACATTGAAAATTAAAGATTTGATTTCACTCTAGACTGACACAGCTTGGATTTCATCAACCCCAGGTAGCAAAATAAAAGATTTGATCTCAATCTAGACTGAGATAGCTGGATTTCATCAACCCCAGGTAGCAAAATAAAAGATTTGATCTCAATCTAGACTGAGATAGCTGGTTATCATCAACCCTAGGTAGCAAAGTGAAAGATGTGATCTCACTCTATACTGAGATAGTTGGATACCATCAACCCCAGGTAACAAAACGAAAGAATAAATCTCATTCTAGACTGAGATATCTGGATACCATCAAACCTCAGCTAGCAAACTGAATAACTTGATCTCACTTTAGACTGAGGTAGCTGGATAGCTTCAAAGCCAGGTAACAAAATGAAAGATTTGATCTCACTCTAAACTGAGATAGCAGGATACTATTAACCCTTGGTAACAAAATTACGTTGACCTCAGAAATCAAAATCAAAATAATCTTTATGTAAAATACTAAAACAAATTTAAGAATAAGATAAAATCTTGACCTATGCATAAGAACAAGAGAAAACAAGGGTCAATTTTTATCTGTTCACATCTAATTGTTCTTTGCGCAATGACTACGGTATTTTTTTACATTTACATGACATGGGAAAAGTCGTACATAATTGGAACTGTAACAATATGACTTAACCACATCTTATCTATAAAATCTAAATAGACCGCTGATCTACCTTAAATTCTAATTGAAGACGTCGACTTGGTAAGCCAAGGACAGAGAGTAAACTAACCCAAACACGGCCATCTAACCACGGTTACCAGTTGCCTGGACCAGTTCCTGAAGGACTCCTGAAGGACTACCGGAATACTGATTTCTTTTTATCCTCGGAATACCCTGTTTTAATATTTTACATTATAAATTTCAACTTAAAACCAATATCGATCAAACGGACCTATAAACCCTGCCTGTACCTATATTAATTTAAGTTCTTTTATATTTTTAAGTCATTCATATATATATGAATTGATAGAATTGACAGTAATATTGTTGCCTAGTAAACATTAGTGAATTGAATTTTGTTTAAATTCCATGTGAAATAAAGATTTGTACTCATACTTCTAGTGATTTATTTGTATAAAATATTGTTGCATAGTAAACATTAGTGAATTGAATTTTGTTTAAATTCCATGTGAAATAAAGATTTTGTACTCATACTTCTAGTGATTTATTTGTATAAAATATTGTTGCATAGTAAACATTAGTGAATTGAATTTTGTTTAAATTCCATGTGAAATAAAGATTTTGTACTCATACTTCTAGTGATTTATTTGTATAAAATATTGTTGCATAGTAAACATTAGTGAATTGAATTTTGTTTAAATTCCATGTGAAATAAAGATTTTGTACTCATACTTCTAGTGATTTATTTGTATAAAATATTGTTGCATAGTAAACATTAGTGAATTGAATTTTGTTTAAATTCCATGTGAAATAAAGATTTTGTACTCATACTTCTAGTGATTTATTTGTATAAAATATTGTTGCATAGTAAACATTAGTGAATTGAATTTTGTTTAAATTCCATGTGAAATGAAGATTTTGTACTCATACTTCTAGTGATTTATTTGTATAAAATATTGTTGCATAGTAAACATTAGTGAATTGAATTTTGTTTAAATTCCATGTGAAATAAAGATTTTGTACTCATACTTCTAGTGATTTATTTGTATAAAATATTGTTGCATAGTAAACATTAGTGAATTGAATTTTGTTTAAATTCCATGTGAAATGAAGATTTTGTACTCATACTTCTAGTGATTTATTTGTATAAAATATTGTTGCATAGTAAACATTAGTGAATTGAATTTTGTTTAAATTCCATGTGAAATGAAGATTTTGTACTCGTACTTCTAGTGATTTATTTGTATAAAATATTGTTGCATAGTAAACATTTGTGAATTGAATTCTGTTTGAATTCCATGTGAAATAAAGATTTTGTACTCAAACTTCTAGTGATTTATTTGTAAAAATCCAATTATTTCATTAAATAAGGATTATTACATTACAGCCATTTAAAGAAGATAACAAACTGACTTCAATGACATGATGGTACCTTGCCGAAGATTAAGTTCAGGAACAGGATATTGTAAAACTAAAACGTGCCCAAGAATAAATTCAGGTCGCGACCAAGACAATCACTTCAAACACTGATTTTATTAACGTTACCTCTACGAAGCGTAAATTTACCGTCAACTCGAAAAATATTATCACGAAGCTATTTCCTTTCATCAAGCAAAGAGATTCCTGGAGCGTTCCATAAATATTTATTATCAAATATAAATACACCTTCAAACTTCCGAAACAATCATTTGAAACAGTTAATTTACAAAAGTTACTTTGAATATTTTCAATAATATCAAATTATTTTCTTCGTTATATCTACAATCTTAATTTATTGCAACATAAGAACAATATGTACATATATTGGTGTACAATGTAGGACTTAATGCCTTAGGCATTTTTAACCAGTAAACCTTCATGTGATGCAGATACAAAGAGGTATTTGTACAAAATACATTAAAAATAACAAACTGATACATACAGAAAAGATACATATACGAATATATAAGTTATGAAAATCCTAATACATAAGTAACCTAATATCACAATTCATAGCCTAACACATCCCTCGAAGAAAAGTTGGCGTAATTTATTTTTAAGGAAAAGCCTACTTGGGGAGTTCCTTACGTCTTGAGGGAGTGCATTCCATATTAGAATAGTCTTAAACAAAAAAGGAGGTGTGAACCGCATCAGAATGGTGAGAGGGGTATTTAAGGATATTAGAGGTAGAAAGAAGAGTCTTATCACGAGATGCACATAGAAATTGAAAATGGGAATTGAGGTAATTAGGTGTGTTTGCGTTATTAAGAGGATAGATTAGATACCGTCGAAGAACCTGAACGTCATTGTGCCAACTGTACTGGAATTAGAAGGAAGCCATTCTCCAGCAGAGTATAGTATAGTATAGTAAGAAACTTAGATGATTTTTATCTCTTCTTTGTAAGTATCAACAGAACAATAATTGAGCAGCTGAGCATTAGAATTAACGCAACTCTACTGAAATTGCTTTTTAGAATGGCTTTTAGCGATACCATAATATGTCCTATGTCCGCTGAATCAAGCCACTTTTACGCTGTAAGTGATTTAAGCGACGATAGTAAAGTTTCTGGGTAGTCAAGTTTGCGTCATATTAGTATGTGACTCAAAATTGATAAAAGTTCAATTACACAATTTATCAAAGCTTACAAATTTATTTAAACTGATTGTTATCAAGTAAGACACGGACCTAATATATTATAGTATTTACACACCTCCAAAAGAATGTTATTCCAGTAAACCGTCAAAATGGAATTCTGTCAAACAATTTGCCTTCGAATTCGAGGTCCATTTAATTGACATTACTGTTGAACAGAAAGCCACATGACCGGGAACTATTCACCTAAATCAAAATTGGATCGCAGCGGCATATTGTTGCCAAATTTACCGGAACACTGGGTGAACTTCGAACGAAACTGTATTCAACCGTAAAACAGTCGCCAGATCTAAAATTAAGAAAATTAAGTGCTTTCGACACTCTCCGATGTAGGTATTAAGAGCTATAATTGTATCAGCGAGATTGACATAAAATTAAATTGATTAACAACTGAGGCGAAGTTTGGAAGAGACTCTAACATTCTATTCATTCTCAGCTCTTTGTGAAGAGTACGAATTCGATGAAGTAATATCAATTTAAGTCGAGCTAAGAGACAATGTATTTTATTTTAAATTATGCAAGATAATATATACAATTTTGAACGTAATTAGTAAGGAAGAGATGAAATATCTGGTAAGCTCTGAGTTTATTCTTTGGTTTCTAAATTAAGGTTCAACAATGAGCGATTAACTAGACAAATAAAACTATATAGATCGAGTAAATATGTTTTCAAGGACGGCATTATGAATAGAATTCTCGATTCAAAAGAGAACACAGATTTTGTGATGCTCTATTTTATGACAGAAGTGTCACTGTTGATTAATGATTATGAAGTCATGACTAATGAATGTGTGAGGTGTATAATGATGAAGACGATGGATATCAAAGAGTCAAAGAAGAGATATCGTATAGTAAAGAAAGAAGCGTACAGAAACTTTTGTTTGGTTCAACTACTTTAACGATTGTTTCAGAATTTTGAATGTGTATTTGTTTTTCATGATAAATATTTATGGTACTCACCAGGAATCTGTTTGGTTGATAAAAGGAAAGAACTTCGTGATAATATTTGTCGAAAAGCCGGTAAATTTACACTTCGTTTCAGTGAAGGTATATAATAAAATCAGCCTTTAATGTGATTGTTTTGGTCGCGACCTGAATTTATTCTTAGGCACGTCTTAATTTTTCAATATCGTGAATTCTATCTTCGTCGAGATATTATCGTGTGATTGAAGTTAGTTTGTGATTTTCGTTAAATATAACGGCATGGCCAAAGTCTTGTCTGCTTAAACATATTTATATGTCCATACTTACAGGCAACTTTTTTCTATTCAGCAGTTTAATAGTATGTATAGCTCATTATAAACAAAAGGAATGAAAGAAGCAAAAAATAAGTGATGTAATTAGAAAGAGACGAAAAGATGATGTTTAGAGCAAGTGAAAAAGTTTGAGAATATCTATGTTTTCAAGATATGGTAAGTATAAGTCTGATATTCAAAAAAAGAGTAATGGTAGGAAACGAAGTGAATAGGTGTGGTAAAAGAAGAATAAAGGATTTTTTAACACCTTTGCTCGTAAAGCTGTTATTCCACCGGTTTTAAATACCTATGTAAAGCGGGTCATAAAAACGCGTGCGTCACCAAAGCAAATAGTCAAGTTATAGTCCATACAAATTCCATAACAGTATTATTTGCCATTTCGGGCGCTTTTGCTATTCAAATTTCGAACTAATCGCCGCGCGACGCCAGTCAAATGGTGCGCAAGCAACAGTGTGCATTCGCAGATTGACTTTATATAAAAGTTATTTTTCTTTTTCCTTGCAAATGTGTTGAAAACGTCGTACGATATACATGCGTATTGGTTATAACATGGTTGGCTCAATCACGCCATCGTCTTCGGCTCGGGCTGGAATTCCGCCTCGCATGTTGTAGCCATCATAACGCACGAATATCGTAATGTATTATAAGATGTGAACTGAGAGCTGTGAGAGTAATAGCTGGAGTGACGATGAAGGATTAATTGCGAAATAGTGTGTTAAGTGATACGATACGAAATAGTATGCAATAACAAACAACGAGGAGGGAATACTTAAATGTCTTTGACACTTACAAAGGATGGATAAAAGATGACTGATGAAATAAATTTATAAGGCAAATATCAATAGGCCAGTTGATAGGGGACTACCTAGACGAACACACTTAGACGAAATAGGTAAATTATTGAAAGAGGCAGGTCAAGAGTAACGGATGGGCGTGCGTGAAAGTATCAAAGAAAGTCGAGGAAGCCAGGGAAGTATGACTGGATAGTGGTAAGTGAAGAACTATGATTTACCTACACCCATGGGAAGGAAGCGTGAGAAACAAATAATGTAGCCGTGGCTTAAAAAACAACACAGCAACCATCTGGTTGAAGAAAAGAGAAGAGATGAGAAAAATTGACGTTTAGATATTGTTACTTTTTACAAGCTTTTATATAAGCTTCACTTGTAACTATGTAAGAAAATCTTGGAATCTTAATTTGACCCACTTCCCGGTCTCCGATTGAGCTGAAATTTTGCATGCGCGTGTAAGGCGGATGACGATGTATGGTTATGTATGTGACGTCATTCTAAATCCAACATGGCGGCATTACCAAGATGGCGGATCAATTATTTTTAATGCACCCCTACAATATGGGTATCAAATGAAAGGGCTTGCAAAGAACACCTCGATAAATAATGTGACGTCACTCTTAATCCAATATGGCGGACTTTCCCAAGCTGGCGGACCAATTATATATAATGCACCCCTACAATATGGGTATCAAATGAAAGGGTTTGCTAGGCTTGGTTTTTTAGTCGGAAAATAAATTAAAAGTATTTTTTTTTTAAAACGCGGTTGTCGCGAGATTTACTTACTTATAGAATACTTTTAACGACAAGCTTTTATATGTAAAAGTTTATTTTGTTCTTTTTAGCGCATTTAATAAAAGCTTGTATTAAAAAAAATACTTTAATTTTCCTTCTCTAGATTCATACTATCGGAAATTAGGAGAATTTCCGATTAGGTATGAATCAAATATTTCTTTTGTTCGTATGCACGTACTATCGGGGACACTGGCGCCTTACCAGTCCTAGAGCGTTAGTCGCTTGCACACTGCCCGATGCTACGGCTACAAGCCACGCCTTCCGTTCATTCCACTATTGTGCTCGCGCGGAAACATGCAAGCGAGATAGCGATAAGCGAGCGATATTAAAAAAAAATATCTCTGGAAAGGGTATTACAAAAGAGTTTTCAAAATCGTTTGTTTGAAATCTCTTTTGGTACAATGAATGGTCGTAGCAAAATCGTAGTAAAATACGTAACCAATCTCGTAGCTACGGATCGCGTAGTCGTGCCCGGTGCGAGCCGCTAGCACACGAATATTTCTAAAAAGTGGTAAGGCGCGAGAGACCCCGATAGTACATGGATCTTTTTTCTTATGCTTGTCTTTGTTATGACGTTTAGTACAGTCAATCTGCAATTTTTGCTCCGAAAAATGACAAACCGGGATTTGACTTGACGAATAGTTAGAGGGGCAAGTAAAAAGCTTAATGTCAGATTTCCGAAGTCCTCCCCCCTGCTGTTTTTGAGAAAATCCAAAAAAATTTTGAAATGCATTTATCTCGGAAACTATTAAGGCTAGCGACTTGTTTTTTTTTTTCAAATTGTAAAGGACACTCAGGACTACATTTTCTTTCATTGAAGCAACATCATCCGACTGAAACTGCAAACGCTAGATGGCGCTAAAGTTTTGAAAAATTGGTTTTTTGCTATTTTCATTGTAAAATATCAATTTTTTTGCAAAAATGTAAATGAGAAAGTTGTTTGTAATAAAATTAGCTACAACTTTTGTTTAAAACATTTTTTTATAAAACTTACCGTTTTCAAGCTATATAGGGGAACAAGTGCAGTTTACAAGCTAAAAGTACTCAATTGTTTATTGTTCTCATAATCCACAATCATCAAAGTTGACGAAGAAATACTTTCATTTTATGAAATTTTTTTAAATTTTTAGAAAACATATAAAAATTTTAAAATTAATTAAAAATCTTTGTTACTTCAAAAATCAGAAGACTGAAGGTTGAATGTATTTTGAATTATTCACCTTTTGCGCTGTCGATAACAAATAGCAAAAAGTTAATATAAAATTCATCAAAGTTAAAGCTACTTGCAAATTTGATTATATATTTTTGATTTTTGATTTTTGCATTAATAAAATTTCATTTTATATGTACTGTTACTAATGCATTGTATTAGTAAAACCGCTTCAAATAACTTGTACTAAAAAAAACTTAATTGTTATTTAAAAAAAATTGTTAAACAAAGTTTTAAAAGTTTAATAATTAAAAAATAAGTAAACATTACAATTTATTGATGTATCCATGAATTGTGTGACAAACACACTGTAGTAAGGCACACAATGTACGATTTGTACACTTTGACAAGCTTCAGCTTGTAAACTGCACTTGTTCCCCTATATAGCTTGAAAACGGTAAGTTTTATAAAAAAATGTTTTAAACAAAAGTTGTAGCTAATTTTATTACAAACAACTTTCTCATTTACATTTTTGCAAAAAAATTGATATTTTACAATGAAAATAGCAAAAAACCAATTTTTCAAAACTTTAGCGCCATCTAGCGTTTGCAGTTTCAGTCGGATGATGTTGCTTCAATGAAAGAAAATGTAGTCCTGAGTGTCCTTTACAATTTGAAAAAAAAAACAAGTCGCTAGCCTTAATAGTTTCCGAGATAAATGCATTTCAAAATTTTTTTGGATTTTCTCAAAAACAGCAGGGGGGAGGACTTCGGAAATCTGACATTAAGCTTTTTACTTGCCCCTCTAACGATTCGTCAAGTCAAATCCCGGTTTGTCATTTTTCGGAGAGATCGATTTTTTTAACGACATATTGACTGTACTAGTTAACAAATAAAAAATATGAAAAGCTTGTCCGATAAGTGAGAGAGATGAGTAACAATAAAGACAAAGGATAGCAAAAATTCAAAGGATGAGACTTCCCACATAAATAAAAGCAGCGAGACTTTTATATCACTGAATCTAACAAAGACTCTTACAACTAAGAGTATTTTAGTAAGTACGCAAACAAATAAAACAAAAGACGAGAGCATTATAAATCAGAATAAAAGTAATTCGGAACAAAATGAATTATGTGAATAGAAAGCAACCTAATAGAAATCACGTGTTGGTATTGGTGTCTACAACATCAAATTATTTTCTCGAATATTTGCTGGTAGACTTCAGAGCTTGCTGATTCCTTATTAATAAAACTAGCTTTCCGCCCGCGGCTTCGCCCGCGTTATATTCGAATTTCCCACAGGAAGGATATGTTTTAACAATACTGCCATACAACCTTTCACCCCCTCCTTTCAACCTTTTACAACCCTTTTCTGCTTTAAAAGGTAGCCTCTGTCCTTTCTCAGCCTCTAGACTATCTGTGTACCAAATTTCATTTAAATCGGTTCAGTAGTTTTAACAATATTTCCATACAACCAATAATCCCTCCTTTCAACCTTTTACAACCCTTTACAACCTTTTTTGCATGAAAAAGTAGCCTATGTCCTTTCTCAGGCTCCAGACTATCTGTGTACCAAATTTCATTTAAATCGGTTCAGTAGTTTTGGTGTGAAAGCGGAACAGACAGACAGACAGACAGAGTTACTTTCGCATTTATAATATTAGTATGTATGTATGTATAGTATGGCACAAAACAATGAGCTTTTCCACAAATACTATTTTCACAGTACTTTTGATTAAAATTTCACCGTCTTCAATTTTCACAGATGACACTCCAGTTTTATTTATTTGAGTTCATTAAAATGACGATAACTTTTTTTTTAATGAACCGATTTTGATGAAACAAAGTTTAGATATTATTCTGAGTTAAAACAAAGCAAATAGTGAAAGTTTCAAGCAAATCGGTTCAGTACTTTCGGAGATAAACGTGAACATACATACAGACAGACAGACAGACAAAAAATTCCAAAAATTTTTTTTTGCTTTCTAATAATCTATTTAAGTGCCCCTCTATCCATTTCAGTCAAAAATACTAAATGTACAGACAAAATATTTTTACTGTCTTATTATATGTATAGATAACTTTGATTCTGTTTTATTTTAACAGAAATTTTCCAAGTATCTGCCTTGCTTCTGGGAAACTTTTTATTACAACTTTACTGGAGAATTTTAAAAGCGCCAAAACGTAAATTCGTTAATTGTTAGAATTTAATGTTCTGTTAGTAAGGTAATGATTGATGAAATATTTTTTTTTCTGTTGACGGAAAACGCTTGCTTTTGACACTTGTTCTTATGAATAGGAAATTAAGGTCGTTGAAGGTTACAGGCAAATAAAGGTTGAGGAGAAGTAAGGAAAGATAAAGTTTAATTAATTCTAGCTGTGGAACAGCAGTTTAGCTATGTTGTCTTGTGAAAAGTTTACAATACTGGGAAGTGTGTTGTATTGTATTGACAGATCTTCAAAGGAGGGGAGTAAATGGAAATAAGGCTTCGGAATAATATTATATATATATTGCAAACCCTTATAAGATTACTGCGCTATTAGTCTATTTACACAAAATATGTTCATAGATCTCAGAAAATTTGAAATACTTAAAATCAATATATATATATATAATATATATATATATATATATATATATATAGAAACAAACGTCTGAATGGACACACTTTAAAGCTGTAGCCTGTATTGTCCTGTTTATGTCATATATAATATTATGACATTTCCAAAGGAAAATTCTCAGGACACGTCCCGTAAATCTGTATATTGATCTATTATTTCAAAGTTCCTGAGATCTATGAACATATCTTATGTTAATAGACTAACAGCGCAATAATTGCATGTTGCAATATGTATATATATATATATATATATAACCAGACCAGTGCCGTAAGCACAGCACCGCCGATGCTCCATAACTATATAAATTAGAAAATTCAAAATTTTTCTTTTAAAATTTCACATAACCATCTAGGGTTGATCTCTTTGAGAGATAAGTCCTCCTTTTGACAAATTAACTTGGTACATGCAAATATTTTTTAATTTTTATTGTAACTTTCTTTAATTGTGTACAATTGTGTGTTTATATATAATTTAAATTGAATTATACATGATTGTTATACAACGCAAATTATCAAACAATTTGCCTGGCCATTCTTTCTTAAAAGAAAAACTCGAACCATTGAAATATAAATTGTTCTAACCACCACTTTGAAAATGTTACTTCCTATAGAAAATCTAAGTGGTTCTGGGAAGAAGTGCACAGTTTGCTCGGGACTGTAAGATCCGGACGATGGCTAAGTACCTTTTTACTGCTACCTTGTTGAGGAGTTTTCTTGTTTCATTTGTACTTTGAAATTAGATTGAGTCGGTTTGACGTAATTCAGTGTAGTTCTTAGCGGTAAGCAAATACTCCATGCGAAATTCATCGCAATAGAATTGTCGTGTTATTTTTGTTGAATTTTTTAATGATGATAAATGATAAACTTGATTTGATAAGCCTGGAGATGAACGCCAATTAGTATATGAAGCAGAAATGTAATGTACTTACATCTCTGCTTCATATACGACCTCCATAGTTGAGTGGCTGGTATACCGGTTTCAAGGTGTCGCCATCTTTGAGGTCCCGGGTTCGAGTCCCGCTGGGTTTATGGCATATTCTGATGGGTTGTGTGTTTGGAGGCAAAAGAATGGGTTAAGTATAACATTACCAACTAGCAGCTTTGGGAACGTTGTGATGAAGTCCAGATCGACCAGCAGATCAAACGCCGCAAATGGAGTTGGATAGTACTCTATTGTAGCAGGTGTTATTTTGCGGAAGTCCATTGTATTACAAAGGATATTGATTACGTTTGCTGATTCCGCGCAGAGCGACTGTGAGACACCGAGCGGGCAACATATCCTGAAGATGTCTCGCTGAGAGACGAAACACGTGTCGACCTTGTCTGCTTGTTGGACAAGTCATCATCAACTGCGCGGAATCAGCAAACGTAATCAATATCCTTTGTAATAGGAGTTGGATAGGCCATCCCACGATTTTCTAATTCAGACTTCAGAGCCCCCTAGCGGGAAAATGAGTCATTAACTTTTTTTGCGACCATTACATTTTTTGCTCAGCTCGACCAGAAGGACAACATATCCAAAATTTAGACCTGGGTCCCGAAAACCACTTGGCCATTTAAACAGTATCATCTACTTTATAACATATGTATGTCTATCCGTAACCCTAGATCCCATAACACAAGCCCTTTTAGAACAAAGTAAGTTCTGTAAGGGCTAGGCTTTGATGTAGCGCCGGGCTCGGTAGCACAGCTGCGGCGCCGCCGCGGGTCGCCGGCGGGCGCGAGGAAGTCGCGACTGCTACGGCGACCCGGGATGGACCACGCCCCTTCCGTGGCCGGGGGCGTCGTCGGTGGAGGAGAGAGGGAGGTGGTGTGGCCTCCCCCGAGGAAGGCTCCCCTCTAGGCAGGGGAGCGGAGGCTGGGGGTTCCCGGAGGTGGCTTGGTGTTCCCGGGGGCTCCCTACATGCCTGAGGAAGTCCATCCCTGAGGTTTTTAGTGGGTAAGTCTCCCCCTTCTGGGGAGGAGAGCCCCACATAACCGCCGGCTCGCCACAGCCGGGGTATGCAATTTAATGCATTTTCCTCAGGGGAACAACAAAAAAAAAAGGCTTTGATGTAAGTGTAAGAAGTTTTTATTTATTATTTATTAATTGTTACGAACTATGGTTCTTGTCGGTAAATAAAATTCACTATTTAGCACTGACTAATCATTTCGTAGTTCAATCTTGTAACGTCGATCTTTAACTCCGCTACTCGATACTAGAGGAGGTGACTGATTGGAACATTTCTAGAATATTCTTTTTTTTTTTATTTTCTACAGCCCACTAGAAACTTCGAAGTGCTCGAACCGCTTCTGTAATATACTGGAAGGTTCCCGATTGTTTCCGAATGTTCGAGAATAAGTTTATTGATTCGAATAATATTTTTATTTGCAAATATTATTTGCAAATTTATTTCATACGTTAGTTAGTGTTCACGCATAATAAACATGTTTTTGTAATCACATTGATCTATATTCTTTCAATTCAAATTTGCCGCGATGTCGACTGTCAGTGAAGATCGTGCGCAACACTCGCGCCCTCAACGCCAAGAAATCTTTGTTATCTGTATTACTTTTTGGTAGTAGGTAGAAACTGCGGCCTAGAGATGAAAGCCGAAAAAACATGTATCATGACCAATGGAAAAAAAAGAGAACGTTTTCATAAATGGTAAAATAGTAAAATATGTCAACCAGTACGTATACCTGGGTCAAAATATCTCGTTTAAAGATCATTATTTGCAAGAGGTAGAGCGAAGAATTAAAAAGGCCTGGGCTTTCTATTGGTCTCTAAAACACATTTTTAAATCGAACATGAGCATAAATCTAAAACGGAAGGCAGTGGACTCGGTCGTGACTCCCACACTGACTTACGGCTGCCAATCTTGGCCCTTAACTAAAGAGGTAATATATAAAATACAAATATTTCAAGGAGCCGCTGAAAGAAGCATGTTAGGACTGAGATTGACAGATAGAGTCAGATCCAGTGAGATCCGTAAGAAAACTCGAATCATAGATGCAGCTGAAATGATATGCCGCCTTAAATGGCGCTGGACTGGACACACAGCGAGACATATCGACAACAGATGGAGTGAACGAGTGCTTCACTGGTATCCACGCGACAAGAATCGGCCACCCGGGCGACCGCGTCGTCGATGGGCAGACGATATAACCGACATAGCTGGAGTCAAGACTCGCTCAGGACAGACAACAATGGAAGAACATGGAGGAGGCCTTTGTCCAAAAATGGACATCCCACGAAGGGTAAAATAAATATTAGTACATACTTGGTTGATTTATTATTTTGTTGTAACATCATTTTACATAGGCAATAGAATATAATAAACTAAACTAGATTAATTAAATTAAAAATACAATTAAAACTATAATTTAACCTTAAAAAAAATATCTTAAAATACTTCTAAATTATATTATCTAAAATAAAACTAGAAACTATAAATAAAATGTCCTGCAATTCGGGGCCATGGGAACAGTACCTAGGATGCTGGCAACATTACCTCTTTGGATCGCCAAACTAATCCGTTGACAGAGGTATACTGCCAGCCCTCTGATCACCGGAGGCTTCAATCAACAGTGCTGATAGATCATGTACTATTTTTTTGCCTCCGGTCCCCACGGACCCATAGTTTCTCTACCGCAAACGGAGCAAATATGTAATTAGGACCTATATTACAGTATTTTCTCCGCTTACGGCCCTCTGCATGGATCGCAGCAGACCCCGCACTTAGGGATGTACTGCATACATGTAAGGGAGCCAGGGTGTCTGAACAGGTTGCATCCCAGATAAGAGGCCGCCCCAGCTTCCAAGGACCGACAGTTAAGCCATCGGGTCTTTTGCCATCGCTTACGATATATCCCAACTGGTTCCAATATAGATGGGATACCAGCAGTGGCAAAGACCTATGTATGATGCTATTCAATGCGGTATGGCGGGACATGCGCTGTATAGCTTAAATCACGTGTCTTTATAAGACATGGTCCTTTTATAAGGCGGTGCGCGGGGATACAGATCCAACGCGTAGAGGCCATTTAAGGCGAAATTTAAGGAAAGTGTGCGTGGAGTGTACCAACTGGGTCTAATCTCTATCTGTATTATGAATATGGCAGGTGGTGACTCGCCGCTCACTAAATGGGCCCCCCAAAAAGCAGACCAATATTGGTGCGAAGAGAGCAACATTGGTGTGAACGGCTGAGGGTGTAGAGAGGTGTCTGTGACAGCGATCGAGACGCCGTCGGCGTTATGACATTATTACACTTCCACCCTTTCGAGCTCTGCTCTTGCGACTCCACTCTGTCCAGCTGGTTAAGGCAAGACAGAGGCGGGTGGCATACGCTCCCCTGAAGCAACAACGGTACCTTCGGTGACGCAACTCACCGACAGCTCGCCACAAGCTGCCCTGAGGGAGACTGACTGCACTGATGGGGCATTTATGACAATCAAGGGGCATTAAATGCCCCACCAGCGGGCGATGGGGTTATTATTATTACTTTTTGGTGGGAACCAAGATGGTGTAATACGCGTGGTCATGCTCAATAACAAATTTTCATTTATAGATAGAATTTAATAATTTCAATTGTTCATGTTGCAATGTAAATAGTTCAGTAAAAACCGTGAAATTAAGTAGTTGTTTTAAATTCATCAATCAAACTACAACTTAATTTCCTGCGTACGCGTCGGGGAGGCATGCCCGCGGGTGGTGGCCCAATTGAACCGGGACTGTCAGGAGACAGTCAGGTCTATAAAGAGAGACTTCAGGCGGAGTCTAGTCGTCGTTTCAGTCCAGGGCGGACAGCGACCAACAAGAATCCGACGAGGTATTGGATCGTGAAGGCTTGGTATGTCGCGTCGGACAAAACCAAGTGTTCTGAGTCTCAGGGTGAGATTTCGCAAACAGTTAGTCTCAAAAGATTATCACCAATATTCATAGCTATCTCTACAGAAGGGCACGAGCCTATCCTAACTAGCAGTGTTTATATTTTGTATAATCAGACAAGCCTAGAACGGATTGACGAGTTACCAAATTGTGTTTCTGTTGAGTGTTTTTGCAGGCTTACGTAGGTTGCACTACGTACTTTAATTCTGTTATATGTATGTATGCAATTCCAATAAAGAAAAGCAATTTGGTACATGTCAGGATCAAGACCTTCAAGCTTTAGAAGTCTGCACTCTATAAAGCACGATTTGACAGATGCCATCGTCATTATTTATCTGTCACAACTAACAGTTTGACAAAGTATGCAGATGACACCTGTCAAAACTGTATAAGATTGTGAAGCCTTTATTAGGTCGTTGCCGTACCCTCAGTGCCAAAGATGAAAGTCAAACACTAGAAAAAGTATTATCGTTCATCTTCATACCTAATATGTCACACTAAAAATGTTTGTTTGTCGTTACATGCCTAAGCCAGGGTTTTTTCCAATTTCACTATTAACACGTTAAGTGCGAAGCGAGGCCTAAATCACCCCTGATGCAACTTCCCTGTGGTGCGGCAAGCAAAAACGTGAATTTCTCTGTCGTGCGAATGGCATAGCTTTGGATTGGTCCAGTGTAGGAAAGAGATAAATATATATTTGAGATGCGCTAATGGTTCCGGACTCGGTGGTGTACCTACCTTGGTACCGGATGTCTTAGGCCACGTGCCGCACTGAATTAATATAATTTTAATGCAGTGCGGAAAGAGGCTAAAACGTCCCATATCCCCCCTGACCTCGTACCGCACCCAACGCGAGCTTCCCGCGACCAGTGTTGTGCATCACGTCGATTGGAGAGCACGTCCTTTTACAGCGCCGAACATGTCTAAAGCCCGAGGCAGAATAAATAGGACAGTTTCTTTTCTACTTCTGGTTGCCTTTTTTTTTCTATTCTGTGAACCGCATTAAGATTTTCATAGAGATAGATAGATAATTCAAATTTAAATTCAAAATCATTTATTCAGTCTGGGCTGTTACAAGCACTTGTGAATGTCGAAAAGCTACGCCATCGGTTCGCAAATCTACGGCGGGAGACCTTGTACTGAGAAGAACCGGCAAGAAACTCAGCAAGGGCTGTTTTTTTTTCCCTGTATTAAATAGATACAGAGTCGTCAATTTGGAAAATGACTTTAATATTGATAATTCATGAAGTCACTTCATAAACCTTATGCATAAACCGTGATCCATTATTTTCCATTAATAAGTCTGTAATAGGTGCCTCTTAATGGTATAGAATGGAACGCTTCGTGCGCGAGTCCGACTCGCACTTGGCCGGTTTTTTTTTCTTTATGGCGCCTTCAAGCACAATTTAGATTATTTAAAAAAAATGTATCCTTTGATAGCTTTGTGTTGTTTTGCCAGGTTTTGCCCTTAAAACGATCTAATGAGATATAATTGATCAAAATCGGTCAAGTCGTTGCGTAGTTAAGACAGTTTAAAAACGTCTATTTTTCCCATCACTAATCTCAGCGAAAATTTGCCCTATTTCAGTGCGTTACGAGGTGTATAAGATCCCATATTTTGTTTTGCTAATAATTCCTAAACTAGCCATCAGATCCCGGGGCGACGGTGGATTAGGGTTCATCAATTCACTGTCTATATCAATAAGGACCAAAATTCTCATTTATCTTTGATTTCGCGCCAGAAAATGGATTTTAGTCTGTAAAAGGAGGTGGGGTCTAATAGACCGCGTGTCGCCCTAACGTCTGGTCACGGTACGGACCGATTATACCTCGTGCCGCAGGAACGGAAAGTATGCAAAATCGGGTGGGGCTGTGCCGGGGTACACAGCCGTTGGTTTTAACGTGAAACGTCTATGTTAGGGAATCCCTTTTAAAGTAAAAGATTGAAATAAAAACAAGATTGACGGTGTTTTAAGTATTTTAATAAAAAACTCAATGTCACAACAGCGAGCTGACTATATAAGTGAAATATTCACACCACATTTTTGTTTCTAAGACTAATAGTTTTTTAATTATTAAGGTACGATGATATAGACCTTTTCGTTACGGTCCACTTTTTAAACCTGGTACCCGTATGTTTCGGCGCGATTTTAAAGACGTTTCACGTCAAAAATTGGTGCCGCAGCTAACGTGTTAATAATACAAGCGTACCATATATCTTTTTTTTCTTCCATTGACTTAGTAAATGAATTTTCTTCCAGTAAAGCTGTCATATCTGACGTTGGTAAGCCCAAACTACAACATGACAGATAACAAAAGAACATCAATATTATTACACCACAGTAGAAGAATTGTATCTAAAATACACCTTACCACGTAAGACCTAAATGTGGCAAAAATATTTATATATGTAATCATTTCTATAGTACGGTTAGAAAGCCCAAATAGATTAATCACAAAAATAACATGACAGAAATGTCACCGAAATTCAATATATATAGCCGTCAGTTTCGGCGCATGATTTGATGCCTCGCGACACATGCTTGCCCTGACACCTGCGTCGTAAGCGTTGATTTTGTCTGATTTTTCGAAGCAGAAAATCAGATTACTCCGAGTATCTTCTTATTTTCACACGAGATTAAAGTAAGCAGCCAATCTCATTGCTGTTGCTTAATAAGAAAACAAACCGCGATAGCTTGACTGTTACTTGTTTTTCGATTTTTTTTTAATGTGTTTCGCCTCGATCTCACCTGATGATAAGTGACGATGAGGCCGAAGATGATCCATGCCTGTTCATATAGTGCCTATTCACTCTTGCCTTGAAAAGGCCCAGTTTATATTTATCAGGGAAAATATTCGGCGGGAGGGAATTCCACTCCTTTGCTGTGCGTATTATAAAAGTAGAAGCGAAGCGCTTAGTTCGTATAATATACGAAGGGGTCGGCAACCTGCGGCTCTTGAGTTCCACGCTCAAATATTAGTTAACAAATATAATTAAAAAAAGCAAGACTTTTATAAGAATAAATAGATATTTTTCTTAAGAATGAGTAGGTTCGTTTCTTTTACAAAACAAAAAAATATTTATGCAAGTACCTTTTATTGTTGGCAAGAAAAATTTTTGCGGCTCTTTAAGAACTTTGAAATTTTGCAAAATGTAATATTTGGCTCAACTGACTCAAAAGGTTGCCGACCCTTGGTATAGATGGTGTATCAACTACATAAGGGTGGAAGCCCAATCGCCGTCTAGTTCCCCTGAGGTAGAATGGGGATGCTGGAATCAAATTGTGGAATTCCATCGCACACTCTTCGAAACTAGTTAAGTCAACGACTCAAACTTTGAGTATGGTGTAAGATCAAATAGAAATAAGTATTGTCTTTGTTAAGTGTTTTGATTTGAAGCATCAATGGCGCTGTTGTTTTGGCACTGGTCCTTCAATAAGGAGGCTTGGGTTCGGTCCTGCTATATACTAATGTGTTTTCGTGTTTCATGCTCCGTAATAAAATGGCAAAAAACGGTACCCTCATGGATTTGTCATGTCTGTCTGTCCGTCCGTATGTCACAGCTACTTTTTCCGAAACTTGGTAAGTAGATATATTTGGTGAATCGCATTAAGATTTTCACACAAAAATAGAAAACAACAATAAATTTTGGGGGCTCCCCATACTTAGCACTGAAATAAAAAAAAAGAATTACATCAAACCCATACGTATGGGATATCAATGTATAGCTCCATCGGCAGCAGATAGCACTATCTCGCTTGCATTGCGGTTTAATTCCTATTTTAAGCGATCATGGTAGCTACACTCGTCTCAAAGATTTAACGAATTGTATTATATGGAAATAATTCCAAATAAGCTTTATGTAATGTTTAATAATTTAATACCAATATACAAACTAATGTATGATAAAATAATAAATGTTATACGCAATAAAAAAAAGTTTGCTTGGTAACGCTAACGATATTCCTCTATTACTTTCATTTCCCGCAAACTTTTAACTATAGAACCAAACAAAACTAATAACCTCCGAAGAATCTGTTCTCTGCGACAGAGAAAAAAATAAAAGTAGCAATTTCGCTGCGAATAATTTACAATAATGTCTATTAGTCTGTGTAACTAAGTGTTCATGCCGGCAAACGGCCGCCAGCAGAATTGAAAATTATGCGCTGAGTGTTTTTTGAGTCGTGTTTAAGTGATATTGTATTGTTATATGTTGTAATTTACCGGTGTTTCCAGCCGGGGATTTCTGAGCTGTTGAGAACATTAAGATAGGTTAGTAGGACGCGAGGCAATGCTTAGCTACGATTGAGAAGTTCTTATTTCAGTTTTAAGGTCTAAAGTCTAAAGGTGTGGAAATTTTCCCATCAAAAATAATATTAAATTTGGTCCACTAATAAACCTTTTTTCCCTTGAGGAAAATGAATTAAATTGCATACCCCGGCTGTGGCGAGCCGGATTATGTGGGGCTCTCCTTCCCAAAAGGGGGAGGCCTACCCACTAAAAACCTCAGGGATGGCCCTCCTCAGGCATGTATGGAGCCCCCGGGAACGCCAAGCGACATCCGGGAACCCCCAGCCTCCGCTCCCCTGCTACTACAGGGGAGCCTTCCTCGGGGTAGGCTACAATACTTCTCCCGATCTCCACCACCGACGACGCCCCCCGGCCACGGAAGGGGCGTGGCCCCTCCCGGTCGCCGTATCCCCGGGCGCGATTTCGTCGTGCCCGCCGGCGACCTGCGGCGGCGCCGCAGCTGTGCTACCGAGCACGGCGCCACTTCCTTCTGGAGTATCACTGCTTCACAGAAGGAGACAACAGACACCAATTAGCCTAGCCCAAAGTAAGCTCTGTAAGGCTTATGTTATGGGATCTAGGGTAACGGATAGACATACATATATTATACATATATATAAATATATTTGATTGAAATAAATGTTAACAACCATGACTAAGGTACAAATGCTCATCACGCAAACACCTGTCCCCACCGTTATTCGAACCCGGAACCTCAGAGATGGCGACACCTTGAAACCGGAACACCACCCATTTGACTACGGAGGTCATCATAAAATTAAACACACGACTACTCTAGAGTCTGAGAAAGTAAATAGGTTATTTTAATGCAAATAAATGGCTATAAGGATTTATAATAGAGGTTGAAGATTGTGATTGAATAGACTGAAATATTACTGAATCAATTTCGATTAAAGTTGATATGAAGATATTTTGACTGATGACATTTTGAAGACTGATTATAGCATGAAGAGACCTAAACACACCTGCAGTCAGACTGCGCAGGAACTTTTGCGGGAGATAAATAAAAAATACTTACTAATATATAATCCTTACTTATAAATCGGACTTAATATTATAAATCGGAAAGTGAGTTTGTTTGTTTGTTCCGTTTTCACGCCGTTATTACTGAACAGATTGCTTTGAAATTTTGTAGACGTAAAGATAAAAGTCTGGATTAAATAATAGGTCACTTTTTATCCCGGAAAAATCGAGAGATACCACGTTATGCGCAATGAAGGCTTCGTTCAAAAACTACTGCACAGTTTTCATGCGGTTTTCATCAATAGATAGAGTGATTCTTGAGTAAGGTTTTGCGGTATTTTTTTATCTCGGAAAAACGGATAGTCCCACGGGAAGCGCGATAAAACTTTCGCGCCATAAACCGACTTCCGCGTATATGTTACCGTGGGCAAAAGCTATGACCCTTAACCCTCTATAGACCATTCCACCATTGCAGGGTTAATTTAATTATGTTAGGATAGCTTATTATTATTAGATTAATTAATTATATTGTATAAAGTATTGAAATTAAGTGTATTGTTAAATGGTTGTATGTAGGTATAAATTAGGATAGTTATTAGATAAGAAAGTATTATTTTTAGATAAGCAAGTGCTGCGCAACTCACGTTAATGTTAAGTCACGGAATAGTATTATAAGATAATATGACGCTGTACGTACAGTACGTATTAGATCCAAGCGAGGACAGTTTAAAAAAGACACGGACTACGAGTCCGTGGAGTAGAATATATATATAATAAAAAAATAAACCTCTATAGACCCAATCCCGAAATCCACGCGGGCGAAGCCGCGGGCAGAAAGCTAGTAATAATTATTACTAAACTACTAGCTCGACAAAATACTCCAGATAGTTGCAGCGTCGATTTTTAGCCAGGGCCAATTTTAGACATTATCCTTACTAATTTATTAAAATGAATAAAATAAAAAGGATAGTGTGATTGAAAGCTCGTTTGGAGCACGAGCGAGACTCGTGATCTAAAAATAATTCACCGTTATACAGCAGGCGTAGGCAAACAATTTGAAAGCCTAATTAAAAGTTACCAAGGGCATAAAGCAAACAAATAATTAACAATCTCAAGGGAGCCATTTAATTACACACCCCACACAAATATATGTGAAATTTTAGACGTGTTACGTGAACCTCTATTATTAAAGGGAAGATGAAAATCTGTTTTTGATATGTGTTCGGAGTGGAGAATGGGTCGTAATCAATGAGTCCAGGTTTAGCACAATCGTTCTATTTTGTATCGGTGATCCTGAGGTCACGGCACTACTCTATGATTTAAAATTTGGGGGCAAGGGGTTGATCTTGCTTTGGGCAAAAGTTTTTCGTTTTATGAATTACATATATACGTCTATCTGTCCCTACGCTGAAGGGAAACATCGTTAGGCAATTTGCGAAGAGAAAAATCTGTGTGGTTGACTAACGCCCTTTTCACCCTACTAGGTTGTGGTTATCAGTTAATATTACATACTAGATGTGCCCACGACTTCGTCCGCGTGGAATATAATTTTAGGTAGCATTTTTAATAACTGAGAGTGTAATAAACCTAATAGTAGACAAATATAATCAGAAAGCTTCGAACTGCTAAGCTATCGTGAGATCAGAAAGCTAGCCTATCTGCTACGCTATCGGGAGTTACACGTGTTATTGTTAGTCGACATAAGAGACATAAAATATGCTATCGTGGAATGTTTTTTATATAATTTTAATAAGAACATTTCCGTCATACATGATTTCTGTGTAGCTTTAACCATTAAGGTTGCACACGCGACGGAAGCTTAAAAAATGGAGTAACTTGTGCCGTTTTCCCAACATTTCCCTTCAATGCTCTGCTTCTATTGATTGTAGCGTGACGAAAAGTATACTATAACCAGCTCAGAATTCCATACTCCTGAGCCAAGTTTCGTTAAAAAGCTGTGGAATAGTTTGCCCGCTTCCATTCGTGAGAGACCATCCCTTACATCTTTCAAATGTCTTCTGAAAGAGTACTATCTGTCTAATTAATTGTAATAAATTGTATATTTATGTATATATATATATGTGTATGTGTGTATATATTTTATTTAATGTAAGTATGTATATATGCTTAATGATGTGTACATTTGAATAGGTTTTAAACACTTAATTACCCCTGCAATTTTAACGTCTCGCACCACTACTTGGGTTGGCTGGGAGAGATCGCTTTTAGAGATAAGTCCGCCCTTGTACACTATAAATAACTATAATTGTCCAATCTATATTGTACAATAAAGTATTATATAAAATTCGAATAGTAGTTTTTCTTTCTAACGGTTATACAGACAGATAGACAGACGAAAATTTTACTGATTGCATTTTTGGTATCAGCATCGATCCCTAATCACGCCCTGATAGTTATTTTGGAAATACATTTCATATACAGATTTGAATTCTCTACAGATTTATTATAAGTATAGACTTAACTCCTTTGTGTACTTATGTGTGTGTGTGTGTGCGTTTGTATATAATTGTATCTATTTATCTTATAACTCTATAAAATAATATTGTCATTAAACATTTTATAAATATATTTACATATATAATATAATAATTAATATATAATACGGGTTACAGGAAAAACGGCCAACACGAAGGCTGTCCTGTCCATTTCAGGAGAAGTGTGAGAGACTGCTGGACATGAATTATCCAAACAAATGGATAGGACGAGCTGGGCCGTTGCCATGCCAGCAAGAAGTCCGGCCTAACCCCCATGGATTTTCATATGTGGGGGCGCATGAAAAGTCTTGTCTACAGCGAGCCAAATCCAGTTTCGTCTGTGGAAGAACTAAGAGAAAGGATAGTGGATGCAGCAAAATCAAATGCGGAAAACTTTGGCAACAGCAGTAGTGAAGACTGGTCTCCGTAGAAAGATGCGACAATGTATCAAAAACAGAGGCGGCCATGTTGAACATAAACTGAAGAGTAAGAAAAAGTTGTGTTAAAACCTTTTTGTAGATTAAATAAATGACATTTCATTCTAACCTATTGTTTATTTACTTTTTAGGGCTAAGTATTAATTTTCTTCGCCACTGTCGCCTAATAAGCTAAGTGTTCTAAATGCATTTAATTAAAAACCTAGATTGTTATACCTCGTTGTCTAGCTGATGAAACGTAGATATTTTTAAACCACATCTGCGACAACTGCCATACTATTTTTTTTGTAATATCCCTTAGAGAAAAATAAACTTTCTAATATTTGTTTAATTTCTTAACTTTAACTTGTCTACTACGGCTGTTCAATTAACTTATACACTATTTTAATAATTGACGTCCATAGCAATCTTATTACACATGTAAATATGCAATAATGATAATAATAAGATCCACACAAAATAAACAAAATTTAAATTAAAAGCTTAAAAATCGGCAATTTTCGATAAAAAAATTAAAAGTCGAATATCCTCGAAATGGTTAAGTTTAGGGTAGGATGTTTCATAGTGAAATAAGTCACAAATGATGGGTACTCTACGCCCTTAATGGATCTAGCACGACTTTTCCTGTAATCCTGATACATATATGTATATATATATTTACATATATATTGTGTATATATACATATTATATAAATAATTTACAAGTACCTATTAAACGATTTAATAGTAGGTTTGTCATTTAACCGGGAAGAAATTTAACTATCGTATATAATTCTATAAAAATTAATTAAAGTGTCAATAACGCTCAGTGAATAACATTTTTTTTTCTGTATAATCGATTCCTCGACATTCATTTTCCATTTGTAATAAAGTAAATATATACTGATTTCGTTATTATTTCAAATATGTTAACACGAGTTATATTATTTGAAACTCTGTTAACAGTGTAAATTTTTCATGGAATTCTTCTTCTTATGGAATTCGAAACTCTGCGAATGTAACGGGAACAATTTGAGAACAAGCTTTACATTTTCAAACTAAGAGCGTACTTTGTGCTGTATACTCTGAATTGGCTTTCAACTGTTATTACTGTTGTTACTGTTGATGTCACAAAATCGCAAGTACATAAAATTAAACTACCTACTCGTATTCCGAGCACTAGTAATAATTAACAATGTCGTCCTTGTTGGAACATAAAAACATCGAATCTGTCAAATGGAGTATCTCGAAATACGTAGAAGGAGTTGAGGCTTCTACAAAATTGGAATCCATTAATTCCGCCCAAGTTCCGCCCTTACTCTGGACGCGAACTTTTGATATCGCGCCTTAGGCGATGATTAAAACTGCTGTAATTTAAAATGAGTCCAAATATCTTCGTATAAGAACACGATCAGGATTCTTGTGATTTCGAGTGGTGCTCAATAAAAGCTTGAACTGTCTGCTCGAGTTAAATGTTTCATTCGTTGTTGTATAATTATTCTGTAAATTTTTTATATAATATGAATGGCGCCGGTTCGCCTGCGCAGGATTAGTATTTCAGGTAGCTTGAATTAGTGTAGTAGCGTATATCTTAATAAGTTAAAACATATCTTTTATTACAAGCTTTTATATTAGCGTCACTTGTAACTATGTAAGAAAATCTTGGAATCTTAATTTGACCCACTTCCCGGTCTCTGATTGAGCTGATATTTTGCATGCGCGTTGTAAGTCGCATGACCATGCATGGTTATGTGTGTGACGTCATTCTAAATCCAACATGGCGGCATTACCAAGATGGAGGATCAATTATTTTTAATGCACCCCTATAATATAGGTATCAAATGAAAAGGCTTGCAAAGAACACCTCGATAAATAATGTGACGTCACTCTTAATCCAATATGGCGGACTTTCCCAATATGGCGAACCAATTACTTATAATGCACCCCTGCAATATGGGTATCAAATGAAACGGTTTGTTAAAGCTGGTTTTTTAGTCGGAAAATAAATTAAAAATTATTTTTTTTTAAAAACGCGGTTATCGCGGGATTTACTTACTTATAGAATACTTTTAACGACAAGCTTTTATATGTGAAATTTTATTATGTTCTTTTTAGCGCATTTAACAAAAGCTTGTATTAAAAATATTTTTTTTTTTAACTTTTTATAAATGTATAAATCTATACTATTGTTTAGTTTCACAAAAATCTATTTAGTAGTTTTTATGTGAGAGTAACAAACATATTTGCCATTTATATTATATTATAAGTAGGGATGTATTTTCATAATAATTTTACACACGTTAAAAAACTTAATTATAAATAAAATAATGATAGGTAATAGTGATGTGCCGAGTCGCTGTTTTGGTGGATCGAGTCGATTCGAGTCAGTTTATACGGTATTCGAAATAGGACTCGATTCCGTGATTCGAGCCCCTTGCTCGAATTCTACGTTTGTTATTCGAAATATTTCTAGACTCGAGTCTAGAAATTCTAGTTTAGAAAAGAATTTCCGATTCTAGTTCTGGACTGGACTAGAAGTAGAGTTCGATTTTAGAACAAAAAGGAAAAAAGAAAGGAGTTAGCAACAAACAGCGTGTAGGTTAGGCTTAGCACAATGACACAAAAATAATAATACTGCAATTTTTATTATAACATAATAAACATTGAATAAAGACATAGAGCATAGGAGCTTATGTAAACATTTTGCGAGTGCAAGCGAGTTAACCTAACTCGAATATTAGATTCGAGTCAGTAGGATTCGTATAAATATAATCGAGGTAGTGAGTAGGAACCACCAGTCCATATTGGCAGAGGACACGCAGACCGCGACATGTCCTAAGCGACCCCCCTAATCAATTAACGCAGGACCTTCTAGACCTGCAAGCGGCGGCGTCTAAGCCATCGCTTCCCTTGTCTCCCCCTATTCGGCAGCCTTCTGCTTCGCCACGAGTAGGTTCCCAACCAACACAGGTCGGTCCCACTTTGGAGAACCGCGCCTCTTCTAGCGCTTATGCCCCCCCATGGGGCAGCGCTAACCGTACCTCTCCTGAGGTGCGGCTCCCTTCCATATAAGCCAGTAGGGTCATTAGGTCCAAAGGCTTAGGCTGAGTTTAGTCGGTAGGTCTGGTGGGTCGAGCCGCCTCGATTCACCAGGAGTCCGACATAATCAACGCAAAAAAGTAGGAACCGTTTCTTCCTGACTCTAGTACCGGAATCGAGTCCGGCGTACTCGAATCAAAAATAAATTAGTATTAGAGTAGGCGAATCCAAAGCAGGAATCGAGTCTGACTCGAGTCAACCGTTCTCTTACCCCAATTAGCCGAAAGTAAACTGTGTAAGGTAAACTGAAAGTAAATATATATTATACATATATATATTATACATATATATATATATATATAATATATATATATATATATATATATATATATATATAATTATATTAATATATATATATATATATATATATATATATATCATACATAGTACATAAAACAAAGTCGCTTTCGCTGTGGTGTTAGGATCATGATAAGCGGTCCACACTATAGAACTGTCAATGTCAAAGTAACAATTCGACGAAAACATAACCAATGCAAGATACAATTGTAAAAGTGATTTTAATCAATATGAATAAAAAAGTGTCTTTAATAGTACTTAAATCAGTGAAAAAAAAGTGTACATGTGTGTGTGTGCGTTTGTATATAATTGTATCTATTTATCTTATCAATCAATCAATACATAGTATAAAACAAAGTCGCTTTCGCTGTTGTCCGTATGTATGCTTATATCTTTAAAACTACGCAACGGATTTTGACGCGGTTTTTTTTAATAGATAGAGTGATTCTTAGGAAGGTTTGTATGTATAATAAATGCATAATATAGTAGAGAAACACTGATAAATTTAAAGGTTTCTAATGTGATGTCGTAAATAAGCACGTTTTTTTGCGCTTATATTGCAAACGCTGGCTGAACCCTACGAGATAGACCAAAATAATGTACTACAGTTTGTACAACTTACAAAAATCCACAAAAAAGTTCGCGACGGTATATGTCTATCTCTTAGAGATAACCCACCATAACCATTTTTTCACTGCACCCGTGCGAAGCCGGGGCGGGTCGCTAGTATATATATATATATAACATATATATATAACTATACTGTATATGTATATATATAATTTTAGAAAGATATAGCAGGTTACCTCACCACGTTTTCCTTCACCATAGGATCACCAAATATATAAAAAATTTTGTCTTTCTCACCGTCATGGTCTTCAGAAGTTTAAGCGTACACGATGATGAAATAGATCATCTTACCTGAAAAACAAAACTGATATTATTCAATTGACTTTTGTTAAATAATTATCTATACTAATATTATGAAGAAGTAAAGTGTGTGTGTTTGTATATTTGTTAAATTATAAGGGGTAATCTCGGGATCTGCAGAACCGATTTTAAAAATTCTTTCACCAACAGAAAGCCACATTATTGCTGAGTGTCATAGATTATGTAAAAAACCGAAACATAAAAAGTCTTACGTGGTAGTCCGTTTTGCAAAGTGAATCGGAGAAAAAACGGTCGAATGAAAGCGATTCTGACGAATGCTGCCTTAACTATGAATGATATATTTTTCAGTTCTACAGAAAATATGTAGAGTTTGAAAATGCCTACAAAAAAGTCAACGACAACATATGTCTAACTTTCATATTTAAGTTACAAAAAGTTGTTTTTTTTTTTAATATTAGTATAGATAATTTAATTTTTAATATTAATAAAATAATTTAAATCATGAGGTCATATTTATTAGTCATATATTACCATAAGTTAAGAATCTTTATCAAAATAAGTAAACTCATCGTCTGAAGTGTGAAGGCCAAAGCGGCTTCGGGTTTAATTCGGTTCGCGTTCGTGCTCGCTTCGGGGATTATTAATATTATGTCCAACGAAGTGGACACGGGTCAGCTAGTATAAGATATATTCAAAGATGTAAATGACAATATAATTGAATTGAAAAAATTATCAACTCGTATTAGTGGTTTAAGTATAATATTACTGTGGTTTGTATGGAGATTTTAATAAATTTGGCTTAGTCCATACTAAGTTTTTCTTATTTATTTAATAACCAAGAGAACAAATGAATTTTACGAAAATATTAACAAACACCTCAATATACATCAAACTTAGTAATAAAATAGTTTTGAAGGCATGAAAATTTGTCGTCATAAAGTTTGAGTCAATATTGAACAAAATTTTGAACTAACAAAATTAGCTACTTTTGATATTTTTCTTAGT